>JBBIGA010000146.1:11137286-11169760 GCA_037576975.1 Alestes dentex
TTGCCTTTGCCTGTAGCCGTAGCGCTCGGCGTCTTATGCGTGCTCGTAAAACCAGCAGACAAAAATGGCAGATCTTCCAACTAATCTAGTAGGTGGGGGCTCGACAGATGAGGGGTGGTTCTATGCTAATTTCCCTATTCTGATGTCACAATAAGGGATTCCTGACACCAAAATATTTCCATTGATTCACAGAAAATGGATGTTTTTTTTTCGTACTTGGAGTGTTTATAGGAGCAGTAGAGACCCAAATGGAAATACAAAAGGATCCAAAAAGTGAGTTTTGCATTCTATGTCCCCTTTAAGTCCTAACAAGTGGTTGATTAGTGTACTGTTGCACCTCCATTCTGTACCAAAGAACTAAGATAACTGTTGAGTTACAGAAATAGCTTTATGTAGAAACTGCCTAGATACTATATGTGCAACTGTTTGTGACTGAACACAGATTTGATGGGTACCTGGCGATCTCCTCGCTGTGGGCTGTCCAGTCACGGATGTAGTCTTCTTGCTCCCTCATCCTGTGCTTGAGGGCGATGCCCCCAGGGCTAGTTGTGGCTGTGAGTGAACCACTCAGTTTGCTGGTGCGTAGGGCGGTGCCCGGGCGCAGGCGACCGTGTTTGGGGGAGTTCCGGTTGGAGCCAAACTCATCCTCAGAGGTGGAGGCATATTCTGGAGGCACGCGTCTCCATCTGTTTGTGGCTGCAGACAGACGGGAGCTTGCGGTTAGTATGCAAGTTCAGCTGAGATGACATACAGCACAACTATATTTTATCCTTCTATGGACTTCTGTGCCAGCAAATCATATTTTATCTACTGCAAGCAGCTGCATGAGAATATGGTTAATGGGATGTGTGCTAGAAAACAAAACAGGTTCCAAAACAAACGGGGGGGGTGTTGAAAAAATGGGGTCAAAAGCCTTAGGGGGTTGTCAATAATCGAGCTTTAGACGTTTGTCAGTAATCGACACAGACCTTAGAGGTGTTAGAGGATGAGAAAAACAGCAAATTCTGCACCAAAGGCACCAAAGATTGAACCACAGCCTTTTCTGCCAATGACACAAGGTCTGAATGTCACTATTTAACACACATTTTAACTAGTGGAGTCATCACCTCCCTTAGTATTATCTAAAGCTTATACTGTTACTACAGAAACCTTGTTTCAAACAGAGGCAGAAAATTAAACAATATCATGTATAAAGAGCGCACATGATCCCAGAGAGCAAAAAACCCAGCCAAAAGGCAACTAAGAGCCAAGAGTGCCCCAGAAACCCAAACCTGAAAAGAACATAATGGGTAAAGTCTTGGTCATCACCAAAGTAAGGCTGAATCTTCACACTACCCAGTGATAAGATACTCTGATCTCTCTCAAATAATAAAAAAAAAAACTAAGGCTTTAGGTGAGTACAGCATACTCATTGTCAGTCTGACCAGAATGATGTTATTATTTATTGCCATCAGAGGGAGCCTGTGCAACAGAATTTAAAATGTAGCCTTTGATTCCAATTACCTAGTGCTTGCATCAGCATTATAGCAAATCTGGTGCATCTTCAAATTCGGAAATTTAGCATATGCTACAAATGTAAACGTTTTCAAATATATTTATCCTAAATGGAATAGGTGAATTTATTCATTTTGGTGATACTCAATAAGTCAGAAAGCTACTCAGAGTAAGGGTCCTCAGTAATTTCCATTACTGTTTAGGATGGAAACTGGAAGAGAGCTAACAAGCTCAAAAGAGCCAAGTCAAATCCACACCATCACAATCCAGAGCTCTTTTCAAGGGCCTGTTGTGAGCTATTCTGTTATTTCGTTCATCATCATATTCTTTAGAAATTCGGCTGTGTATTTGACCATGGTCTGACATGCACAGACAGATGCACAATCACAAACACACAGACACACACACACACACACACAATGAAAGGCACACACAGCCCAGAGGTGGTACAGTACCCATGGGCTCCTCGTCTGCTAGGTCATCTTCAGGTTCTGGTGGAGGCATCTCTGCATAAAAGTACTCTTTATACACAACACGTGCATGCAGGGACACCGACACACAAACAGTCAAACGACAATTACAGATGACAGACAGTGAAAATAAGGCACATTGAGACAAATCAGAACCACTAGATTAAGGCAAGATTAAACTTTGAGTAACATTAACATGACTGACAACTTCTCAGATGTTCTTCGTTGGTTCAGTTCTTTGGCTCTAGCTCGTCTGAAGCTACACAAAAGCTACGTCATTTTCTCTTTGATTGTCTATTCGCTAATGGTGGGAAGGGTGAAAAACTACACAGTACACAAAATGTGAGATAGTATTTCGCTTTTTTGGATGTTCCATAAGTCAGAAAAGATGAAAAAGAAACATCGGCGCCACATTTAAGTGATGCCAGTCATTAGCAATTTGACTTTTATAGTACATTTCATACATTGTGCTGCGTTCAGTCCACTAGTTATGCACTCTGTAAAACAAAACGCAGCACGACACTGAGGTTATCGGCAATATGCTCAGACAAGTATAATGTGGCATAATTTATTATTTATTATTGAAGCGATTAACTATCGTCATACTGCGCAATATCTACTATTAACGATGATTGAAAATATCCCAATAAAAAGACATCCACGTATTCTCAAGTTCCGAGTAAATTATTATAGGCAGAAAAAGTGCAACTACACACTGCCTGTCAAAGGTTTACATTTTCTGAACTTCTGAACAGCGTCATTTAAGTTACTGATAAAAAAAAAAAAATTAAAAAAACATAAACAAAACAAAACAACCAAAAAAACAGCTAGGGATCATTTGATGTGCAGTGTGCAATTGCGTAACCTTGAGTAATTATTATCCGAACATTTATTGATGTATTACAAATACCGTGCAGACAGTAGGAGAGTAGCCACGTCCAGTAATGCGTGCTGTGAGCTCACCTGCAGCAGAGCCAGAGACAGGGGGCGCGATCTTGGTCTTGGCGTCTGCTAACTTAGAGACGCTGTTGGCCCGCATGCGTGGGCTCAGCTTGCTGTCCGCTGGGTTGGTGGTACGCAGGCCGAGCCGCAGAGCCGTCTCAGCCGACAGCCTTGTCGCTGTGCTGCGGCTAACAGTGGCCTCCGAGTCACTGCGAGCCGAGATGGAGCCCAGTCTGGTGCGTCTGGGCTGGGCCAGCATGTCTATTCGGGACGGGGCCTTCCTGCCTGATGGGGGCTTGGAAGTAGAGCTAGTGGTTGAGACTTCAGAGGCCACAGACACCCTGTCTGCGTCTGCCAGGTCCGTGTCCGATGTGTCCCCCAGCCGAGCACGTCGCAGCAGGGAGGCTCTGGTGGGTCGAGGAGTAGGAAGCCCTGCCTGCTGTTGACAACAAAATTTTAGTTTGTAATAATTCTTCGCATTTCCAGTGTATCAGTAATTATTACATTTTCCCATTCGTGATTAATTTATGAGGGCGTCTCTGTGGTGCCACTGATCAGCGTGGTCGACTATGAACTGAAAGTATGGTGGTCGAGCGCTCCCAGGGATGTAGCTGCAGTTGTTTTTAAGCTATTTCCTCTGGGATCAATACCGTTTTCTGATTCTGATTCATATGTCAGCCATCAATATGTCATGAACCTCCAAGAACCAAAACTACATCACTCTTGCATGAGAAATTGCCAATTAGAAAACGAAAAATCGAAAATACAGGACTTAACAGTCCGCCCTTCTTCCTAAGAGAATACAATACAGGAAACAACAAGAAAAAGAGCCTTTCAAACTAAAGACTAGTAGATAAACATGGGCACACCTGTTTCGCTATAGTGGAGCTGCTGGGCTGGGCCGTCCTGCTGGTCTTGCTGCTTTTGGCAGCTTTGGAGTCCAGCTTGGACTGCAGTAGGTTGTCGGTGGAGGTGAAGGTGCCCCGTCCATGGGAGCGGCCAGAGTAGGTCTCTTGGTCGGAGGAGAGAATGTCAGAGATGGGCAGTGAAGACGTCTGCTCATCATCAGTCAGGTCTAGTGAAGTCTGACGGACGCGAGAGGTCGTCTGGGAAGGACGACGGGTATCTGGGCGGCCGTCTGGAACCTTGGTCTTGGGCTTCCTCTCCAGACGATCCCGTGCGCTCGCTGCACTCTTCCCAGCAGAGCTCAGGCTACTCTTCTCTTTGTGCAGGCTACTGAGAGAGCGGCGCTTCTGAGCACTCTTCCGCTCCGCCTCGCTGACCGCACTGGCCGTGTCCACGTCCGACTCCGGGGAAATGGAGCACCCAGGAGCTTGACTAGGGGGCACCGGATCCAGCTTCTTCTCATCACGGAGCTTTGCCTCCAGGAAGGCCATGACAGCCTCTGTGTCCTTCAGCAAGGTGGCTGTGTCCATGCTGCCGGCGGAGTCGCTGCGCTCTCGGCCTCCCACCTGCCGGTTGATGCGTGGGATGAGTTCAATAGGAACATTCCTGCTTGGTTTCTCAATGGTAAAACTTCCTTGCCGAACAAGGGGCTTCCCAGTCCGTTCCCCATCGCTCCCTTTGCTCTTGTCTTCAGTGCGCCTCTTACGGCCCTCCTCAGTCTGTTTTTCTGCAGGACGTGCGGAGGGCTTAGAGGAGGATGTCTGCATTCCACCCGTGCCGCCCTGCTGGGGGGTCTTTCCGCTCACAACATCCTTAACGGAAGGGGCGCATTCGCCATCACCTTTATGCTCGAGGTGGCCCTCTTTTTCCTGGGGCTCCGTGTCCTGCTTCTCGCCGATCTCGCGCTGGCCGAGGGTGGAGGTCTTGCCTGGCTTGCTCTTCTCCTCAGTGGGGAGCTGAGGCAGTGTCCTTCTCTTCCGTTCACACTGGCTGGAGGTGGCAGAGCCTGTGCTCTTTATAGAGGTGTCAGCATCTGAAAGAGAAGTGTTTGCAAATCTCTATAAAAACATACATATAGGATATTCATGTCCCAAAAACAAAGTAATCTGGAACTCATTTGAGGCACTGGCTTTTCTTATTTATAAACAGGGAAATAATACACCAAGCGAAGAGACATCATAAATAATGAGACAAAAATAGGAATAAATTAGAAAACATAAAAATAGTAGGAAATAAAAAAAATTTAAAGAATGCATAAGAGAAGATTAAAAGTGCGATGGAAGTGCAGATATTTAAAAGAAGGTGGAGGAGAAGCTGGCTCTAGTTTGGGCAGATCTGATACTGATGGCCAGCTGGTTCCAGCAGCAGGCAGCATAGTGACTAATCACCATTCCACCATGTTTAGTTTCAGCTCTTTTCACCGCTAGCTGACCAGCTCCCGCAGATCTTTTGCTAAAATGACAGAACATTTTAAGTGGAATTATATTCATGAAGCAATTCTGTGATTTTTCTGCTCCTATTCAACCTGATCACTAAACCTCAGAAGGTATTAGTTTGTTTTGCTGTTCAACACTGTTAGTGTTCAAATGAAGGATGTGTACAGGTACTTAAAAACTTGGTAAAGCATCCTAGGTGCCACTATTCGAACAACCAAATCACCATTCGAGTATCTGTTACGGAGCAGTGTGTGAGGACAGTCCCTTGCTCAAGTGTACCTTAGTGATGACACTAGCAGTCCCGGGATTTGAACCCATGACCTTCTGATCGCAGGGGCAACTCCCTAACCACTACGCCACCAGCTGCCCCAGTAATTGTTGAGACGGCCGAGTGAGGCTGTAACTATACTAACTGCGCTACTTTAGCCCTAACTAGAAAAGAGCTTTTCTTTGTTCTCAGTGTTTTATTGGCAAACTAATATGTTGGCACATCATCCATTGAAGAGAAAAAAGACCTTGTGTGAGGATAAGATTCATCACCACTGCTAAAACTAGCTTTGTGTTACTACTAACCAAGCACCAGTGTGGCAGTTTACCCTCTTTGTTATGATTAAGAACTATGATGAAGAACTTCACTGCAAATATTAAAATATATTAGTAGGTCCATAGTCACTTACGCAATTGTACTTAAAGTTGGTTAACTTTTGATTTTGAAAAAAAAAAGAAAAAAAAAAGGCAACAATGGAAATTATGTTTTTTTTTCTCTGCACAAAACAACACACCTGCACATTTAGAATACAGACTTTTGACAGAATTTGACATTAATTCATTCAGGATGTATCTTACACTACTACATACTATTCTCTTGAGACGTTCTATGTACAATAACAGCAGCATGGAACGGTATTCAGTGACAACAAGACATATACCTCGTTCTTGATGGACAAAGGTTGTGGGTTCTGCCCCAGAACCCTCAGGATCAGTCCTAGTATGATTAGCAGCTAAACTGGCCCACTGCGAAACCCACTGCGGGCTGCCGACAGCAACAGACTCATCCACACGACCCTGCAAATGAATGAACATGTGTTCAGGCTCAGCACTAATCAATACACTCCCACTATTGACTCAACAGTGCGATGACAAAGACTCTTATTTTGATTGACTAATGCAGGACTTCATTGACTTACTAATACGCTTATGTTTGAGTAAGATGGTGAAAGACTCATCAGATTATTAAAAAATTCATGTTGCATCATTTCTCAGTTCCTCATAGTCATTATGTACAAGGCACTCCTTTCCAAGAAAAACCCTTAAAAAACCTTCCACGCTCAGATTCTGGGCATATTCTAGTTCCTGGCAGATGTTGCATATTATTTTGAGGAGAGTTTATTGTGCGTAAATACAAATCCACAAGGATGTAGAACAACGGCTGCATGGTTCCATTTATCTTGGTCGTGTGTACGTGTGCCTTGAGGGGAGAGAGCACTCTTCGCTCTTAACTGGGTCAGTCAGTGAGTGGCCTCCACTCACTGCGTAACAAGGAAGTGGTCAAATAAGGCAATGCCTGACACAGATTACAGGCTACTGGAGTACGCCTTTAAAACACAGCCATTCTCATGCAACACAGTACTCCTCCGTCCAGCTCTGGATCTGAGGGCGCTCCTTAAACAGTCGTGTTTTCACAAAATACAAAAATTACCATTGTACTATATCCGCATGTTTATTTGCTACGTGCCAATTTTTTTTTTAATTGCTCTCTGTACACAAACATGTTTTCAGTGAGAAACCGCTGCAGGCTGAACCAAATGTGCTAGTTATTAGTTTGGAAAATATAAACATCTGTCAGGCTTGTCCACTGTTCTTTTCACATTTATTGCTCAAAAGTGCAATTTGCAATAATTGCAAATGTGTATATATATGACAATTACAGCTTGTTGTAAATAGTGTCACAATAAACAATAACAGTAACAATAAACAAGCCCCGAGCCTCTGACCTCACCTCAGCTGGAGAGTCGCTGGTCTTCTTACTCTCCTTAGCTTTCCCGACTCCTTGTTGCTGCTTAAGACAACCAGGATCCTGAGAGTTCACCACCCCGAACACCTACACAGTGCAAGGACCACAAACAGAAAGGCATGGGACACCTGAGTGGCAAACAAGGCTACAAAGCCAAGAGTCTGCAGAGCACATGTGCAGAAACCTTGGCTCCATGGCAACAGGGAAAGAAAATGAGGCCCAACACAAGTGAGGCATGAAAAGAAGGTGTTAATTAGAGAGGCTGCTTAATGCACACACTTCTAAAAACTCTTGAGGCTTGAAGAAAACCTTGCTTGCATTAGATCATTTCATTTATACATAAATGTCTGTTCATTCATGTACATGTTCACTTGGTTTAATTTCTTGTTTTGGGTAATGGCTGCTCCCTAAATGACTTTTTTTCTAATTAAAAGCACCGGTGTAAAGATGCCAGCAAGCAACGGCGCACAGAGGCTATATAACAAAGACAAAGCTTTAAAGATCCCTAAAGGGGAAATAAATTACAACAGAACGGCAGGGTTAGTCACTGACGCCCATTACAATCCCATCAGATATAGATTCACAGCAGGGGGGGGGCGCTCAAATAGTTCACCACTCAGACAGATCTCCAGGCAAAAAAAACACCATTTCAGAAACAGTGTGGAAGATCGTGTCAGGAAAACTCCTGTACATCTGTCGTGAGACCTAACTCGGAGAATAAAGCATAGCGTATTAATACCTGCTGAAATTTCTCAAAGTTTGAGAAGAGGACAGTTTGAGAATTCCAAATCTCATTTCCGGTAGCTTGGGTCGCAATGGCTGCAAGTTTCTATCGCATGACCTGATAAGTGCAATGCAGCTTACGTATGAAATAATGACCACAAACAAATATAAACCGTTCACTGGCCCACATTTAGGCCAGATCACAATAAACACAACGAGTACACAAGACTTCATTATCTGTAAGCTTCAACGTTTTTGTTCAACACAAGATTTTTTAGCTTTAATATGTGTGTATCTCTATGCTGCTTAAGGCGCTAAACAAACACAAACAGTTCAGTATCTCTGAGGGTGTTTAGATTATGCAATTCAGACAAGAATCCGACAAAACATGCCTGGAGTTTTTCTAAAGGCTAATGGAAGTTTACACTCCACTTATTAGCCTTTGTTAAGTGCAGTGAGTTATTAAGCAGTCTCAGATAAATTTGCCCATTAGATTTCTCACACTGTATGACACACTGATATCTGATGACTGAACCAAAGTATGCTGCATAGCTAAAACAATAGTAGTGCCAATCTTGAAGTCTGCATTTTGAGTTGAAAGGCAGCTTGTAATTTGCCCACCTAGTGCGTCTCCCAGCATATACAATAATTCCCTTACAGCTGGTTCAGAACACAGCGGCTCGACTGGTCTTCAACCAACTCAAAAGGTTGCATGTCACCACACTGCTAATTTGACCTACATTGGCTACCCATGGCTGCCCGAATTAAATTCAAATAACTAACTCTTGTCTTCAGAGTGACATCTGGGTCAGCACTTATCATTCAGGCTTATGTTCTTCCGCTCCTCCAAGGAACATCGTCTGGCTCTGCCCTCCCTACACACACGGCAAACCCAGTTCATACTGGTCTCATTCGTGGTTCCCTGCTGGCGGAATGAGCTGCCAAAGGCGACCAGAGCAGCAGAATCGCTCTCTATCTTCAAAAACCTCCTGAAAACTCATCTCTTCAGAGAGCATCACCTCTCCTGATGCAGCTCTCTTCTTGAACGACGCCCCACATAAAGATTTTAGCACTTACAACTTTCCCCTGGTTCTCACACAGTGCTGAAACTTGAGTGCTTCGATAAAAGCATCTGCCAAAGTAATGTAATGTAATGTAAATTTTACAGTACGGTCATTTTCACCTTATCGATCATGCGGCGGGCCTCTTCCTCCTCAGGGTTGCGATTTTCCAGCTCGATGGTGTAAGTGCCTTTGTCGCTTTGGTCGTCGTCTTGCTTCTGCGTCTCATCAGCGGGGCTGGGCTGCCCTGTGCTGACAGAGCTGCGCACCAGATTCGGGTCTTCTGACCTCTGCTTCTGCAGCAGGCGCGCTGCTGTGGGGGCTACCGACGCCAGCACTGAAGACACAGTCCTGCTCCCATCCGCCGCCGTGGACGAGACCTTAGGACGGGAGGGTGGAGCCGGGCAGAGCCCTTCCCCTGGAACTCCCCCCAAGAGCGGTGCAGTCTGGGAGAAGGAGTAAGAGCGACGCTTGCGTGGATTATCTTCATCAAAGAACTCGATCATGAAAGCGGTGCGGCTGGTGGCGGGTCCTGCCTCGGCGCCGTTCGCTTTAGACCTGGCCAGTCCGGCCGCCTTCAGGCGTTCCTCCAGCGCTGCATGGCGTCTGCTGCCGAAGCGCAGGCCTAGGCCGTTCTCCGAGTCACTCTGGGTGCCGTCCTCATGCTTGCTGCCTATGGGGAGAAAAAGAGAAGAAAATAATGAAAACGTTTCATGGCTGAGGCTTCAGAGTGCCGTTTAGCTCTACTGCAACTTCTTCGATTCCCAGGTGATGCCATAGCCATACCTTGGAAAAAAAACAAAAAACAAAACACGTGCTAGCCTTCACTCTCCCAGCTAGGCAACATCTAGCTAGTGGAAGGAACTGGCATCTATTAAACTGGACCGAAAATAGGTAAAAAATTAAAATGAGGTATTTACTCTTAGAAGTCACAATTATCACTGAAGATGATAAAAGCTATTAGACAGTCGAACCCAGAACCAAACACCAGAATAATATAACTCCAATTCTCATTTAATGAGACGTGAAAGTCATGTTTACAGTCTTGTTTTACTTTCTGCTATCTTAACACTGAACCAAACAGAAAAAAGTCAGAGGTGAAACCTCAAACCTTCTGCTACAGAATGTAAATGATTTTACTATAACGATATGGTTTACTACGTTACTACAGAAAGACATCCAAACAGCGTAACCAAAAAAAAAAAAAAAAAAAAACAACTCTCAACTTCTATGTGATAACCAAGCATTAACAGTAATAACACAGTTTTTGTTTTTTTTTGCTCAAACACACCTACTAAGTCTGGCCCGTTAGTGCACGTCCAGCAGGAGAAGAGTGCAGTGGCTGCCAACAAATGCGCAGCCTCCGAAAAGCACCTGAGCACAGCTAGAACAAAATCCCCCATAAGAGCCTCATTGTGCAGAGGGCAAGCGGAGAGAGACCAGTGTCTCGAGTTGCAGGGGGGGGGCTGCACACCAGTAATTTAGTACAATCCAAAACTAGCCTTTACGGCTCGAGGGGAAGAAAAGCAAAAAGGAAAGTAGAAGCAGAGGCAGGAGGAGGAGGGGGTGCCGATTCTTCAGCTCCAGCAGCTCAGGAAATAGCATGCAGTCGGAGCTGACAGCCCGGCTCTGCGAGGCAGGGAGAGCCACCCCACACTAGACACTAGCCTCGCATGCATCAGCCCCGCAGACAAAGGAGCTCTTCTGTGCCACACAGCGTGCTCTTTGAAACACCAGAGCTGGTCTCATCGGCAGTGCATGAGTCATCTACTTCAACCAGTGTAATCCCACACAAACAAACAAACTTTAGAACACCCACTAATGCTCACAGGGCAAGGATGTACCTGCTTTATACTGGTGCATACATAATAACAGTACCAATTATAAACATGGACACTTCTTTTGTCTTTCTTTTTTTTTTGCTTGTGTACTTACAAACACACAGCTATTAGTGAACATTGCAAACGAAGGAAGGGGAGGGTATCGTTAAGACGTTACTGACTCTGATACCAAAACCAACAGTGCCGATTCTTATCACTCCTCTTATTGAGACCGCTCTCCTTAATTTGGCATGAAACATAACAGCAATGTGATGTGAGACATAATAAAATTTAAAAAATAATAATGACATTTATTTCAGCAAATGGTTCATATAACAAGCCAAATCGTTTCCTGAGGTTTTCTGCATATATAATGCTACAACTGACTGGTCAAATGTCTGGCGGTGATTCGCAGAGTCCATCCCTCTGCTCCAGTGGTGCCAGCTATGTTAGAATGCATTGACACTGCAAGAATGGCAACAGCAGCACATTCTTTACTTTTAATGCAGGTTCATATAAAAACACTTCTAAAAGTTATTTTCAGCCTTTCGCACGGGCCGTTTTTCATGAAATTTTTCCGCTCAATTTAAAGACTGGCTGTTACGTAGAAATGTAGATAAAGTTTAAAAAAAGAAAAAAAGAAAGATGTTTTTACTGAACCGGAATGATATACAGTCTTCACTCAATGAAACAGACAAAAGGATACAACCACAGTCCCACAAAATAACACCCCACAGATTTAGTTCCCTTTCTATGCAGCATTAATAATCCCTGGGCAAGACTCCTAATGTTAAATTCACCTACCACTGTCGCTCTAACGAAGAGCTTCTGCTAAATATTCAATGGCTGAATAACTGCCATGCCTGATTTAGCAATGCAAATGCAATCAATGATCCTTTGTCACCTGCATTACACTCACATATTTTGACTCTGAAAATGAAATAATACAAAATTATTACTCAATAATATTGATCTCAAAGTGCTAATTATCAACCCAGAATCTTTGTATTGCTGCATTGCTTCTGCTCTATCCCACACTTGTCCTCCTCTGGCTAGGCACTCACCTGAGATCATCAATATTAATTCTGGTCTCAAGGTCCCTTATGCAGTCTTCTTACCTCCCGGATCTGTTCATCTCACGCTACTGATCTTGCGTCCAAAAAAAATCCCAATGACAGCTCCAATCTCCAGACTTCATGCATGAAAAACTCAATCCAGAGCGGTTTGTTTAACAAAACACATCTGAACAAATGGACACACGTCTCCCACGAGAAACACTGAACCACGCCTTGTACAGGATTGACTGCAGAAACCAACAGCCCTCATCAATGGCCTGCCCCCACCCACGCACACAGCTCATGCATCTCTGCTCACATCAGCGCTGTCAGCGCTCCCCTCGCCCAGAGGCACATGGTCATCATAAATTAGCGCCCATTTAATTCTGAAGACAAACTGAAATGAGGAAGGCTCTCCGGTCACAAAGCACTGGGCTACAACAGAACAAGGGATAAAAGAACAAGCCTACCAGGCAGAAGCATCCCAAATGATCCGCTACTCAGAACGATCTGATCTTCTATATATCCTCCTATTCAAACAAAAATTGGTGGGCTTGATCACTAAAAATGCGAATGACGTGCTTCAGCTACTGGAGGAGAAGTGCCTTGACTGCCTTGGTGAGGAAAAGAGTGCTAAACCAAGCTCCAGTGCTGAGCTCTGTCTACGGCTGTCATGAGAGGAGGATTAAAAAAAAAGTGCAAGGTAGCAGATAATCCCTTAGAGAGGGAAGCACTGCTGAAAATCTGACATTTCACAGTTGCACACAATTTCTGGGTGAGTTGAACACTCAGAATAAAGGTTTGATAGAGACTGCCAACATCAACAGCAATCAAAGGATGCTCAAATAGATGTCACAAATGTGGCAAATAAGCAACATTTCTGCACAAATGCATGATCTTAGAAACACTACAATCTGTTGAATACAGAAAACAATCTCATGCTGTTCCCGTATGACAACTGGACACTTCCCACTTTGCACTTTACACCTGAATGAGATCAAGCGTCTGGTGTCAATCAAACAGTATCTTTTGTTCTTTTGATTGCACGTCGCATGTCCTTCACAAGTTCCTCTCTTCTCTTTTGAATATTTATCATCTTTGTTGAAAGAGCAACTGAACACACCACAAACACATGTTCCAAACAACTTGGACAAAGTACTTCAGCAGGGTGATGCAAAAGACATACAAGGCCTGCATATACTCACATATACATCCAGATCACATCTCAAGGGTTCTGACAACTTGGGGTCTGTGTTCAGAACCAGTCACTGAGTCAGTTTCCTTTGTTTATATAATACTAGGGGTGTCACATGCACATTACTAGTAATTTTGTCCAGTACAAGGGTTGCAACACAATACACACAGCAAATCGATGCCGATTTTACACCAAAAGCATTTTAGACGTACTGACATAAATCATGCCTTTTGTTGCTGTATTAAAAACCACAATCCTACAAGGTCTAAAAATAAGAAGAAAAATCACCACACAACCAATTACGTATTTTTTGTATAATTTGTAAAAAATGCCCTGCTTCTGTTAATTATGCTCGCATGAAACACTAAAGCTATGAAAAAAGCAGAATTAATTAAATAACTGAACGTGAACTTAATGCTGGCACTTCATTCTTTTGTATTATATTGTAAAGCAAAAAAAATGCAGTGCATATCATATTGTGAAATTTGTGTAGTTACGGTCCGATCTATCTATCTATTACCCACTAAACTACACACAAAATATTTTCATGGCCGATTCTAATTTCAGTTTCTGGAGCCCTTTCAGCTGGCTACAGGGCCCATATCCCTGTAAAAATTTCCCCTGTAGCCGTTCCCCTGAAATGTACTGTCCTGTATTGTGCCTCATTCAAAAAGCAGTCTGTCCTGAAAATCTTGTTATAATTTCAATGTGAAATGGTGTAAAAGTATTCGTTTTTTTATCGGAATTATATATATATATATATATACACACACACACACACACACACACACACACACACACACACACACATACATAACAGGATATTTTAAACCTTTAGCCACAATTACATAATCTTTTATTTCAGGAAATAAGCAACCTTTGTCGTGGCTGCACACAAATAAAATATTACCTCAACACTGTGGCTTTATTTGTGTGTTATATTGATGTAACACATTTGAGTCATAAATTCAATGCTTAATAAATCATGCATAATTATTCCACAACATCCTGATCCAGGTATTCACTTTTTAATTCCTGAATGAATGTTATTAAAACACATGTAAAAAAATGTGAGTCTAGAATGCACCAACTCACCTTTCAACCTCTTGAGGTGGACGGGCACATCACTCTTAATGCTCTTGCTGTCCTCTTCCGTGGACTCGCGTCTCACCAGAGGAGGGTCATTCTGGGCAAGCCAGTCTGCCACCTTGGTCTCTGACGCCATGATGGCGGCCTGCAGTGTGCTGAGCTCTTTACCTCCTGGCTGAGACTTCTTGGGCCGCGGTCGAGACACATGATCTTTAATGGTTACCTTCCCCGGAGAGGTGTTGTCAAACTCGATGGTGAACGAGGTGTTGGCCTGCGCGGCAGCGCTGCCTGTGGCGGACTTTGTGGCCGCACTGCCCTCTGTGTCCTTGGTCGGGATCTCGTGGATGCTGTTCTCCGCCATTTGGCCGTCTTTACTGGGAATCTCAAAGTAACTAGGCTCTGGTCCTAAGGAAGCCAAGCCATTCTCTTTGGATTTATCCGTCCGCTTGGCATCCTTGCTGTCTGTGGGGCCACAGAAGGGGGGGGCATTGAAAATTAGCAACTCCGGAGTCAGGTGTCATGACCTCACGCAAAAGAATCAACACAGCAAGCTTTTAGCATCTGACAGTTCCATCTGCAGGAGGCACTTTACAATAAAGTGTACAGTCATAACTTAATTTGTCAGATCTGACATGAGGAAGCGGGACGGTTAATGACAGCCAGTTAGGACACCCTGTTATTAATGATTGCGTAACTCAATTTGCTGATAACAGATGTCTGAAGAGTAGAGGACCATTGTTACTGCCTGGTAGCAAATTATGCAAATGTGGCAAGACAGTCCAAAAGGCTCTTCACTCTTCTACACATGGCACCCTTTGGAACAATTATAAACATTTCTTTTTCTCATTTCGTTTTTTTTTTTTTTTTGGATTTCTTATTATGAGCACTGAGCCTAGCATATTCGCACCAGCAGAAGTGATTCTTTTCTTCTAAAAAGGGACAGTCCCTTCAAGCTGATTACAGAGAATTCTGAGAAATATTTCTGAGAATGATGACGTCTGGCTAGAAAAAAAAGAGAAGGACGTAAAACTGAAAGTCATTTTTATTTTCATGTTCAGCTTTAGACAGAGAACTGGTCTCTCATATTAACCCAACAACCTATTAAACTCCAGCTTCAGGTAACATTCAGCTATTAAACTTAAGGCTCCAGCAGCCATTTAAAAAATCCGATACAAGCTCTGCAGTTCCACGAGCTGTGAGGCCGAGAGTCCGGATCCTGAAATCCATCCCATGCCACAACATAGCCACAGATCAGAATCACCTGCGTACAATTTAAAAGCTATTTAAAGGAAGAGAATCTCTTTCCAATGTATTATCTGGTTCTTCTAGCACGCAAAGCCTTCCGTGCTCCTTGTGTCCGCCGTCTCTGCCTGTTTCTCTGGACCCCCTTTCTGTTTTGAATTTTGATGTTTACATGCATCTCCTGCTTTTGCCTGTTTTTTGCTACAGCCCTCTAAACGAAACTCCACTGGGTTTGGGTGTCTGGTTGTGATCTTTTGTAACGATCACAAGAGTCATAAATGGAAGGAGTTTTTCGGGCTCTAACATCTCATCTCAATCAACATCGTGCTTTTCATGGACGTTTTGCCACTAGTTCTACAGTTTCTATTGTATTAGTTGTGCGCTTTATCCAGTATTATATTTTCTACGACTAGGGGCTTTCTAAAATAAAAATCCAGTCAGAATGGTGATGAAACTTCCTGTTTAAAAATACTGCTGCACTTCCTCTGAATTCAAGCATGTAACTCCCAGTTCGAAACCCCAATCAGAAAAATAACCCAGTCGAACCCAACACAGCAATCAGCATCAGACTTTTCACAAACATTGTAATTAGTGTGATTACTCTTAGGCTTGATACCACACAGTTCCTGTAAATGACAGCAGAGAGTCAAATGATTTGGAACAAGAAAGTCAACTTTAGAGGAGAAGGAAAGAACTTTAGATTGCCAGTGTGATTTTATATCATTTCTATGAGTCCAGTCAACATGAAACGTTCATACAACGTAAAGGGAAGCTGGGGTTTCCGAATGGCATTAAAAATAGCAATTGAAAAAGAGTCACAAGCTTTTCTTATGACAGTGACAATATAAAACAGGACGTGGATGTGTATGGACATAAACACAATAACAATAAAAGCCCCCCCCCGCCCCCCGCCCCCCCCAGATCATATTCACTACCGTCTACGTTCAAAATCGTCTTAAAGCACATCAAACACAGCAGTACTTACGAAAGACAAGGCATGTTAGGTTCCATCTCTGGGAGGTGCGGCAGTTTGATGACACAGAGTCAAATGCAGAAACCCTCCGGTGACAATACACACACAAGGGGGCTGGGCCTGGCTACAAATGAGCCTATTCACTGGCTCCTTTCCATTCTGTCCCTCTTCCGTCCTAGCTACTCTAGCGCCACTGCCTTTCACAAAGGAAGAGAAGACTTCACCACAGACTAAAAATAGGAGAGGATGCTTTGATGTGGGTAGCTGTTGCATGAAGGTTTGTCTCTCTTTTTCACAGGCAAGACCGTAATCTAGCATGCATGTATGCGGATTCTTAAAAAGCTGCCTGTGCACACAGTTCAACGAGGTGAAAGAATGTGAGACCTATATAAACCATGCCCTTCAGTGTCCACTTTCCCCCCCCCCTGATTTGCCAAATATTAGCTCAGGAAAAAAAACAGGAACACTGACTGAGGCTATATTTACTGCTGTCTTCAACAGAGAGGGTGCTGTCTAAGGGGAATTCAATTAAGAGGCACCCAGGGGCATGAATGAGCTCTCATTTCTGAGCCTTGGATGTAAAAAAAAAAGGATCTCACCAAGCTGAACTGTGTAAGTGTGGTACATTTACATAAAAAAAGAATTTAATTTAGTCATAACTAATTCCCATCAGAATAGACACCTCTCCTGTTGCTCCTGTTTCACTTGAAGGAGGATGCAGAAGACGAACTGTCATTTTTGTTTCAATGTGTTCAAGCCAAGTCACCTCATGGTTCAGTTCAGTACTCTAGAAATCTATACTAGAAATAAGTAAGACTGAAAACAAAATTCGCACAATATTTAGAATGCAATTTGAATGAAAAAATGATGACATGAAGATGCAATTCTGGCAGAATTTACTAATAAAACTAGAGCTATAAGGCAGGTTTTGGGGCGCTGATGAATAATATGAATGTGCTGGACTGGTGTAATGCTTTAAGCAATGCAGTCACATCAAATATCATAATTAATATAATTCTTATTCTCTGTGATGCGCTGTCCACAGTACATACTGTCACATTTTTGCATTGTGATGTCAATATTTTGATACATTGTTAAACCACAGGACACCCTTTAAACCCCTGTAAAACCCTTTAATTACATTTAGTGAATTTATTCAAAGCGACATCCCTAACTACAGGGGATAGTCTCCCTGGAGCAACTTGGGGTTATGGGTCTTGCTCAGGAACCCAGTGGTGGTTTCTGCTGAAGGTAAGATTCGAACCCATGACCTCTTGGTTCAGAGGCAAGTATCTTTCCCAGCAGGCCACCACCAACCACCCACTGCACGTAACAGCATTAATTAAACACTGCATGTAACAGCATGATTCACTGCTCCTTTCCTTCATTAAAGTGGCTCCTGCTCTGGCTTTCTTTTGTCCAGTGTCTATAATCCACATATAGTGGGGCATCCTGCTGCGGTAAAGGCTCAGTTATCTCAATCCTGTTACTCCTGCATGGCCAAAGTTAATAGGATTGTTAACCTCTGGACCAAACACACCATAACCGAGTCTGTCTGGTCTGTCCTCCTGGACTCAGCTAGCAGCACAGGCTAATTTTTGGAAAAAATGTTCTCAGTATGGCTGATTTATTGTAGATACATGACATTATTTAGTGGTATCATGTTTATTTATTTATAACCAGCTATTTAAACATCTTTTTCAGCCTTTGACTCTTCACAAATTTACATGTTTTGCTTTTCTCCATTCACGTCACATCACTGTCATAAAAGCGCTCTGCAGACTCAAATTTCACACAGAGGAAATAAACATAAAACAAATGTTTTAATGTTGTTTTCATCGGGTCATTACAAAAACAGTCAGTTCGTTAATTTTGTATATTTAGTTATAAAACACTGACTCGGTGAACTTCATTACCAGGCCAAAGGGGTTGCAGAACTTCTAAATATGTACGATTACCTGGCTCCTTTTTTATTCCGGACGCTTTATTCTCTTGTTTGAAAGAGTTCTCGTCATCAGCATCACCATCACCCCACCAGGACGGCTGTCCATACAAAGGGGTTCCTCTGTGCAGGGCCGCAACGTCTCCTACAAAAAGAAAAGTTTATTTCACAACACTTTCAGTGTTCGCTGGTCTATCCAGGACTTTGAACGGATTTAATTTGGCCTTCCTAGCGCTTGACACTTGTCATCAATGACTCCTGTCCCATCACGTTCACACCCATCATCGTAAAGTAACACCACAGCTGCCTCACTCGACCCCCTGCAGTCTGCATATTGTCCCAACCTTAAAGGATGATGCCATCACCACCACCGCTCACCTGGCTTTCACTCACACGGACTTGTGATGTGTGTGCGGTTTTAGGACTTGTGATGTGTGGGTGGTCTGTGTTTGGGCAGTTTTAGGGCAGACATTTTTTAAATATTGTGGGTGCGGGCTGGCACATTTCATTATCGATCATTATCGATTGTTTTTTTTCCTCGGGTTGGGTCGGGTTTTGGGTCATTATCCACGCGTATTTTCGCGGCAGGGCGGTTTGGATCTCCTGACGTGTCGGTTTGGGGCAGGTGTTAAAAAAAAGCCGACCCGCGCAACACTAGTTAGAATGCTATTCATATGGGTTCAACTCCATCGTTCCTCAGCATCTGATTGGGAAGCTGAGAGTGCCGGGCCTGAACACCTTCCTCTGCAACTGGATCCTGGACTGGGAGACCACAGTCAGTCATGATCAGGAGCAACAACTGCAGTGCCACCATGCTGAGCACAGCCCTCTGCTGTTCACGCTGATGATCCATGACTGTGCAGCAATGCATTTTCAAGTTTGCTGATTACACAGCCGTATTGGATTTGTTTGGCAGGAATGACGAGGCATACTGAGAGGAGGTGCAGTGGCTAATGGACTAGTGGAGACAACAACCTGTTTCTGAATACGGACAAAACAAGGGAGACGGATGTTAATTGCAGGAGGGCACAACATGATCACTCTTCGCTGAACATCAACGTCTCATCGGTGGAGATCGTTCAGAGCACCAAGGTCCCTGATGTTCACATCACAGTAAACCTCACGTGGACCCACAACACCAGCTGTATCACCAAGAAGGTCCGGCAGCGTCTCGACGTCCTGTGGAGACTACGGAGAGCGCATACCCCCAGTCCATACAACATTCTACAGAGGGACTACAGAGAGCATTCTCTGTAGCTGCATCATAGCATGGTATGGAAATTATTTCGTTCCAGATCACAAGACCCTACAGAGGATATTGGGAACAGCTGAGAAGATTGTTGTTTCTCTGCCTTCTGCCGTCGATATTTACACCACGGGCTGCATCCAAAGCCCCCAGCCTTGTGGCTGACCCCACGTCCCACTCACACACACTCTTCTCCCTCATCCCGTCCGGCAAAAGGTTCTGTAGCGTATGGGCCTCTGCTGCCAGGACAGGAAACAATTTCCTTCCCTCAGACTCCTCAATCAGAACGGAATCTTAAGTGTACCCCCCCACCATACACACACACACACACACACACACTCACATACACACACACACACACACACACAAACAAACACATCCCTGAACTGAACTTCTTCCTTCTCCTAACACAATGCATATACACACTGAATTGTTCTGAGTGAAACAAACAACTTACACACCAATAGCATCTACAAACACCCTTTTATTTATTATATACTGCAGATTCTCTGTCCTACACATATTTGCACCTTTTTCAGAGTGCACATGAACTAGTGAACAGGTTCAGTTACTGAACTGTCACTGAATTGTTTGCACCAAGCTATAGAACAACATGCTGTGTCTATTACAAGTACATTTCAGATATTAAAGACGTTTAGCACGTGAGGAGAGCAAGGAAAAAAAAATCCTTCTGCTCCAGCATCCCACAGGTTTGGGCTCAATAAAATAAAAGCCTTCATTTTTATTTATTAAATCATTACATATTGCATTTACATGTGAAGCCCTGTTATGTCTGCACGGGTGCATGCAAAGCATAAACCCCATCTCTCCTCTTCCACTCCACTTGGAGAGGATGCACTCAAAAGTCTTGGTCAAAGGTCTCCATGGAAGACAGCAAAAGAGGGAAAACAGATGGAAGACTGCATCTGCAGTTAAGTTACGAAGTCTGATACACTGTTTCAAGCATGTATTTTTGATTCTTACAAAAAACATGTTCGAATTTACAATTAGGTGCATAAACACACTTTAAGTAAATGGACAAGCACTTAAAAATTGAACCCATGCCTGGCGGTGAGCGGTAGTGTGTGTGTGTGTGTGTGTACTAACCACATAGGGTACATCATTAAGTGTGACTGTATAACATACACACAGTGTGTAAAGTAAACTTGAACAGACGTTTTATGCCACTGTGGGTCATTTAACACTGCTACATGTTTACAGGCTGCTACGCTTTCCCCAATAATCTAGTAAGCCTTTAAACCCTTTTTTTCTAGGATATACTTAGTGCACTGCAAACATGGAGGATGCCAAAGGAGCACTGGAAGCACTCAGAGCGTTCTAGCATGAGGCTGACAATTATCCGGATAAAATAACCAGGTGGCAGTGAGATACGAACGCAAGGAAAACGCCGACTGCCTTTTCCTTTCTGATGACCAGAAAAACAAGGTTCTGGGTGTGGGGTCTGTCACTGCCCTGTAATTACACACCCAGCACTTTACTGCAGGCCCATGCCATGCTCGTAATTATACGGGGTTAAATATAAAGTGCTAGTTAATGAAACTAGATGAGGATATGGCAAAGTCTAGCTCAGCTACAGCTGCCTGCGTTCATGTAGGCTTCTGCCTACGTTGCATATAAGCAACCTGGATGTATCTCAGCCAAGCTAGCTGATTAGACTGCTGCAGACAACCCTTCACTTCTCTGGCACTCTCCTCCTTCGATTGACTCTCTCACACACACGCCACCCTAGTGTGCACCTGGTTACGCCTGTGCACCTGGTTACGCCTGTCTGTGTTGTCTCTTCTGCCTTTACTGCGAAAGTGTAAGAAAAAATAAAAAGAGTAAAGTAGATGCTAAAGGCTTGGTCTACTAACTGATGCATTGCCTTCACATTTGCCGGTTTATATCTCTATGCACAATATGCAGTGCTGTGGTGAGACAGTAGAGGTTTTATGGTGCCTGGTATGGGATGGCAGAAGGTCACCTATAGCAGTCAGTGGTCAGTGTTGTAGCTAAATATAGATCATAATGATTACTCCCAAGCAGTGCTGACTGAGAGGAAAACTGCTGGTCAGGCCACAGGCATTTAAAGGGATATAATAGGATCCCGATTCAGTTTCAGTAGTTACAAACTTCTAACATAAGCCACGAGTCAAGGCTTGTGAACATGATGCACATGGGCAGAATGGTTGAACCTGTTGATGAGATTTCAAAGAAATTTGTAGATAATGTGCAGCATGTGCGAAAACGGGACATGAGTCCAAATTCATAAATTTCATTGCTGTATTACATGTATTAAAATGAAAAAAGAGTCAAAATTGACAAGTTCACGTGCGCTGCTTCACTTGGTGAATGGGTTAAACGCAGAGAAGGACTTTCGTGCTGTGGTGTGTTCACGTATGACGAATGGTCACTTCACTTTAATGACCAATCCTCAGTGTCTGAATGGGTGCCAAAAATGGACTGGATTCTAAGAAACGGATGTAGCCTATTTTTTTGTGAAACTGCAGCAAATGCAAAAAAGGGTAAATGTTTGTAAACTACATCAGTGCAGTGTAGAACAAGAACTCATGAACTTCTGTTCACAGTGAAAGTGGTGGCAAGACATAACAACTAGAGAAGGAAAGAAAAAGCATCTAAATATATCTCAAATCCAGTGCATAACATTAAATGGTATGCCTATACGTTTTAAACTGTACGGGTATACCGTATGGCTATACTTCTAAATGTTTGATATTGTATTCCCCTGACTGGCAGACCCACCTGTAAAACACTCAATTCTGAATTCTGTACTAATGCTCTGAAATCTTTCTTCAGCAAGTCACCATCTTGTCACGTTCTCTTGGAAATGCAGATGTGATGCTTGCTATTAAACTCAGTCCAAACAAAATGTGCAATTCAAATGCACTAGCCCATCAACTGAGTGGGTGCAAATGCATAATTTGATGCTGACTTGCATTTAGGATTATGACATTGAAAACACAGTAGGGGGAACACACAACCCACATCGCTTTTTACAGGACAATGTACCACTGGACTAGTCTGGATTTCTCTTTTTTTTTCCAGGGTGGCACGCGAATGAGGGAAAGGCACTGGTTTTAGAAGTGTTACCATAAAGCTATAGTACTAATTTGGCCCATAATGTATAATTACACATAGAACAGTCTGTTAAAAACAGTGTGTACTCACCTGGCATCTTCTCATCTGCCTTGGTTTCTGCAGGCTTGGCGGGCGATTCAGTGACAGGCTCTGCAGCCTTGCTCTCTGGGGCTTTGGCTGGGGGAGACTTGGGTGTTTTGGGGGGCTCGGCACAGGTGGCCTTCTTTCCCAGCTGGAGCTGGCTGGTGAACTTCTCATGCTGACAGAGAGACAGAAAGAAGAAGACTGTCAGCGACAGAAAACGTCACAGGTCATCAGTCGTTAATGTGCAAACGAAAGGGCTATTTCCCTATAGGATGAGAAGAACATCAGAAATGACTGATAGAAAGGACAGCACTGGATGTTATTTTAAAATCATAACAAACATATGCTTTATTGACAGGTAAACAAAGTTAACGGACATCATATTTTAGCAGTAAAGAGAGTTGCCGCCTGTTATATTTACAGGTAAACAAAGTTGGTGTATGTTACCTTTAGAGCTTCCTCTGGAACATGAAGCTCCCCGCGAACCACAGTGAACAGGTTGGTATGTGAGACAAGTTAAGGGACAAGAATACGTCATAGGCACATACAGCATGTTTGATCAGTTTCTATATTTTGTATATAGAATACAAACAAACAATGGTTGCATAACAAGGGGAAAAAACACTAACATTGTGGTAACAACACTACATATTGGAATTGCGATGCCTCGCGATATAATGACCTTAAGGTTGATGCACAAAAAGGTTGTTAAACCTACACTGCCATCGCATTTGTAAGTAAAAAAAAAGTACTCTTAACATTTTTTAAAAAAGAAAAGACATAGATTGGCATACACCTTGTCAGTCATTAAAACAATCTGTCTGATTTAATTGGTTTAATTAGCTGACTAATACAATCAATAATCATCTCTTACTGGTCAAATCCTTAAAGATATTTACAACGAAGGCTGGGTAGTGCTTCTTTAATATATTGTGATATAAAATACAACAGTACACAGAAAAAAAACCTCCAGTTCCACTTGCTGACACATTTTACCATGCTGAACATTAGGAAGGCATGGAAATGTGGGCAAATATCTGACATCAGATAACCATTCATTCATAAAACCTAGAAAGTGGGAGCAAACCAACCTGGACTGGCATTACGGAGAAATGGAACATCTAATTTATTAACTTCTACAGGGCCATAAATGCACCAGAATTGTAGCGCAGTTGCCTCAAGCGTAGTTTAAAACTGCCGATTTGAAACGTCTTTCACGCCTAATTATCCGGCTAAAATCACTAACGATCTACTGGTGGCATTGGACTCTGGCCAACTCACCATACTCATCCTCCTTGACATAACCACAGCTTTTGATACAATCTCCCATCTTACTCTCCTAAACCGCCTTGCTTCCATAGGAATAAATGGCACAGCTTTGTCCTGGTTCTCATCATATCTCTCTGGTCTCATTCAGTTCATTCGGTTAACGTCTTTCCAATCCCAACCCTCTCCAGTTAGTCGTGGTGTGCCTCAGGGTTCTTTCCTGGGGACCCTCCTTTTCATTTTCTACCTTCTTCCTCTTGGCAATATTTTTAGGAAACACAGTATCAATTTCCAATGGCTACGCGGATGACACCCAGCTCTTATTTCTCCTCCAAACCCACTACACCTCTACTCCCTTCCTCTATTTTAGACTGTCTACAAGACATCAAAATTTGGTTCTCCCTCAACTTCCCCAAACTAAATACAGATAAAACAGTAATTATTCTTGTTGGTCCCAAATCCACACTCTCCAAATCTGGTAGTTTTTCGCTATCTATTGATAATGCCACTGTCCTCCCTTAATCTCAGGTCAAGAGTCTGGGCGTCATCCTTGACCGCAACCTTTCCTTCACTGCCCACATAAACAACATCACTCGGTCTGCCTGCTTCCACCTCCGTAACATTTAACCGCCTTCGTCCCTCACTCACCCCCACTACCACTGCCATATTAGTCAATGCCCTTGTCACATCCCTCCTTGATTACTGTAATGCATTGTTTTCCGTTCTACCACATAAATCCCTCCATAAACTTCAACTGGTCCAGAACTCAGCCGCCCGTATCATTTCCAGAATCCCATTCACACATCACCCCTGTCCTCAAGCAACTTCACTGGCTCCCTATCCATTTCTGCATACAGTATAAAATCCTTCTTTTAACATTCAAAGCCCTCCATAACCTAGCTACACCCTATCTCACTAATCTCCTTGATATATACACAAATTCTCGCACTCTCCGTTCCTCCTCTGGTTCTCTCCTCTCCACACCTCACGCCCGTATGTCCACCACGGGACTCAGATCATTTAGTTGCGCTGCTCCCCGACTTTGGAATGCACTCCCACTCGGCCTCGGAACCACAACATCCTTGTCCGTGTTTAGATCTCTACTCAAAAACTCATCTGTTCAGACTAGCCTACCCCACATGACTCACTTACACCTCATACCACTATCATCTATATGTACTGTATGTAAATGTCCAGTGTTTAAGAACGTGACGTAACAGTCCTGGTGATTTCTGATAGGCTGTCATCTGCTAAAAAACCAATCACGTTTCAGAAAAGTGAGACAGTAACACCCACTTTCAGAACTGAAAGTAACGAGTAACGAGAACCTTTATAGCAATGTAGTGAAGTGAAAAGTACGTTTTTTTCTTTCAAATGTAGTGAAGTGAAAGTCTCCAAAAAAAAGACTACTAAAGTACAGATACTCAAAAACTGTACTTAAGTACAGTACTCAAGTAAATGTACTTCATTACTGTCCACCTCTGTAAATGTCCTTTTGTATGTATATATATTTAAATGTCTTTTGTATGTAAATTTGTATGTATGGTTTTTTCTGTGAAGTGACCTTGAGAGCTGTGAAAGGCGCTGATAAATAAAATGTATTATTATTCTTATTATCTGTCCAATGCTCAAATAATTATACTGTCCATTTTAATCAATTATAAACACGCATTATTGCATGAATTAATGCATGTATTATTAATCATGTATCTCTCCGGGGACAGATCTTAATGAGTTAAAAGACACAGAACCAATGCCTCAGGTTGGATGGACTAAAAGATCAGTCGGTAATTCTTTTACTAAATAACTGACTTTGGATTTTAATACCCTTGAGCCACTACTACACAGTTGCAGTTTTCTATGGTACTGGTGTCATGATGACAATTAACAAACAATATGTTGTGCAGCTCTAATATAAACACAAACACACACGCTCATACACATGTTGACATATATGCTCACACATGAAAGCTCCACAACAAAAAGAGGCACAGGAAACTGCTGACACATAATACAGACTCTACAACAGGGAGTGAGAGCAGGCGTGTAAAAGGATATCATATCCAAACCTCAGTTTGTCATCAATCTTCAGGGTGATATACATCTGCTCCTGGATCCGAACATCATTCACAAATGTCTGAAAGCAGATGGAAACTTCCTTACACTGAGATCTTCACTCTCCGCCCAGAAATATCTTTACAACCCAGTAAAAATGCACATGAGCGCAGAAGCTTATAACTAGATCGTGACGAAAGACTCTTTTATAGAGGTCCCATGAAGCTTGGCATGTCTTAGGAGATAACTGTAAAGGAAGAGATCCAGCAAAGGAAAAAAAAAAAAGTCCTTCACTTCTCTCTGAAACCTCAAAAGGATTTTACTGCCGATGTTTACTGAATTAAGTCAATATCTCTGGATCTGGGCCTCTTTAATCTGATGTAAAGCCAAATCTACCACGTGACATCACAAGTTTAGAAATAATCATGTGTGTTGAGACGTTAATCTTCGAATCTCTCAGGACCAGAGAGAGTGTAGGTCTGTTTTCCACTGCTGCAGACTGGTGTCCCATCAGGTTTTCTCCACAGCTCATAAAACACGTTAAACACGTCCCTCATTAAAGTCAGCTTCAAATGGCTACTCCTTCTACACAGCATTTACAGGCCTAAACACACTGTCACAGCGAGGATGACCTCAGCAAGTCTACTGAGTGTGTGTGCGTGCGTGCGTGTGTGTGTGCGCGTTTGTTTTTGTATGAGGTTTGGATGGTTTTGGTAGGGGAAGAAATGGGACCCACAAAATGACCAGGTTTAATTCAATGTACATTTCACTTCATTTCGTTAATTCCGAAGTTAAAACAATTTCTGTTCGATTGCTGAGGTAATGGTCAGTCTTAGGCTGAAGATTAGATATTCCATTTCAGCAGTGAACCGCGTAAAATCTCTCAATCATCCATTTAACATTTTTAATTGAGTTGTAGACCCTAGGCATGAGTTTCAGCACTTCAGTTTTTGACAGTTGCAAAATTTTAATCTAACTATAATTTGGACTTTTTAATGTGTCCCTTAAACCTTTAACATAAGAGCAATACTATATTATTATTATTATTATTATTATTATTATTATTATTATGAGTATTATTCTTTTTTTATTATTATTATTATTATTGGTATGATGTAGTGTAATTATTCATTTACAGGAACTGTTTTGGGAAATTCTAAATCACCTCGTCATTTTAGAATTTTTTTTACATTCATTCATTCTTTTTTGTTGTCTAAAACTTGCATGTTTACTAATAATTACCTGAAACCAGCGAAAGCACATAAATCTAGCATGAATGTGTTTTACTTTATACATTACCTACAAACACACTGGTTTTACATTACTGGAAACACTGATTCCAAACTTTTGAAAACTAGTTTAAACAAAACACATGGGACATCTATATGACCCCCATGTGCAGACATTGAATAAAACCAAGTGTGTGTTTGTATATGTGTGTGTGTGTGTGTGTGTGTGTGTGTGTGTGTGTGTGTGTGTGTGTGTATGTGTGTGTGAGCCCTTGTATTTATCGCTTTGTGGAGAAATGCCCTTATATCCTTCAGAATGATCCTTTTGGTCCTCAAAAAAAACATGCTGTCTCAATTCGTTTTCACCACAATAACCTTTCTTGCAGAAACTGAAAGAGCAGAAATATTTCCTCTAGGTCATTAAACTTGAGGTTGAGGTTGGGGCAGGTGTAGGAGTCGGTACAGCATTACATGAGTCAACCAAACGTCCTCACAAATATAGTACAGCCAAACGTGTGTGTGTGTGTGTGTGTGTGTGTGCTGAAGCAGCCTGCTCGCTCTCAAATATCATGCGATTCCTGCAGAGGTGGAGAAAGGACAGGGGAGCTGATCTCACTGGCAAAGCACTTTCAAAACAGCCCAGTTTAAAGTTTCCTCCCACAAAGCTGAGAGCCGTGTTCTTCACTTCAGATTTAAGGACAGAATCTCAGCACTGTGATGGATGACCACAGTCAGGGTGTGCGCAGGCTCCTGCTGATTCATGGTGGGATCCCCAGCCTTTCACAATTCCTGCACTGTAAGTAACTCGCTCAAAACAAAGTACAAGCAAAGCTGCAACAATCCTGAGCAACAAAAAGACACTTAATACCAGCTCTATGTAAGCCTTACAAGTCAGTTATTTAAAAAAACAAAAAAAACAAAAACAAATTGATATTATTTATTTTGGACTGTGTGTAAACATTTTATAAACACATCTTCTTACAGTTTCAATGTTATTTAACAATAAAACAGGAAAAATAATATCAAAAAGCTCAATACTGGATGTAAATAGAATACTAAATGGGGACTGTAAACAGTTACTGTGATGCATTAATTCACCGGGTAATTAATTATGCAATTATCAAATCAAAATGAAATTATTACACAAAGTAAAATGAATGTACAGCAAAAGGACATAAAACACCCAACACCCTGCAGACTGGCTGCCGCAGAAACTCCCAGAGAGAAGAAAACGCAGGGAGTGGGGAGACGGGAGAAGGGAGACGGTGGTTATGCAGTCAGGACTTAATTTGTCCAGCAGTGGAGATTTTCCTGCCACGACTGGGCAGGAAGAGGAATTCCAGAGCGTGACTCAACGGGAAGAGCTCTGAGTCGCACTTCCTGTTTTAGAAACTGTGTCACACTGAGCTGCTTCTACTGACCTCAGTCGCACCAACAATAACACACGACTCAGATTGAAACAACACCGACCACTAAGTTGAAGCAACACAGACCAACATTTAGACGTGAGCGGTCTGATTACTCACTCAAGCACCACTGCACAGTGTTTTGAAGATATAAACGCATAAAAAGAAACAATGAATAAACAATTAGTCATAAACTCATCTGTATGATACGAAGCCCTTTTTCTATTAAAACATCACAAAATCAAACGTCCCTTCAAGCTGGACTAGTGGCCACTTACCCCATTAAGACTCCCCAGGTCCTTCACTTTGTGCTCATCGGTGGTGGATTCATAGTTGATCACAGCATGCTGCTTGTCTACGCTGCGAGACTACACACACACACACACACACACACACACACACACACACACACGCACACACATCAGAAGAGTTAGAGAAGCTAGACTTTTATCTCCACACATTGCCGGTTATAAAGATTACAATGCTATTTTCAGCACTGGTGAGACAAAAGCATTCAGTGTCCAGCCTTGCATTGTTTGAAGGAGAGATATTTACATTCACCACGTGTTTGACATGATTATGAGGAAAAAATCTAAAGGGGAGAAAAAAGATCTGTCATCTTCTCAAATGCCTACACTGAAAAATGAGCTTAGATTTGACAGCGGGAGATTTCTGGTATGAGAACGTAAGGGAATACTTAATGACTGATCTGAGGCTACACTGATTCCCGAGCAGCACTGATGTTCCCATGCTGAGTAGGTCAATGATTCAGGCAATTCAAATGACATAAACCTCTGTTAGGTATGAACAACGGTCAGGGACTGTAAAATCACTGTAGAAGAGATGGAGGGGGGCAGTAGGTCAGACAGGGCATTCCAAGTGCAGGGAGGAACTCCAAATCCAAATAATTAGGCAAAAAAAACTGCTCTCAAAAATAGGAAACCAAATCAAAAGTAGGTCCTCAAAAGTGAGAAGCACTTTTCAGCTTACACCTTCTTGCACTACTGTCTGAATCAGCTTACATCTTCTTGCACTACTCCCTACTTAAAGATTTAGCACTGGACACTCTCCTCTGGTTCTTACACTGTCCTGAAAATGGAGTGTTTTGGATAAGTCGCTTTGGATAAAAGCGTCTGCCAAATGAACGTAATGTAATGTAGCATTATAACAACAGCACACATAACACCAACCAGTCAGAACGAAAAAGCTGTACTTGTAAACTCGATGATGTCTGCACACCTCAGACGCGTGAAATTTAAATCTCCTCATAACAACTGGATTCAGTTACAATGCTAAAAGTGGGTGTACAGTTTATTGAATATTATTATTATCATAAATAATCCATTCTAATACTCAAATATCAATGCTTTGATTTGAACTGCCATTTAGTGATACAAATGCATAATAAAAACAGATTAAATGGACCGTAGAACAACACAAGCAGATACAGAGTCTCCTGTGTAGAGTGTATGGAGAACACTCAGTTACAGAACATTCTGCTTCAGTTCAGCAGATACACTTTCATTTCAGCTAAAAGTCCCCAGCCCATTTGATCAAAATCATGTGATAATTGTAATAAGTGTTTTGTAAAAGCCATCATCACATGAGTGAGCGACTGGTAAAGCTATGTGCCGCCAGACCAAAAACAGTCTCTGTTTCTCCAAATGTCCCAAGGCTATAGGACTAAATAGAGAGGAAGAAGAACTTTTCTTACGAGACAAAGCCTTCTTTATGTCTCCCACAAGACCACGCCTAAAATTCAAGAGCCAGTCTTATATTTCCGAAGACATATATAAAGTTACACTCATACATATACTACCCTTCAAAACGTAACAATCGCCATAACATTTAAACTACTTTTATTTACGAAAATATATTTCATTTTGTTTGCAGAAAACATTTTAAATGAGTTTGATATGATGCTAAAAAATGCAAAAAAGCAAAGAAATTTTAGACATGTTCAGAATAATAAAGAAAGCTGGTAGAACCCACTATGCCTCATCTTTGAAGCGTTAAATACGCTTCACTAATTGTGCATGATGGACAATTTCCATAAAAGAACATTAATGTTATATATTATAATTTAATGTAATTATTTTTGAATTATTTAGCGTTTACTCATTCACAATAATATGGAAATTACTTTTACGGAGGACTTTTATTCTGACATTATCTGACTGATATACCAGAGGTACACTCAGAAAAATGAATCATGGCATAGTTTATTTTTAGGTATTAGCATCTATTTGATTTTATTTAAATACTTACATTTTTAGAATGTATTCATTCAAATTCCTTAAAATCAGCATAAATCTGTTAATTGCGAAAACAATGATATTTAGTCAGTTAAAACTGATTTAAAAATGACGAGCTTTGGATCAAGCAAGATTCATTTAGTTCAAACTTATGAGATTGTTTACATCAAGTTTATTTAAAGATTTATGAGAAATAGATAAATCTGCCATTGTTTATTCAAATCACATTGGGTTTATTGGTATTATTACATAAACCTCATTCTTAATGGTTTCATTTACATGTGACTGACAAATATGCAGCACATAAAGTTTATTGGCCTGTTTCTGTTAAATATAATAAGTAATTCCAATGGATGGAAATTTTATATGCAATTGAAATACATAAATCCTTGGAATTGGGACAAATATTTCTGTGAGTGTACTCCAACCTTGACAAAGAATCAAACCCCTGTGTGTGAGGTGGTTTAAGCAACTACACCATACACCTGTGCTACTTTTAAACTAAGGTAGTTCCAACCACTGGTGAGTTTATTAGGTTTATTGCCAGGTTCGTTGTTACTAATATTATTATTACTAGTAGTAGTATTACTGGCAGTACTGGATATTGGATATATGATATTCACATTTTCCCATTTATTGGCAAATAAAATACCGTTTTTTGTTTTGCTTGCACTGGCCACAGTCTCTAGCGTTTCATTGCTGACACGTATCAAGTGTGAGGTTCTCAAGTTGAATTTAATTCCAGAAATCTCAGGACGGCGTTGGCACTCTTCTGCAGTGTCTGGCAGCGGAGAAGTTTGCCCACTCATAGCAGAGGCCCTTTAGAGTTTCTAAAAGTGACCCGGGAGCTATCTGTCCCACTTTCTATTAATACAGCACCATGACTAACACACACTCTCCGATAGCATCAGATTGAACCCCTCCGTTTATTAAGATAGAATAATCCATGGAAACAGCCCAGCCACCATCCTGGGTGTGTGCCTATGTCTCAAAAGTGATTAAGTCTCAAAAATAAAGAGCGAACATTAGAGTGGCCCCAAGCCTGATGACCTTATTGGATGAATTTTGTCAGTTTGATACGGTAGAGTATAGATAGTATGATTTGATATTAGTAATTATGAGTATTATAGCATGTTGTGCTGCTCAGTTTATGAAACAAAACAGTATTCAGAACCCTGAGGAAAACATTATACATTCTTATTCCGACCCAAGTATGTGAGAGAAGTGGAGCAACAGCGATTTTCACACCCCTCTGCAGTCACTCTGCTCCGATTCCTGTTCCCCACTCGCCACTCACTCACACATGACAGAAACTAAATACAGTCAAGAGTGCAATTTAAGTAAAGCCGAAATCCATTCTACATTTTACAACAATCTGTGGGTGCAAGAAAACTGTAGTAGTTTCTATATAGCTATATAACCTTGAGTATATATATATATATATATACACACACACACACACACACATACAT
>JBBIGA010000146.1:11175273-11195591 GCA_037576975.1 Alestes dentex
ATAGCCATTCAAACCCGTTTGTGTCAGGTTGTGTGCATGTTATCAGGCCAAATCACCAGGGTATGTAAACTTTTGATCAGGGTCTTTTGGGTAGTTTGTGTTGTGATTATTTGACAATAAATGGCTTCAGCCAACCACTAACCATGAGTGAAAGAAAAGTTGTTGTGTCATCATTCATATTCTCTGAAAAATGGTTAAGAAATCATCAATTCTGCCAGGGTTTGTAAACTTACGAGCACAACTGTGAATAACAAGTGACTTTGTAAGGGAATAGGCACTAGAGGGCGGTAGAGCTACACAGATCGCAAAGTTTCAACTTAGGACGTTTTTTTTTTTTTTGCGCAGGAGTCTGTAGAGCTGATTAAAGCATCCGCTTACTCATTTGATATTTGAACTTGTGTAGATGTGTAGAATTGTATCTTGGAAAACTGACAAGTTTGATGCAAAGCGACCGTGATGACACATGGAAGTGTGTGTACTGAAGTCCATGGCCCTGTATGTACTAGGCGTGCGGGGAGCTGCGCTACCAGCTGAGCCAGGCCCAGCTTAAGAGAGAAGAGGCAGAGAGGGAGTTAAGGGACACCAGCTCCAAACTGGGCCGGCAGCTCGAGCTGGCAGAACAGGTGAGCGAGACTGCATGGGTTTGTTATGTAATATGAATGATTCACTACATTCTATGGAATATGATCTGCTTAAATATGTTTGCACATATATAGCCTGACATGCCTGCTCCCGCACTGAACCAAATGTATATGGGGTTCTGTAATGTAATTAGTATCATGTAATTGACTGATACACTAATATTCGTGTAATTTCCACAAATTGACCAAACAAATTGGCGAATAAAAACACCACAGACCACATGTTCATCTGTCTTTCGGAACAGACACCTCATTAGTAATAACAGCATGGCACACAGCCGTGTCTGTTAGCTTTAGTTATCACCTGGTTAAACCATGAGGTTGATCGGAACAACACTCCTGCCACTGAGCTAGATACAGCAGGTGATGTACTCCAGAATCTTGTCTGTAATCAGTGAAATTACAGGACCGTCAGCTCTAGATTACATGCATGGGACGCTCAAGCCAACGTATACTGCACACACAAAAAAGAATAAAATGTTTTTTAAAAGGTAAAGAACAAGAAAGTGTTAGAGCTAATAACATATTTACTGATGTATTAGTCCCTGCTCACTATCAGTTCTTTCCCTCTCTGTCCTTCTCTTTCTCTCTCCGGGTTCAGGAAGTGCAGAAGCTGGGTGTGGAGTTGAGCGGCAGCCGGCAGCGTTTGGAGGAGGCCCAGAGGGCGGAAGGCCGAGCACGGGCGGAGGCAGCCGGCTTGGCCGAGGGGCTGAGCCGCGCCCAGCGCCAACTGCACCTCACCAGGTAACCCCCTTAATCCTATTACATGCCACAACACTGCGCCCGTCCACTGGCCCCTGTGCACTGCCAGCAGCCTGGCGGGAGGACCCATGCGCTTTATTAAAACGCCGCCAGCCACCGGCTGCCACCGCCACAGTCCACCGTGCACCAGGGGAACAGGGCTGGAGAGAAGGGGCACACACCATCTCCCTCTATAACGTCACCAGCCCAAGTGCACTGCTGTTCCACAAGTTCAGCGGCACTCTCTGTGTTTTGCCGAGCTTTTATGCCCGTCTGAGGTTAATTATTTACCATCGAAATGTCTGGCTCGCCATTTCTGCATCAGCTTCAGATTTGACAGAATCCTCGTAATTCTGCGAGGTGTTGAAGGGATTTGTGCAAAGTGAGCTAGAGAACAATCATGTCTGTAAGAGAATTGGTTAGCAGGCTACTACTCAGTAGAGCAGGGATTCTCAAATATTTTGCACATGAGAAAGATTTCAACAGCGTTTCCCAGACCTCCTTTTTTTTTTTTTAATTCAATTTGAAATGTTAAGGACGCTGAGAAAACACATATCATATTTGTTCCACAGGAACACTTAGATTTTTGTGCTTCTAATTTCATGCATGTGAATGATTCTTTTGATTTGCAGAGTTTTTTTGTAGTCAGATATTAGTGTAGTTTTATTAGCTGTATGACTTTGTTTGCTAGAACCTTGAGACAGACTAGATTTTGATCTTCTTTGTGACTGTTCTCAGCGTTATCAGTAACCTCCGTTTTTATGCAGTTGTTGGTGTACTCAGAAACGAGTCGATTTGGATCTAACTTTCTTGTCCTCTTTATTAAATTAGGTGGTCTGACTATTTTCAGACCTTTGACAGTTGTTGCTGTCTAGTGAGAATTAGCATTTAAACTTTACAGAGAGATCTTCATGTTTCTCTTGGCTCATGTCAGAGTTTGTATAAGCCCACAAAAAGTAGGAGAGGAGTAGGAGTAATAAAAAAAAAACCAAACTGTCAACCCCCTGTCATGGACTTCTGGACTTCGAGAAATAAGGCAATAGAGAAAGCTTGCACATTACTTTTCAGCATTTAGTCTAAACTGATCTGGCAAACTCTTTTAAGAGTCTCTAATTTGTGTTTACATTTTCACACTGTTGAATACAGCAAGCTAAACAACTATTTACACTTTCACTGAATTAGGCTACCTAACAACAACAAGTCTACATAGCTGGGAGGGATGGGTTCTATCTTTGTATTTCACTGCTGAGCAGCGTTTTATGAGTTTTTTTTTGTTTTTTTTAAGTCTAACATATTGTGTGGCCGTAAGTGTTTCTGACACCTTGCCAGTTCTGTTTTGGACTTGTTCCTGATGAACTCAAACCTGTGTCTCCTTTTAGAAATGACGCTGAGTTGTCTCTACAGAAATTGAATTGATACTGGATATGATAAATTGCACCTTATGGAGTTTTTGAATCAGTTAGATGTGCTGAGAGGCACTTTATTGACGGTGCCACCACATTAAGTTCTACACTATTCCTGTTTGCTCTCTTCCGTAGTGACCCAACAGTTTTCCTTTTGTGAAGTCTATACATGGATAAGTCTGTGCTGTCCTTATTATGAGTTAAAAGTGCACTGTTGAGAAAACCCAAAATGGAACAAAACAAACATATTACTGGATGATTTCATACTAAATCAAATTACAAATCTACAAATTGTGTATCTCTATAGCTAGCATGCCTTATTGTAGACGTTACAAATGTTTTTGAGGAGGCTGCTGCGACTACAATGCAAATTCCGTAAGCGTTCTTGGTTTAATTCTCCTAGTCTATTGAAAGAATCCTATTGTTCATAATTACTTAATCTAGAATTTTATTGAGCGTCCATCGCCACTTTCAGTTCATAATGGGTGTTTTGAATATTGAATTGAATAATCTTTGATAGCAACAATGTGTCTGGCCCATCAGGAACCTGCATCAGTCTGCAGTTAGTCATGCTGAAGTCATAATGTGGGCTGATTTTTGTGTCTCTGTATTCATGGACAGGCTGTGTGAGCATCTGCCGGCAGGTATCTTCTCTCTTCTGTCTTTCCTCTGGGCAGAGGTGGCAGAGGCTACAGCACTTTATCTGACACCTCCAGTTGTGGCACTTTAGTATGAGAAGGAGGAAAAAAAAGTTATAGAGTGAGTGCAACTAATGGTGCAACATCACCTGTCCTATAACATGCATACACCAACCTTCCGGTGGATAAAGTAAAGTAAACTGGCTGCTTGTAGTCATGTGTGTACACACCACAGCACAACGCACAATGTGAAATTCTTTCTCTGCATTTAACCTATTCACCAAGTGAAGCAGTGGACAACCAGTAACGCTATGTATTGGGATGGTACCTTGCTCAAAGGAACCTAAGTGGTGCCCCTGGCAGTCCTGGGATTCAAACCCATGGCCTTCCGATTGCTATTGAACACCAGGCCACAAACTGCTCCTTAATTCTAATAGAGCTTTTTTTTTCCCAGTGCATACTATATGCACAGTAGACAGAGGAGTAAAAAGATGCAGTGTGTGGAATTCAGCTTGAAGAAGTGGTGTTATTAAAGGAGAAAAGTAGATTAACAGGTCTAAACAATAAAGTAACTTTATAAATGAAAATAACTTTTCTTGCAAATGAAAAAAAAAAAAAAATCAAAGAACCTTCACATAATGTCTCTGGACAAAATGAAGATTGTTTTTAGAACCGTATGTCCAAACCAAGAATCATTTTGGAACCTTCTCTGAAGCATTTCAGAATTTGTAAGAGTGCGGGAGGGTCTTGGTCCAGACTTGGAAAGCCTTAGGGTGAGTTCCTGTTTGGTTCGATTAACCCGGACCCTGGTGCGATAGCTCTTTTAGTGCCATTTGTCAGAGCTAGCGAGAACGCTGCCATGCAAACCAAACATGCTAATTGAGACCTCCTGAGCAGATCAGTCTCTGTAATCTTTCCAAAAAACTCTGGTGCAGTTTGTTTGAAGAATGAATGCATTACAGACCAAAGGCGTCTAAACAGGCCAAAGACAGAATGACCATCATTTCACTCCATAACTTCGTGCAAAGGATTACTTTCTGATGCTGTTTTGACACATGCAAGTGTTTATCATCTCTTAATAGATTATAATTATAATTTCAGTTTAAAAAAGACTCATATGTAATTCATAGGCACTCATTTGAATGCAAACATTAATTATGAATTAATGTGCTAAGTGTTTTGTAAAAGCAGTATTCAGCTTAAAGCTCTGGATTTCATTAGGCTTTGTGTTGCGTAAAACTACAGAAACTCAAGGCCTCTTGTGGCTTTTAGCTCTAGAAAATCACAAAACAGATAAAACTACATACCTAAAGCCAACAAACCTACAGAACATCATTCAGAAAGTACACTGAATACCATTATCATTATTGTTGCCAGATACACATCACAAAATCTTGGTGTTTCACCTGTATGACTTTTGTTTGCAGCTAGTGGTTCCATGTTAAAGCGGACCATGGCTAAAATACAGCAATGTATAATTTTCTGCTTTGGTCCACATGAAGGAAACTGAACTAAATAAAATTCCGCACAAAGTCTGAAACATTTAAAAACTTAAAGAACCTCCACATACTGATTCTATTCAAAAAAATAAAAAAAATTGGTTTTGTTTTATTTGTTCTTTTTTTTCCCAAGCAAAGAACCAATGATTTTTTAGGAGTGTGCGAAGGTCCAGGTTGTCCAACACAGTCTGCTCCACAAACCTGATTCAACTCATTGAGCAGGTTTAGTAGGTGTGTGTTTGAGCAATTCTGTGCTGGACACTGACCCTCCAGGAACTTAGTTGGTCATCCAGTAGCAGTGCCCTGAGGGAACCTGCCACTTTTGTGTTTTATGGCCTGTGTCTTCAGCTTTCCTTGACCCGGTGCATGTCCACACGCTGCACCTGCCTGATGGTGACTCACAGAGTGCCGTTCTCCTCCCCCATCTCTCCGCTCCATTCTGCTGCAGTAAAATGAGGAGATGTGGCAGCCTCAGTGGGTTTGGATGGCACGCTGGGTCTTGTCCCTGTGGAGGTAACATGCTTCTTGCAGTATCTGAGACAGAGCTGCACAGCTGCAGGGGAGGGACAGCATCTGTTCACTAGAGAGAGAGGAGGCCGAGTATTACAGCTCAGTCATATATTGTTTATGAGGCATTATGAAGAACCATGCTGTTCAGGAACCATTAGTGAATAATTCAGGCCATTTGTTTACATTTGGTGAAATCATTTGTACTTGAGGACTGCATGCGCTCACCTGGACTCAGCATCCAGGATTTGTGTTGATTGACAGCCACGCGTGCTGTGTTGTAAATACGGTGTCAGTCATCGGGACTGCTTTTGAGTTTGTTACCTTTATTTATGTTGATGTAAATTTGTTAAATCCAGTATTTTTGTAATAAAACTGACTACTGGGCCAAATAACAATATTTATCAGTAACATTATCATGAATGTTTATTGTTAATTACAGCACAATATGTCACTAGGCTTTTTTGAGTATGGTAGATAGCTTAAGTCCTTCTAGAACACTGACCAAGGTATATTTCTATAAAAATAAGCATAGGCTTGTTTAACTGGATTTGGTGCAGTTCAGTGTTGAAACACTGAAAAAAATGTACTAATTTATATCAATTGTAATAATTTCTGTACGTGTGACAGTTACATGTGGTTCCAACAGAAAACAAAATATAATATCATGGAAAATGAAATGTTTAGCCGTAGTTGTCTCTGACCTGGAAAGTGCTGACTGTCTATAGAATTTGGAGGTACCTTTTTGGAGTTCTGTTATACATTTTTGATTTACAAAGTTTGGGAACTTTGGAGACCACAATCTGTGTGTGTGTGTGTGTGTGTGTGTGTGTGTGTGTGTGTGTGTGTGTGTGTGTGTGTGTATATATATATATATATATATATATGTATATATATATATATATATGTATGTATAATTTTTCATCTGAATAATTTGAGATTTAAAACTGTGTAATAGGCAAAAGGGTTTTCTAGTAAGTAAGGAACTCACTGAATTTGAAAGACATGTAATAAATGATTTAGCTGCCATTGATTGATATGAGCAGCTCTACGGTGTAGATTATTATCGAGTGTTCACCTGAGGTTTGTTTGGCCAGCAGGTAATCGATGCGGTAGCAGCGTGGACGACAGACCGCTCTGTCCTTTAAATGCTCTTTACTTGTTTTTGCTCAGGCAACAAAATGCCCTGCTGAAGATCACAGAGGTTAAGCCGCTGACTGGCCTGGCCATTGGCAGTGCAGAGCTTTTTAGCTGTGTGTGTGTGTGTGTGTGTGTGTGTGTGTGTGTGGATATGCTCTGCCGGGGCAAGCTTTCTGAGCCAGCCACAGTGCACAGATGCAGTAGACATCTGTCCATTCTCTCTCTGTCTTTCTCTTCCTTGGGGCTAAGCTGTGTCTTTCCCAGCTTTTGCTTGCCTTGTACCAACTCCACACGCATGCATACACACACACACACACAGATCAGCTGCTGCCCCTGTGAGGGAGCGGCACGTCGGCCACCCTGCTGGTAGCCCGGAGACCAGTGGTGGCTTTGAAACAGGGACGGCCTCTCTCTACACTGTCCAGAGGAAATGACCGGTGGGCTGGTGTGCGAACCGGGCCTCTGAAGCTCCTCTTTGATTCTCCCCTTTCTCCATCCTCATCTCACAGCCCGAATGATCACAGCTCCCTCAAACGGACACACATGAAGCAGTTGCCTTTTGTTCACTCACTCGCACTCTCTCTCTCTCTCTCTCTTTTTTTTTTTTTTTTTTTTTGGGTCCCTCTCCCCAGCCCCCCCAGCGCATGTTTGGGGAGACAGACAGGGCCGGCGGCTCCAGCATCGGATCATCAGCCAGCTGTGCGGTGGGCAGCCCAGGATCCGTCCTAATCCCCCCGCTCTGTTCTCCGCCTTCTGAAGGCTTTCAGCCCAGACTTTATTCCATTTGTTTGTTTGTTTTTTGTTTGCTCGTGCCTTTTTTTTCCCCCACCCCACCCCCTTATTACTTACACACCCCCCACTCTCCCAACATTCGGCACACCCCAAAGGGCATAAAGGGAAAAAAAATGAAACAACAAACCAGCGCGAGGCAGAGAGCTGTGTACTTTTGCTGCGGCTCTAGCCATCTGATTCACCACCTCAACAAATTCCCTGTGCTACAGCGGCGCTGTGTGTGCTGGAGTTTGCCAAGCTTTGGACAGGGACAGAGGCCTTGCCTCTTTCCCTCCCACATCGTCCACATGAACCGTAGCATACATTTTAACAACCAAATAACCGAGAAACCAACTCCGGGCTGGCAGACAGATCCAAAGTTCTGATCCAGCGATAACTGCGTCACGGTCTGAAAAGAAGAACCTTCAGGCGTAAACAAGCGTATCAGACGAGGAAATATTAATGACCGCTCTCTGAACTAGAGCAAACCTGGCCCTCTGCATACAGCTAAGCAACATACTGTATCCCGAATGCTGTCTGTTTAGAGCGGGAAAGACACCAATCGGACTTTCTCTATGGAAAATTAATCTACATGTGCTAAAGCTTGTTTTATGGGAGCGAAAGATGTTTGTGAGGCCAGTCTGCTTCATCAGTCTCCTGCCGGCTGTATGAAAAGGAATTATTGAAGAAAGCGAATGACTGTGTCATAAAGGTGGCATTTGATACCTCATTACTGACTATGTGTGGCCTAGCTCAGGCCAACCTCTGCCTTCAAGCTCGGGAGTTCAGTGCAAACATGAACAGACTAGATGAGGAGTGCATCCTCCTACGCTAGTGCCTTTCTATCAGGGCAAAGCTTTTGTGTTTGCTTTAAACTTTGGACCAGCTTGCAGAGAGATGTGCTTCTTCTTCATAAAGCTTTTGTAAAACTGTTTTATTTTCTGAACTCTCTCCTTTCAAAAGCGTAGTTGAAGATATTCTGTTCAAAGTGCCTTACAACTGAATGTATGTGTAGTTCATCACGGTTCAGAAATAATCGGGTTGCATGAAAGTGTTTTCAATTATTTAAATATACAGTGTGTTAAGTGCGCAGTGTGTGCAGACCTGTAGTGGAGGATGGTGCAAAAACGTCCATCAGAATTTCGACTGCATCTCAACATTTGAACCTCTTGATCGTGAGTCCTCTCGTTCTTTACCTCCTGTGTCATTGACTCGCCCTTCGACAAAGTTGTTGTTCCTAGAGGCCGTAAAGACCCACTGTGGTGTTGGCGTTAAAAAGTCACTCATCTCACCCCAGAATTCCATTAAACTTTTGCATGCCTCTCTGCCTTTCCTCAGCCTGACGTGAGCATGAGGGAGAATGGGAGGAGGAGGAGGGGAAGGGAGGTGCAGACCGCAATCCCCTGAAAGGGCGAGAATCGGAAAATGAATAAAAGAGCGAGCAGATGCAGCTCCACGCCAGAGGGAGGCTGCCGCCGTGCGCGAGGTCTGCCGCCGTGCGCGAGGTTCTGCCACGCCACCAAACTTCTGCAGACTAAGTCGGCAGGAGGCACATGTAGCATCCAACAGGAGACAAAAGAACTATGCCTGCACCTACTGCAAAAGCAGCAGTAGTAGGACTAGCAATAGTAAAATGAGAAAAATAAATGTTGGATTGGGAGGGGGTCCGCCGCCAGTAGCAAGGAGCCGTGTTAGCGCTTTGGGGCGAGCGTGGGCGCGGGCACTGGCAGGTAGGAGGGCGGTTGCGCGCGGTTCTGGGAGGCAGCCATCTTGTTGGGGGAGCAGATGGCAGTGGGGCTGGGAGAGGAGGGGCTGCTTAGCAGAACTAATCAGACAGTAACGGATGGGGCAGCTGGGACCGCTGCCGGCCAGGCGGGAGAGTGCCGGCGAGCCGCCCACCGAGCGCCATGATGTTGACAGTGGTGTGCCCGTTGGCCTGGGATGAGACCTTGCCACGTCTTCACGCTTTGCCGACAGGGCTGCTGGCCCCCCAGCTCCTCCTCCTCGTCCTCTGTCTCCTCCTCACGTGGCACAGGGCAGGACTTGTGCTTTTGTCTTCCGTCTTTGTCAGCCTCATGAAACTTGATTGCACAATGTCTTGTCCATACCTGAGGGTGACCCATGCCTCTTATATGCAGGGATGTAAGATTCCATGCAAGTATTCTGGGCAATTGGCTTTTGCTTGGCTGCTGTACGGTGTTGGTTTTAAAAAAAGTCCTATGAAATATCTGAAGGAACGGCTAGAGAAATGTCCCTTAGCTTTAGGGATGAACCCATGTCACTTTTTCTCTTGGTGCACTTTATAAGTAAGTTAAGTGTTTTAAGCCCTATTCAAATTGAACTCTCTTATCAGAGGGACGTCTGTAACACATATTTTTGAAGGTCTGCCTCCCGGAGCAAGTTAATGGTTGAGAGACCCTTCAAAGCATGAAGGCTTAATATGGATACCTTCACCAGGGGAATAAATAAGCAATTTCTTTCTAACACAAGGTTGCATTTGTCACAGACATGTGTATCAGGACTAAATTATCCTTCACCACCAAGTTTGGTGTAATTTATACTGTTATTTTCTAAGTGTATAAGAGACAAAAACTCAGAGTAGCACCTGTAAAAGAGGAATTGACTATTTAATCCCATCTACCAGCTACCTTATTTGATGTTGGTATGGTCCACCAAAATCATGAGTCTTGGCTACTACCAAGTCAAACTTAGTTCAGTTTGCTGGTGCACATTTTTGCGAGACAAGACATTAACTGTCTCTTATTTTAAGGTCATGAGTAGGATGATCAGAAACTCATTGATGATGGTCTGGATTTTGTACTATGATAGACTAGTAAAGTTTTAATTTGGAAGTTGTACGTGAGAGTACCTGAACGCTTGAATCCACACTGCACAAACACCCATGAGTTTATTTGCTGCTCTGTTACCATTGTGGTGTGAAACCAACTAAATCAAATAAAATGAAGGTACACAAAAAAACAAAATAGGTATAAAAATGACTTTTTTCACCAGACAGGGTGTTGTATGTGGATCGAACAGGGTGTCACCAGGGTGTCGTATGTGGATCGATCACATAAGGCCAGTATCTGGTCCACTGAATAAGTCCAATGTCAGTGCCGATACCAGTCTAGTTTATTGATGGATTGTTTCCTGATTGCTCTGCAGGGTCCAATCCAGAACCATGCAAAGCTTGGCTATAGCACTGACACCTGTTCGTAAGATAAAATAATAAAATACAAAATTACTCCGCCAAATATAAATATATGTACTTCTCATTGATGTCAACCACTGATGTCTCTAGGCCATTTTACCCTTGTTCATAGTAGATATAAAATCTGTGCTTTGGAACACTATCAGTAAACGGTTGTTCCTCAGTAATTGATGTAATAGATTCCCGAGGAAATGTGTATGATTGACAAAACTGGACGCTAACTGGATTTTCTATAGCAGCTCAACACAGAATCATAATACTGCCCCCTCATAGATCCAGTAATCTGGTAACAGAGTTAAGGTTAAAAGTATAATTATTAGATTACATTGATTTAAAATATGCCAGTCGATCTCCATTTTGGCGGTGGAATGTCCGCTGTGGGGCCTGCAGAAAGGAGCTACATTTCAACACTTTATTTCTAACACAACATGAAATGCATTACAGTGGAAAATTGCCTCAACAAGAACAGTATTGACCACTCAAGTCACTGACATCACTAGAGATAGCAACCTGCAAAAGCCAAAAACATTTTAATACATACAAAGTGTAAATAGGTAACACAGTTCCTTTACTAGAACAAAAAATTAAATTAATGTGTGTATCATGACAGATTGATTTGGCTCGGATACATATAACAGATCTGTTATTCTGCCCTCTAACAAAATAAAACCTTCATATTTTAAAGGAAAAAAATAATTTGAGCTTGGATGTGTCCATAGCCATAGACCGACCCTCCTCCTTACCAACATTACTCTCATAGGATGCACTTTTGATGACCACTCTTGATCATTGACATGTTTCCACAAATGAGAGACCCTCGGAAGTGACCCTTGGTTTTATATATTGATACTTTGTTTCACGTGTTACCTGTGTCTATGTATATTTTCCCTGTACATTGTCTAGGTTCGCTGCTAATTTGCCTGCCCCTTGTATTTCAACTTGGAAATGTAAAGATTAGTAAGTTATGAAGAGCTGACAATACCGGTTTATACCCAAGTTTAGAGTTTAACGTTTACTAAAAGACATTTCATAATCACAAAGAAGAAATTGTTCAAACAGGTTGTTTGTAAAAATATGAGCAGCTTGCTATATACCGTTTCCACATACATTTGTTAATTTTAGTCATAAATTGCGTCCATAGAGGCTGTACCAAACTGTGTTTCCTATTTCACTTTGTGCAATTCTTTCATGTATTAGTGGTGATTTCCCTTTTCCTCTTCCATGCATCATGCTTCTCTGCTGGCCTATAAGACCAGATGCAATGCCAGAGGCTATGCCCCTCAACTGAGCAAGACCTCAACTCATTTGCCAGCCATTTACTCCATTATTTAATGCCCCAACCAAGTTCAAGGCAATTACATGTGTGTCGTTCATTTGCGGCCCTGCATTGGGAGCATGTAGTATACACAGGAGAACAGGGGCCTGAATCTGATTTCTCTCACACAGTGCCAGTATTCCCCTAATCTGTCAATAACAGAATGCATCATGTTACAACTGCCTTAGGGCACATATGTAGTCATGACCAAATTTTGTTGGTTGGTCGTTTCTATAAAAATGTTTGGTTTTATGTAGTAATAATTTAAAAAAAAAAAAAAAGGTAAATAAAAAGTAGTAAAAGTGTTGCATTTTGCGCTGCTACTTGCAATGAGATAAGATATTTTACAAACGCTTTAGTAGAGTATTTATAATTGTTTATTGCTAAAGACAAAGTGGCCAAATATGAGCAGTATCTGACCTTAAGTAAAATGGACTTTTAGGCGTTCATTTCGGTATCTCTTATAAGTTGTGTTAATGGTTCTTTTAAACTGCTTGTCATTCCGAGCAAAGACCTTGATGTGGAAGAAAGAGCCATAGAGAAGTTCTGGAGTGCCGTGGCCCATCTCTCTGTCAGGCCCACTGGTATAGGGCAGAATGTTGCGAGTCCCCAGGCAAAGTGAAGGCAAATCTGTCGGGTGCAACTGTTCTCACTTGGGCCAGCTCTGCCCAGAGAAAGTGGCCTACTTACTGTTTCTGGAAGCTGGGTTGCTCTCCTTCCCGTTTCTCTGTCCATGACACCCTTTTCTTGGTCTCCATAAGTTTTGCTTCAGTATAGACGGCATGTTTAACATCAGATGCAGACTAAGAACCGATTTTAGTTTAGATTTCACTTTGATATTTCAGTGCGTCTTGCTTTCGTTCGATCTTTTTTTTTTTTTTTCTCCAAACTTTACTGTTGTTTTGATTTGCTATGAGCAAATGCACTAGTTTTATACACTTATACATCTACCAGTGAAATCATTTGATGCTTTGGAATCCATTTCTGTTTTGCACTCCCTTCTAAACAGTTGGTGTAAAAAGCATTGTAGTGCTTAGGGCTGGAAATCGAAATTCATTATTTTTGTGGTGCCAGCCGGATAAATATATGTATAAGTATTAGTATGTAATATATATATTTTAGTGTTATACTAGTCACATTTGAGACTATTGAATCCATAGTTGTTCACTGTGCTGTTCTAAACATTTGATATGATTAGGGCAAACAGTTATTCAACCTTATCAGTAATGCTGATGTTTTTTTTTTCTTCATTATAGATACTTCATTTCTACTTCAACTTGAACTATTTAAGTACTTAACCTGAAGTTAATTCGCTTATAGACTACCTGTGTTTGCAGGTTGTGAAAGAAAAAGAACAGTTATGGCTAAGGCTCAAACGAAAAGAACATTTGAGAGCATTTTCTTAAGATAAAGTGTAATCACATACAACCTAGCCAAGTCTGACCTAGAATTCTATAAAAGCAAAACGTTGCCTTTACCCACCTGTAAAGAAAACATCCAGGTGTAGATTCTGAAGCAGCAAAGCAATGGCTTTTTGCTGTCCTGATATACAAACTAAAACTAACGTCTATAAGGACATGCCACTAGCACTGTTAGTATGTCCGTATGAGCTTAAAGCTTTTGTCAGTAGAGTTAATGTTACCCTTACAAAAAGAACTAAAGCTCTCCATGTTACATTACCAATGTTGAAGTATAGCAGCTACTTCAAAAATGATTCAACATCTGGTAGCTCGTCCTGTCACAGTGCAACAGACATTAACTAGTTACACAAAACTGTTTAATTGGCTTAAAATACTAATTCTGTAAACAGTTCACAAGAAAAAATGCCATTAGCTCCTGAAAACCTGTTCACATGCAGTGAGTCTAGTGAAATAAAAATACCACCAGACTGACTTGTTAAAATATTGCAATATAAAATACCGCTGCAGCCTAAGTAACTGTAATGTTAAAATCACATATCTTTATTTTAAAATCACATATTTGATCAGTTGGTTATCTCTTACAGTGTCTTAGAATATTGGGCAGCCTTAAAATAAAAGAACAGAGCTCTCGTTTGTCAGAATATCACAAAACATTTTATAGACTTTGTTCAGAGAGAAATTTAGAGCTTGTTCATTACAAGATATTAATACATGTATAATTCTACATTTATTTTATTTCATTAAGGTAGTTGACTAAAAAAGCCCTCAACCTTTAAAGGCTACATTTACGCTGATTATTTGATTATTTGTTCACTTGAAAAATTAACTATATACCACCAGTGGACAAAGTAAAAAAAAAAAGTCCAAAGTAAAAAAAAAAAAAAAAACTTAAGTGAAAGTAAATTTTCTTGAGTGAAAGTAGAAATCAAGCTATGATTTTTCATGAGTTAAAAACAGATAAACATCAAGTACTTAAGTTAAAGAATGAAAAATCATTTGTAATTTCTGTTTCGGCAGCTCTCATGAAATACTGAGTTAGTTGTTAGTTGTCTGCAGCCACATGACATTTGATGCTGTTGAATCCATTGTTGTTTGCCATGCTGTCCTTAACGTTTGAATACTTCATACAGCCCAGTTCTTTGTGAGCCATTACTGAGCCCCATCGTCTCGCACACATACGTACAGTACATCAAAGACCCTGTGGCCAGTGGCTCTCATCATGTGGGACGGCTCTTTTCCTCTCGCTCTCTCTATCCCTCTTTCCTGGCCTCTCCCTCTTTCCTCTCCACCACTCTCCAGATGGCAGAAGGAGTCCATCACAAAGCGGGCATCCCCTCACAAAAGCCCATCGCAAGGGAACGGAGCGGAAGGGCTGGGCGCAACCTTCAGCCCCACCAGCCTGACACCCTGTTGGGTTAAAAGCAGCGTTTGTTATGCTCCTCAGTGGCCACGCTGCTTTTTTCTGCCCGGGTTTGATTGCATACCATGGGTGCGCAGGGCTTTTAGGGTGGCGGTGTTTGGTGATGAAGGCAGCGTGGCGAGGTGGATCAGGTGGGGGGTCTGGCGCAGGTCCCCGCAGGTCGGCCTGCAGCTCAGGCCATGTGTCGCATGCCCAGAGCACGAGCATCAGCGCCATTTCTGGCACAGGCTGTTTCATCCAGGGAGAACGCTCTGTCCTCCTTATTCTCTCACTTGCTCTCCCCCCTCTTTGCACCTTTAGCCACAACGCTTCAGAGGCTCGTTGAACTTTGTTCTGCACTGTACAATGGCTATGGATGTCATTACGTCATTAGGGTTTTCTAAAAAGTTTGTTCAAATGCGAGTGCTTTTTCTGAAAGTATCGGCCTTCTCCTGGCGCTGTTCATGTTAATGTATTCATGTATCACTTAGGCACATACTTCAACATCTTATGTTCCCCAGCTGACATCTTGGAATCCTGTGAGTTTCTTAAAGCGATACATACTTAAAAAGGAAAGTTACTTTACAGAATCTTCCCTGCGACAGAGTGCAGCATTAGTAGCGTATTTCGTTTGCTGACGGTGGGGGTCTTTGAGCGAGGGAGGGAATTGTTTGTAAATTGGTGGCAACTGCAATTCGTTTTGCCACTGACCTTGAGGGGGCTTTGCGTTTCTTGAAGAAGAAAGCAGAAGCTGGTGGTAAACAAAGTTCACTTCTGACAGATGGATTGAATGACAGAGAGGTTGTGGGTGCCAGAATAGCCCTGGCAGCAGAGGAAATGTTCAATGCGGTCCAACAGGAGAGGAGGTGTGAACAGGTGCGGGGCTGCTGAAGGAAAGGGGACCAGATGGAGGAAGCCAGAGCCAGTTTAGTTAAAGGAAAAAGGGTGGGAGGGAGCAGCAAACGGAGGGAGGGGGGAGCATGCAGAGAGAGAAAGAGAGGATAGATGAAGGAGGGGGATAGTAGGGCTGATAGGAGCAGCATTAGGAGCAGTTAGGATGTAGAGTAAATAGTGTGTGTTTGTGTGTGTGAGTGTGAAGCAGACCGGGAGGGGGGCAGGTTGGACTCTTTCTCTATCTCTGTGTTTTTCAGAGGGAAGGGGGGAGTGTGTATCAGTGGGAAACGGGAGAGAAGCGTGATTGACGCTAACTGCCGTTCAATAAATGCTGTAAAACATCTGAGGTTTGGGGCATGTGTGAGTGTGTGAGAGAGAGTGTGTGTGTGTGTGTGTGTGTGTGTGTGTGTGTTGATCTATTTTTTCACATTTGCTTTGGACGGAGACAAATGTGCCACTGGGATACACATATAGTACTGGGACATGTCACCAAAAACATTATTAATTAAATTGTACTGAATTAAAAATCATATTGTATTTTTTATATTACCAAAATCCTTTTAAAAAAACATCCTTGGCATTAGTACTGTGTGCTGAATCGGGCAAATTTGTATGGCATTAATTAACTTGTTTCCATTTGGCCGTCCGTTTTGTGGTATACTAATTTAATCACCTTGTGTCGAATAATTACAGCACATACCCATTTGTTAATGCATCTGCGATGGATATCTGCAGTGTGTTGTAGGTTTTAGAATGAATGTTTCCTTCTGGGCCCTGATTCTCATGTAGCATAAATACACGAACATGACACCCGACCCCCACAGTCTACACTTTGTCGTCCAGCTCCTCAGCTTGTATTCACTCGTATCTCGACATTAGAAGATGTTAAATATGAGTTTAATCATACGGCACAATAATCAGTTTGTAGGCCTTCCGTGACCAAATAAATATTTAATGCAGTGCAGTCGCTTCGGCTAAGTTTTTCTTCCCCACCATGCGGTGCAAGCTGTACTTTGTAAAGTTTTCCCTTGCACATGTATTACCATACAAACGGTGGCAAGTCTGCTTGTGTACTGTTGAGCGCTGATGAAGCCAACCGGCTGACTCCAATTTGTGCACATTTTAGGAACGGTAGCATTTGGTCATTTCTGGCGTGGGATCATGGTGCACCGCAGGGTGCTGCAAACTCTGCGCTCGAGCGGTCTGTGGTATTCCAAATCAAATGGGCAACAGCTTGAATAGTGCCCACTTAGGCAGCCCCCGGCCCGCTCCCCTCAGCCGCACCCAGCCACGGAGCCGGTTCGGGCCGCTCCGCACTGCTCCCGAACAGGCGCGTCCGCCCGACCCAGATCCGCCTCTCGACCGCAGGCCATTAGGCCTCGTTCACATCATTACTGCCAGTGAGCAAACACACGCAGAACCACGCGCCGACCCAACGCAGAACACGAGCGCCACAGGGTGCGAAAGGTGGCCTCTGTCTGGTCCAAGTTCACCGCACCAAACCTATTCAAGCAGACCCCTTGAAGCAGAGCCTTTGTGCCTCTAATCGGCCCGCGTTCTGTCCTTTTGACCCATATGTGTACCTCCACCACCTGATATGTGGTTCTGTAAAATTACTTTTTTTAAAAATTCTAAAATTACTTTAGAATTGAAACAGTAGTGCCGTTTGTAGCTATAATCTGTCCACATTCAGTACCACTGTGTTTTTATTAAATGCTGCTGAACATATTTACATTGTTGACTACAGCATATGGTCGTCTGTTAGAAACGGAAAAAACTTTCCCCAATTCCAGGAAGCACTTTAGAAACTTGAGGTTCCACAGATTTTAATACAGATCGTAAAACAGTCATTTGTGAAGCTTTGCTGGGGAAAAAATAATATTTCATTAGTTTTATGGTAATATTTGACAAAGCCTTGTTAATGTAAGACATTAAAGGGGGGAGGTACAGGTGATATTGGTGGTGTGTGGTCATTGGTGATGTTCTTTGTCATTAGTGAAAATATTTTTTACTCTGGTAAAAGAGGGACAATTTGCATACTGTATTTAAATATGTAAAAAATGACAGTCACAAGAGTGTATCAAAATTCTGAACTTTATTGGCAGGACACCATCGTTTTTTTGCGAGGGCTTCTCTATTGAAGCCACTCTTATATTGATTATACATTGTGTTAGATGTGAATTTTTTTTAACTTTAAACAGTAACGGTTACAGTAAATACCTTGTGTCAGACCCAGTGTAGATAGAAATGTCAGAAATTGACATTTTGCTTTTTGTGAATGAAAATGGAAACATGTTGGAGACAGGGTTATGAATGAGGCAGTGTAGTTTTTTTGTAGATTGCTTGTAGTTCAACTGCACTTTTCACCAAATGATTTCATACAAGGAAAGGCCAAAACGTAGTCTTTTGTTCTGAAATAAAATTTGTATTTTTCTGAGCCAGACGGGGCTGTGTAGTAACAAATTAACGGACTGCATGTTCTGTGTAGAAGTAAGAGATATTTAAACCAAAACTTGAACTGGACCCTAGAAGTATGTGTATTATTCCACCCCTGGACTTTTTCATCTCTGGGCCGTACAAAAAGAATTTAGTGTGAAGTGTTCACTCTTGTGCTACGTGTCCTTGTTGCAGGTTGTGCAAAATAGTTTAGCCCCAATCGGCCGGCGGCTTTTCATGCATGTGTATGCTTCGTGCTCTGCTTAGAGCTAGTTGATTTCAGTGGGCTTCATTATTCGTCAACTAGAGCTTGAGTGAAAAGTTATCTTATTGGGGAAAACGAGACCAGTCTTCCTGTGGGAAGATGGCAGCTCTGCATTTTTGGAATATTCTACACAATTTCGAGTAATTTTCCTGTAGAGTAATCTTGATCGCACAACGAAGAACAGCATGCGCTGTTAAGCTTTGCATACTCTTGACGTTCTGTGGCAATAATATACATAGCATTCCACCAGTATGTTAGATATCTGTTACATGTCTCAGGAGTCTTTATATACAGCATATTCAGGAATGATAATTAATTAAATAATCATACACACACACACACACGTGTACGTGTGCATGTGTATACTACATATATATAAATATATATGTAGTATACTACATATACATATATATGTAGTGTACACATGTACATATATATATATATATACGTAAGAGCCATTAACTCATATATGAAGCTGGCTTCAGGTAGGCAGCTTCTTCTATCATGAAAACCCCCCAGACTGTACAGTCGGGCTCATCTCACCTGTTTAGTCCTCAAAGCCATTAGCCCAACAATGGTCCACCTCTCGCTCTCTGGTGTCCAGACACTCGCGCTGTAAAGCTCGCCAGCCAACTTTTCTCCCCCCAAAGTGTTCGTCGGAACTTTCTGGCGGTCTGTCTCATGCTAATTGGTCGACAAACACCTCCCCCCTCCCTCCGCCGCCCCCGCACCCCGGCGAGTGGCTGGGCCCCCTGGAAAGCCGCGGTAACAAATGGCTGGCTGCGAGGCCTTTGTGAGCCCCTGCTGAGCGCTGGTGTGGATGGTGTTTTAGGCCGCTGTTCAAGCACAGCGGGGGCCCACCGCTTTCCCCTGCTCTCTCTCTCTCACAGCTCTCGCGGGCGGAGCGCCTTCACACTCCAGACGACAGCAGGCCTGCAGAGACGGTCACTTCTCCAGCTACGTTCCAAACACAGTGTGCGAGAAAAGTTTTGGGCTTCGCTGTTAATTAATGCACTTTGACTTTGTGTGGTTTGTTTCTTGTTTTTTTTTTTTCTCTTCTTCTTCTTCTTTTTTTTCCCGCCTTTCAGCGTCTGTCCTTCTTTGGCCGCAGTTATGTCTTAAAGAGGAGAGCTTAGAAGCTTCGCTTTTGAGGGTTTTGATGACAGTTCCGCAGATCATGATGACATTTAGTATGACTTTGTATTACTAATAAAAGTTGGCATTGTTTGAACAGTTAAGTAACTTAATTGGCTTGTATTTATAACTCTATAAAAATACACCAAGACTCTTCCACACGTGTTGCGTGTTTTTGTTTTTGTTCATTCATGTGCCTGGTAAATTACTGGGCTTACTCTGCAATATAAAGGTTTAGTATAGTGACCGCTTTGAATTATTCATCAACTGCTACGGAAGGTATATGAGTAACCTAGGTTTTCATACCGAGTGAGGAACTGAAGCGTACACCCACATACAGGCCCTGGGTGTAAGGGGTTAAAGTGTAGGTTTGTTATGCAGTATATTCCTAAGGCTTCACTGATTTGTTAACGACTATGACACTGATACATAATGTATGCATTTATGCGAGTGAGGACATTATACAGTGTGTGATGCATCTGTTTCTCTCTCTCTCTCTCTCTCTCTCTCTCTGCAGGCAGGAGAAGGAGGCAGTGGAGCGCTGTTGTGCGGAGGACATGGCTGCTCTGACCTTCCAGGCGCAGCGGCGCGAGTGCGAGCTGACACACACACTCCAGCAAATGGAGGCGCAGCACGAGCGTAGTGGTGGGTGTCGGCCGGTGCGCTGCCCCTTGCCAAAACAACCGCCTCCCCCCCCCCCTTCCCCTGCCCCGCTGGCGGCCCGGGCCACGCTGCGCGGGGCGGCATCAGGAACACCTGTAACCTTTGGCTGGCCGAAGGGAGCAGATGCTCGGCACTCTGGAGCGTCGGCGCCACGTATTAGTTAGCGTTTAAAAATGTTGGAGGGGGGAGGGGGGGGGGTGGGGGGGGGGGGGGGGGGGGGGGGGGGGGGGGGGGGGGGGG
>JBBIGA010000146.1:11195691-11209276 GCA_037576975.1 Alestes dentex
TGGGCAGCGTTGCCCACTGTCTGTTGATTTCAGAGTGCTGCTCTCACATCTGTTGCACCATCTGGATCAGTGAGTTTATTTACCTGTGTTTCGAGAAACTTGAGGCATGCTGATTGCCAGAACAAAGCGCGGGGAAAACAAAGGGCTTCTTTTTGGCGCGGCTGCGCAGCACACATGTTGTCTAAAGAGGAATGGCATCAGAGGCTCAGCAGGAAGCTCTCTGGGCTTATGGAATTAGTCCTTTAATACCACAGACCACTTCCCTCTCTAAGCATATAATGGCCACTCTCACAAGCTAATTATTTTTTCCCTCCCTGCTCCCTCCCCTATTTGCCCTGTCTGTCTTTCCAAAACGAACTGGTTTTTAGTAGTTATTTAAGTCAGAATCGCCTCTAGATGATGTCGTTTTTTTCTTCTTCTTCTTTTTTTAAACTCAGTCCCCTGTTTGTTTTGACTCCAGTTTGTTTGCCTTTTTATCTTTATGTGTATGTGTGTATGTGTGTGTGTTTTTGTTTTTTGTTTTTTGTTTTTTTTTTCCCTTTCCTCTGTGGCCTATGCAGGCCCAGCCGTTTTCAAAGCCCAGCAACTCATTAAGATTCCTTTGGTTAACTTTTTCAGCAGCATCAACTTTTTGAGTTGATACGAAACTACAGCCCGTCTTCTTCACTCCCTCCCTCTGACAGCTCTCTCTTTCTGTCACTTTGCCTTGATGGAATTCCTGCTCTAAGAATGTTCAATGCATAAACACTCGAAAGTCTTTATTTAAAGAAGCTCTGATTGACATCCTCTAATGAAGTGATAGTAGTAGGTGGTAGATAGTACACAAAAATAACACCAAGTCTACCTGAGCTCTGTAGTCTCATGTGAACACAGTGTGCGTGTGTTGAGGCGATAAAAATCATTTTGAAGGAATGGAGTATTACAACTTTGTGTCTTGGTGACTTCTTGGTATACATTTTTGTTTGTTTTATCACATGTAATGAATGCTCAACATGAGCTCAGCATGGAGACACGGTTTCCCAACATGGAAATTTGGTTACAAATGTCTGATTATGCCTCCAAATTCTATACAAAACTTTTGCAGCTTTAAGTTTATTTGTTTATTTTTTAATTTCATTTAGACTCACTCATTTATCCATCTAACCATCCATTATCTGAACTGCTTCTCCTTACTCAGTCATGTTTTTGATTCGATTTTCATCTGTGCGTGGCCTTTTATTTGTATTATTCCAGCAGTAGCAGCATAAACACTTCGATGTGACAAAAAGTCACTGAGTGATAACCAGTCAGGGTACTCAAAATTTAGGCCCAGGTTGTAGCTGTGCAACATGCGTCTCATGGCTGCTGGTGATTGTGTGCTGCATTGGTCGTGTTCCTATTCTGTTAGAACGTCTCTCTCTTTTATACTATGTAATCAACTGTAATAGAGAAGCATAAAAAATTAATTTTTTAATTAATTTTTTTTTTTATTGTTTTCTCACCCAGATACAATGCAATTATGGAAGTGCAAAAGAATTATGTGCAAAATTATGAGACAGTTAAGAGAAAGTAACCTTTTTTAATTACTTAAGTCAAAAATTTGGGTGTATTTATGCTCATGCTTGCAAAAGTTGAGTACTGAGTGTTTGAAAACCAAAATTTAAATCATCTAGGATTAGTATCTGTAATGCATTTTTATTTCATACCACCCTGATGTAACTGGGAAGATCTCTGAACTGCTTGAGTGTTTTGATAGGTAGAGGTGATGGTGAGGTGAAATATGATGTAATTGGTTCATGATATTTATCCTTACCCACAGGTGCATGGTGGTAACTGGTGGAAGATCGGGGGAAAAGACAAGAAGTCCTATTAGTATTCATTCTGATTAGAGAAGAAAATGTTCTCAGGGTATTAAGGGCACATTTCCTCCTGCGTTGTAATGATATAGCAGTAACTCGGAGACGACTGGGTTGCTGGTATCCGTTATGAATCCAGTATCAAAAGCAGAAATCCTTCATGATTTGCATGAGGATAGAACAGCAGTGTAGAATAACAGTGACTCCAAAACCTCACCACTGAAACGGACATATGCTTGGAACAACAGCATGTAAGGTTTCAAAGACCTATCAAAGCTTTCCATCCTTAGGCGTTCAAAAGGCAGAGTCACTCCTTAAGCAGAAAACAATCAAGGACAACAAGCTCAACGCTGCGCGTAGCTCAAACATGAAGCTTGCTCTGAACTCCTTGCAGGATGTGTTTTGTTTTCTCCAAACACAATGAGCGGCATTCATAGCAGTGATTACAGGTGCAGAAGGGACGCTTGCGAACATGAGTTACTTTGACAGAAAAAAAGACTACCAAAGCATGTGTTTAGTTATTTTTTTTTACGGATACGTTTGGTCTGTTGCTCATACTGTACCTTATTGTCTTGCAGTTACAGAAATGGATGTCTTGCTGAGCTCTCAGAACGGCTTGATAGGAAAGCTGAAGGAGGAGTGTTGTACTCTGGGTTCAAAGTTGGAAGAACTGATCCAGGCTAGCAGGTGAGTAGTGCTGTAACACTTTAAATCTAACTGCAAGTAGTCATTCTTGTGGCTATATCCATAGCTGACAATAGTTTGGGCAATCAATTCCATTGCAGCTACACCCGGTAAAGAGACCAAGTTCAGGAGATCGCAGGTTTGGAATATTACAGCCATCCATGGCTGGGAGTCCGAAATAATATAATTGGCATTGCTCTCTCTGGATGGGTAGCATTGCCTCCCTCTGCCCTGTCACTCAGTGTGATGTTAGCCAGAATCTTATAGAATCTTGTAAATGAATGGCTGTTTAAGGGGATATGAGGGGATATTCCTAAATGTGATGTCTATGAATATATGATAAATCCCATATGACCAAAAGTTTGTATTCGTCCAATATTTCTCTCTTATAAAATGGAAGTATGTCCCTCCTTGCTGTAATAACAGGCTCTACTCTTTTTTGGAAGACTTTAAACCAGATGCTGAGCATTGCTGTGAGGATTTCTTGTCAGGTACTGATGCTGAATGATTGCTTCTGGTCCAATAAATAGTGAGGATAGTAAGCTCAATTTCTGCAGTGAGTGCAATTCCACAATTCTACTTCTCTTTATATCCCTGGAAGCAATACTTGGCAGGTGCACAGCTGAACACCTGTGTCACCAATTGGGTGCACATTAAAGAAGCTCAGATCACTATTTAAAAGCGAATGTCTGATGACCTGGGACATATAGCATAGCTTGTTTTGATTGGCCTGTAATGTTGATCTGCAGCATTTAAGAAAACAGATACATTGTAGTGACCCAGACTGTATTATTAATCAATACTGCTAAAACAAAATTAGCTAGAACCCTGCACCATACCTTTGACTCTCCTGCCATTAACGTGTCATTGCAAATATTATACGTGGTCATAAACTGTCACGACTGATTATTCTCATTAAAACAACAGTAGCATGTTACCATTACCTGTAATTGTCATGACAGATGCTCCAGTTTTTGAGTTTTTGAGTATTTTCCCAATTTAAATGTTCATAGATACTGCAAGGTTTCTAAGTTCATAACTCAAAAACTGTAGTATCTGTCATTACAGTTACTGGTAAAGGTAACATGGCACTGTTTTATCATTGTAAATAATCTGTCATGACAGCATATGATATCTGCCATTGCATGTTTACGGTATAGTCATGTCAGTGCTATGTAGCAGAGTTCAAGTAAAAATCAATATTGTTTGACGCCAGTATCAGTGTACTGGCGCAAACTGTCTTTTGCCCAGCACGAGCTCTAGGTTTGCAACACAAGTGTCTTCACCTTTTTCTTACCCTATTTATGCTCATGGTGACCCCGTACTATCCTCAGTGGCTTCATATGCCGTGGCAGAATGTGCGGATGATATATAGCACTGTAGAGCCGTGTGCACTTTGTTATCCAGAGCGTGGCATCCTGTCCGTGCCCTCTGCTTCAGCCCGCGCCCCAGTCAGGGATCTGTCACTGTACACTGGCACATGGCAGCCTGTCCTGTGTCCTGGCTCTGCTCTGTGCCCATCACATGCGCCTCTCACCTCAGGCCTCTGGGGTAGTCAGCTGTTAAAACAGCATAAAGCGCATTACTCACATCGCAGACTGCAATCTGCCACGGTCAGCCGGCCCAGCTTGGGAAGGTACAGACCACTTCTGCTCTGCCTGTCCTCTTCCCCATCCCCCTTTTCTACCAGAAACCCATGGAGACAGTCAAGAAGACACCCAGAAACACCTTCTACTCAGTACATCCCTACAAATAATTCATTGCATACTGTATATCTTCAGGCACTGTTCTCTGTCCAGAAAAGTAAACTCTTAGAAAGGAGACAAGTGAATGGAAGATAATGGGGGGAAAAAACATTTTAGCTTTGCAAGGTGGCAGATGGCAAGATGGCACCCTCTGAAGGTTGTACTGTATGGCACTGTGGTAGAGCTTCGTCTTTTTGACCTTACCTGAATATTGATCACTGTCCTTAAATGCATTCTGTGTCACATACAGTGTAGATACAGATGTTTCATGTGTATATTACAAAATGTAAAGAGCCATTCTGTCTGCTAAAAACTCCTAAGTCAAGAAGAGAAAGACTGAGATTGTGATTTCAGCCTCAAATTTATGCACAAGCATGTTTTATTTTTCCAATATGTTCAATTCAGCAGATAAATAATAATTGCATGTAAACAAATTACAAAAAGTGTAATTTGAGTTTCAGATTTTACGTACGGCTCTACATACTTGTTTGATGACAACCCTGTTTTCCATCAGTTTTGCCTTATGTGTATATACTTTAACTAAAAACAGTGTGGAATTTTATTTTAAGCAAAGTCATTGATGAACCACTTTCCCTGAGGAACCTTTCAGCTGAGTGGTTCCAGTTCAGTTCTGGAAGAAACTATCCATAGTAGCCAATATGATTTACTATGGCTTTGCCACTTTGGCATCTTTATTTTTATGGCTTTAAGTCTCTATGGTTTTCATTTTGCATGAAATTAGACTTCCGGTGCAAATATGTAATATCCAAATATAAATAGCATTTCTACTGCTTTTGATGTTAAACTGACAGTGTTTTAATATAAAGTTACAAATTAAATGCTGAAATGTGTTTCCAAGATTATTGAACACTGTTATTTAATTATTTTAAAAAATTTTTTAAACTTAACATTAGTAAAACTTTACGTTCTTCTGTTTGTGTGTCCTTTTTTGATGCACCACCTGCCTCGAAAACGTTCGACAGTTGTGTGTGTTCATGAGCGATTGAAGTCGGGGTTAAACAGCTGCAAGCAAGGCGAGGACATGCAGTGTTGTTATAGTAAATAACCTTTGAATTTGAGGAAACTTTGCCTGGAAAGTCCTTGAAAAGTCCCTGAATCTGATTATTTTGAAGTTGTGGGAACACTGATTACAATCTTACAGTACCTGGACTAGCAGTACTTTCATTGTGGCAGCTGTTTCAGTTAAACAGGAGAATCCACTGAATCCACCATATTCGCACAATGATCCAAATATGGTTTTAATAAAGCCACCTACTTCTGCAGTTTTTTTTACTCCTTTTTATTTTAAGGCGTTTTGAAGTTAACGCTGCTTGTGTGGTAAGACCATATGTTATTGTCAGTCAGATCGTCTCATACATCGATGACTGTAAATCGCTTGTCAGAGGATGTCCTGCCCACTATCCCAGCAGTACACAAAACTCCAGTAGACACAGGAAGCTGTTCGCTTTTCTGCCAGCCCACTGACCGTCTGCTCTTTCACTCTTCCTTCTTTGAGTTTTGTAGAGTAGATTGAGTGAATCACTCACTGCTGTCACTGTTGCATCAAAAGTGATCAGATGCCCAGATACTTTAATTTATCCTGTCCAGTCACACAGCACTCGTTCATTACACAAAATCCAGTTCCGACTGGCTTTTACATTACTTAAGACTGATTCTGTGAGGCTGTATCAACTAAGCACATTCACACAAGCTCTAGGAATGATCACCTGTTACTGGTTCTGTCCTCTAGTCCAGTCCTTTATTAACAGGCATGTGGGAATAGCTGTCCAGTTGCATACAAATCGGCCTGTAATTGCCTACATCTTTTACTGTTTGGTCACTTACTGTTTGGTCACTTTGCATTGTCTTTGGGTGGAATCTACGTTTTCCTGCATTCATTGTAATTAAATGTTGCATTAAACTGGCCACAAAATCTTTGATGAAATGTGGAATGAAATTATTGGAATTTTAACTATTTAAATTGGCATTGGTGTATGTGACCAAATATTGTCAGGCTCTCAGGACCTTATTTCAGTGAACATTTAAAAAGCGCTATCATAGGTATACAAGTGCTTGAATGCGGGGTGCGTGTGTGTGTGTGTATGTGTGTATGTGTGTGTGCGTGCGTGCGTGTGTGCAGGGCGGAGGTGGAACAACTGTCCCTAGAGAAACAGCACCTGCAGGAGAGTGTGGAGAAGCTTCGAGGTCGCTGTCAAGAAATGGAGGAGCAGTGTGTACAACATGGGAGAATGCACCAGCGTATGAAACACAGGTACACACACACACACACACACACACACACACACACAGTAACAGTGCCCACCTCTGGATTTGTGCATAGTTTAGACTCAGAATCAAAGAGGGTCAGTCCCAGATAGCACAACCTCAGTTCTTATGTATATGGGGCGGAAAAAAAAAACATGCTCTGTTTAATACCTAATACTGAGGTACCACATAATGAGTTGTATCTGATTTCTAACCTGCCATTACAGTGATTAATTATTCAATACAGAGGTAAGAATACAGATATCTGTAATTCTCATTTGATAACAGGTTTTTAGTGCTGTTATCACCTTTTTTTGATAGAGATCACCCAACAAAGCACAAGCTGATTTTTTTGTGTCACAAACTACCATTTTAAGCAACCAAACATACAGTCAGGAGAAATGATTATTCAAACACTTTTGGTTTTGTTATTTAAAATTTACCCACAGAATGTCTTTTGACTTGTATGCTTATAAATATAAGCAAATAAGAATGTGAATTCATATGAACAAGAAAAAATATATTGACATTTTTGTTTTGCAAGTATCACCAGTCATGGTGAAGGTGAAGAAGTTTCCTGTCCCTGAAGTTCTCAGGGACAGCATTATGGAAGAAGTTGGGAAAATATTCCTGTTGGTAAAATAGCGTTGATCATGTGCAATTGTAAAGTCCAAGGAACTGTCTGCCTACACAAGATTTCTCTTAGATTTTAAGAACTGAAGATGCAGATATACAAATGTGTTCATAATTAAAAGCCAAAAGTGCCACAATGAGTGTCCATTTAACAACAAAAATGACAGAACTCTTGTTCACATTTCAGTCATCTTTTATTGTTATTCGGATTAGTGAGCCTATTTTTTAACTGGTTGTAGCTGATTTCACACAAGAATGCATTTTATTACCTTCAGTTTAAAAAAAGATGTCAAAGAACCACAGGTTACATGGCACACAGGTCACACAGCACGGAGAATCATCTCTCACTAGTAAAGAGGAAGACATCAGGGCAGTTCCAAATATGAACGTGTGGAATTTTAGATTTCTCCCAAAATAGAACCCCATGGCATGAAAAGCGTGATACTGTGAAGTCCCAACCAGATTTCCAGAACAGAACAGAATGCTATGCAGTAGTGAGTATCACTCTGACATCAAATACATCTCATAAAAGTGAGGAACATGAAGTGCTTTCTAAGACGAGTGACATGCCGGTGACGGCAGCAGTGCGAGTGTGATGCAGTGGGTCTGGATGCTGGGGTACACTTGGCCTTGCGATGCAGGGTGGCAGGGGCGTCTGGCGCAGGGTGCGAGTCAGCACGTGGGCGCGAGAAGGAGCGTGGGCGTATCCACGGCAACTCCAGCCTGAGCTGAGCTTCTGCTGGGAGCACAACATCCGTCTGCTTGCAGCATAACCCTACATATTGTTCAACACCCACTGCCTTAACCCAGCATCCAGCAAAGCACCAGCGAATGAATAAATACTGAAAAAATGAGAGAAAGTGAGAGAGCGAGAGAGACAGAGAGAGAGATGCGGGGAAAAAAACTAAGTTAAAAGACATTCACACCTGTCTCACTTAAGTATTCTGGCTTACATATAAAGAATTTAGATTCACAGCGTTTGCACATCTATAAAGTAAAACAGGCAGTCCTGTCGAGTGGTGCTAAACCTCTCTACTATAACAACAACACACAATAACATACATACACAACTTATACTTCAGCTATGAGTACCAAGTCTTGTATCTCTTGCTTTTTTCTTTTTTTTTTTTTTACTTATATATTATTTAGTAGTTTTTTTTAAATCATTGAAATACTGCTGACCAAACTTACCAGAGAAAATCAGTAATGTGAAAATGTCAAAAATTGTGTAAATGCGATGGCATCTGTTTACTGATAGTTTACTGAAAATTATTTTACTTATCTTTAAAACCCAAAAGTGGAAAGCCTGTAGTTTATGTGGAAAGAGATTTAAATGATTTAAAAGATAGGTCAAAAACAAAGAAACTATTTCTTTTAATTTTTTATTTTTTTATTTTTTAAAAGCATCTGCCTCGAAATAAAGTCCTTATAAAATAATGGACGGAAAATGTGCCTAGGTGAGGCTGGGGTTCTCTCATCTTCAGGATTTTTAACCACTTGGTTCATATTAGCATGATTAGATGCTTGGACAGATTGCTCGGCAAGTTTATGGAAAGTTGTTGCGTGCACTCGCGCTGTGCTTTTCACATTCAAAACTGAGGAACACAAACAGATTTCGCATACATACAAAAAATATCATTTAAATGCATTGCCTGTAGTTAATACTCTTCTCTTAGATACATATGAGTAATACACATGAATAAACTTTTTAAGGTTTAGTGTTATACTCCTTTATTACAATAAAAAGTATTTACTATAACATGATGCTGTGTACTGTGCTACCCCCAATAGAAGAATAAGGAACAAACTTTTTATAGCTAACATATTTTTGCATACACTGCCTTTGTTTATTGATTATTTTCATAGCCGTCACACTTAATTGTTCTGACATAAATTAATTGAAATGACTGTTTCTGTTGTTACACAGCTTTTAAGTAAGACAGACAGTTCTATGGAGTGATGCTTTACTTCTCTACTCTTCTTTCTACTGTAAAACATGTGTCACATAAGTGCACATGTACTAGTAAAGAAAAAGAAAAAAACATCAAGCTGTCTCTCTCCAGTCATTCTGTTTTACCTTGAAGACAAGGGACTGATAAATGTTTACACTTGTATATAGTGATGCACGTAATGGAAAATGACATGAGCTCCATGGTTTTTCAATAAAAGCTTCATCATTTAAAATCCAGTATAAGTCCAAAGTGTCAGTCAAGTCAGTAAAAACAGAAAACTATAGTTTGCCATGAAGTACAAAACTCCACAGTTTATTCTGCAGTATAAAGAATGATGCTTTCAGTCTTGTGGACTCGGTGGGAGGATGTAATGGTTATTAATTTTCAATCTGTGAGCAACAAGTGATGCGAAAGATACAGTATTTAGTTTATCGCGAGGCAAATTAAGCTACTTTGATGGCACCCCGAATGTGACCACCAGAGGGCAGGGTCAATGCTTAGAGTTTCTAGATTTATTTATTTATTTTATTTACACCCTGCCATCTTAAGAGACTGCATGTCAGACAGATCAGCAGAGGTTAACAAGAATGGATTTTATTGCCAGTGCCAGAAGTGACTATAGAGGCAAAAAGCTTCACCATTCAAATATGATACACTCAAATATGAGAACAGCACAGTACGGACACATTATTGCTCCTTCCATCCTTCTTTGCACTGAGAGCTGCATCTGTGCAGTGTAAAATGCTTATTTAAAAACAAACAAACACCTTAAATGCATGGCTGTTGTGGAAAAAGGGCAAGAAAAACCTAACAGGTCTTAACAGGTTCAAACTTGGCTTTTTGTCCCAGGTTACCTGGGTCCCAAGTTATTGCCATGATTACTGTGATTTAATCAGATTTTATTTTATTTTTTCCATGTTTTCCATTTTTTTTTAAATGTTCTGCCTAAGCACCTGGCCAGGACTTAGGAAAAGCGACTGTTGAAGCGTTAACGTTTGATGACTGCGTGTTGTGTTGACCTTTCTACCAAAAAAACATACACATATTACTTCTTACTTCTGTTTAACACTTCGTACTTTAACAGGACAAAGTGTTAAACAGCTTAAAGTCATCAAATTATATTGTGTTAATGTAATGTGTATAAAATGGTCCATAGTTGTAACTCCTCCGCTGTTGCAGTTTTATCTTCTCAATTGTTTAATTGGACTTCTTTATCGCGTTGAATGCAAATGAAGGCTTTTCACACTATTTGGCGTGTTTGGAAATGTCATTGCAGAGATGTGTAGAAGTCAAACTGCAGGCCGTGTTGAGTGAGAGGTCTGTGCCTCCTGCTTGCTCAGCGCAGTGGGTGTCTCTGCTCTGTAGGGTACTTCTCCCTGCTGCCCGTGGGTTAAGGTGTTCGTGTTAATAAGCTGGTGCAAATGGCTCCGGCATACATGCAAATAGCCGGGGCCCCACCTCAGATATTCTTGAACGGGCACACAATCTGTGCTGCGAAGAGCCGCAACAGCATGGCACGCATGCAACATTTGGAAAATCAGCTTGATTTATTTTTACCATTCGAGAGCCAACGCCAAGCAACACAGGGGTTTTCGGCACACAATGTTTCACTCCTGCATGTTATTTATTTATTTCCCTCGCAGTATTTACGTATTTTTTTGCCCGGAGATTGGGGTGAGATACCATAGAAACCCAGCCAGTGAAATATGAAAGGCTTGGTGTGTCGGCCAATGGTTTCTCTAGCAGCGCCTTTATAGAGGACATCAATAACACATATGTGTCTTATTCTATATTTATTTCATAAATGCATTCTGGGCATGAGCTCTCTTTACTCTACAATGGTTGGCATTTTCTGGGTAGAAGTGGACACTGAAAAGCCTTAGCCAGTATATGAATCAAACGAGTCATTTCACAACAACTGCTTTTCATTTTTTACACTTGGAACAACATTTTAGTAATTACTAATTTTGTTTTCAGTGTACCAGTATTGTGCTCCCTTTAATCTAGGAGAGGAAATGATGTATTGCATCCAAAATACATCTGACTGCATGACATCAGTAATGATAGATGCTCATACTGTTTGTAATTACATGACTGTGTAATATTTTTTCTCCATTTCTGCTATTTGGTTTAAGTCATTTTAACATTAGTGTAAGCACAATGGACACGTTTTCTTTTGCTCCAGTTACCTCTTGCTGTCAAGTATTTAGAACAGACATGTTTTAGAAGTATGTTGTGACATTTTTACTTCATAAAAACCTTAACAATAATGATTTGCCTTGTAATATCAGTTTATTAATGCATTTTCTTTAACATTATTTTAAAAAAAAATTGAATTACAGAACAGCAAAGTATGGTACTTCACATTCTTATCTGTGGAGTAATATTGAGAAGAGAGATGTGTTTTAATTTCTAATTAGTTCATTCAAACTCATGCTCAGCTCTGTTAAGTTTAGTTGGACTGTTTAAACTCCTCCCTCACAACTGAATATCTAATCCAAATGTATGTGTCCTGCAAGTTGTTGATTTTTGTTGTGATTGGACCTAGAAATGGCAGCGATACTCTTGCTTATGCGTTAAGGCACGGGCTTCATAAAGCATCTTCATCATTTTTCCACATATGAGCCAGAAAGTTGAGGAAGATGGAAATCATCTCATTTTTGGCAGTTCAACCTTTCACATGTCTCACCCACGTAGCTTTCAGTCCCTGTGCGCACAAGTAGCACAAGCAACCATCTCGCGCACACACACACACACACACAGATCACATCTGCCAGCGTGCTCCTTTACCAATTATCACCCTGTCTCATCAACGTTCCGTATACACACACACGCTAACAGACGCAAACACACTCCTGTCCCTTAAAGGAGTGTGGTAATGTATACGCAGATGTGTGGCTAAATCTACAGGCTTCTGCGAGCCATATGGTGGCATAAAGAAAGATGGTCGTGGCGTCTGGATGCGTGTGTAGTGGAGAGCCGGGATGGGGGGCCATGTGCTGCTATAGCTGGAGCACTGCTGAATAGACTGGAGGAGATGGAGATGGTGTAATGGAACAAATGGGCGGCTGCGTTGGGGCAGGGAACAGGCGCGCCGCTGCCGGGGAGTCGGCAGGGCCCCGGGCGAAAGCTGCTTCATCTGGTTCCCTGCCACCCCCCCTAAACCCCCCCAACCCCTTACAGCGAACGTGTGTGCGCAGCTAAGAGGGAGAAAGAGGACACACATGCACACACACATGCTGCCTCTCTTACCATACCGCCAAGAGCAAGAAGGCTCAGTAAACTTTTCACTTGCAAATGAAGTTGGCAAGGAGAGGATAAGATGCAGCATGTGTGATACGGCTTCCACTCGTCAGTGGTTGTTTAGCATCTCCCTGTATGATGAACATGGTCATGTCTGTAGTAGATCTCTTTCGTTTTTTGCAGAAAAAGACATTTGACTTCAAAAGGCGTTTGAAGTGGAACTTTTTTGCTTTGAGAAGGGGACACAAGATGAGGACCTATAGATCTTACTCTTCTTAGCGTGTTTTCTCAGGGCTTCTTTTTAACTAATCAATTTTTCCATCTCTCTCTGCACTCTGAGGCAATTTCTCTCATTTTGGTTTGTAACAGATCCTGTATGTTTACCGCATTGCTGTATTTCTTCCTCTGTAAACTTTTGAAAAATAAAAATACCTAAAGGCGTTCCTTGGAGCAATGTCATAGAAGAGTTTTCAATTAAAAGAACTATTTTTGTGAATGAACTGTTGACTATGAAGAACTGTTCAGTATAAGGTCCTATACTCATTAAAGTTAAAACTGGTCCAAGCCAAGAACCATTTAAGAGCCTTTTTAAGAGTGTACAATTAAAGAGTGGACATGATGCTCAAACTTATCCGTGATCTCATAGGATCTAAGACGAAGTATTGATTCATTTAAAGCAACACTTCTTAAACAAGCATTACAGAATCCTGATATTCACATGTTACTTTTAATGTCTTATTTTAACATATGGTACTTATTTTCAAGAAAACTGTTGTGCTGACAATTTTCCTATCGAACTCGATGCAAGCTATGCATCTTTCTTACCCATGACATGTCTGTTTGTGTGGTGATGGGTACAGCACAGTACAGAGACATTACATATTCTACTACAAAATTATTTGCATGTAGCTAAGCACTGAAAACTTATTTGGATGCTTTAGTTTGAATGCTGGCTCCTTCAGTAAAGATTGAAACTCACAGTCTATGTCTGAGTATTACTGGATCCTATGAGCTTTGCTGTAAGTCCAACTCTACTGAAGACAGCATATAGTCCTGTCTGCCTGTAAAGATCAGACTCTAAGAGAGAAGACACTAATACAGAAGTTTCAACTCTGGAAAAAAAAATAAGAGACCACTGCAAAAATGTTCAATTTCTCAGGTTGGTCACATTGCAAGAGGAGAGTGTTGATTACAGCAGAGGTTTTTCTACTTTTTCCTCATTAAATGA
>JBBIGA010000146.1:11209376-11239032 GCA_037576975.1 Alestes dentex
TGAGGTGCTTGTGTAGGAATTTAACAGACACTGGCATGGAATGGTTGTCATACTCACAGAAATGCTGATTTAAAAATAAATAGCAGTGGTCTCTTATTTTTCTCCGGGGCTGTAATATGTGTCATTAAATTGCTGCTGTACATCATGCTGTCTATCAGAGATTCCAGTGCATCAAGCAAGGCTGAATTCCCTGCAGATTCATGTGCCTTTAATACAAGTGAATTTGCCAAAACAGCAGGGACTTCATATATTGCAGTTTCTTGGATGCTAGATATGACAGATATTATGACATACATGTGAACTGGCAGTGAATATGCAGTTTTGTTTGCTGAGTCTCTTTTAAAATCTTTATGTGGTATGGTTGGCTTTTAGTCCACTCTGCTTGACATGTATAGGCCTCATAACCTACCCTTTGAGCCCTCCTCTGATTTCCTGATTGCTTTCTTGCCTGTCTCCTGTTTCGGTGCCCTTATTTTGCGCTCAACCGTACAAAGTCCTTCTGTATTCTGGCAAATTCATTTAGGGAATGACTAGCGGTGTGGGGCATCAACCTTTCTTGCTGTAAGACTTGAGTTTTGCAGATCATTTATATGGAGCTAGGGGGCAGCAGTGAGCCTCTCCACCCCCCTTATGCTCTCTTCAGCCCCTTGTGGAGCATCTGTCCTGTGCTGCCGGGGGTGCGGCTCTGTGGGCTGCAGGAAGAAGGCTGTGGAACGCTGGCTGTCCCACTACTGCTTGTGCGCTCGGCGCGTCCCAAGGCAAGCTGTAAAATGTTACGCAGCGCATCCACACGCTCCTTGACTAGCACCAGGCCCTTGTTTATGATACCAAAAAGTGCTCACCATGCTCCTTTAAAAGTGCTTTTGTGCAAGCTTTCAGAAAAATAACAGCTGAGCGTGGTGAAATGTTTTAACTTGGTGTGTTATGGGGCAGATGGTATTGGATATACAGTTACGCACCTACACACAGCAGTCTGTTCCAGAGAGCATATTAGTTTATTACTTCAAGAAGTAATAGTTGAACAAAGTGCTGTATGAGGATGTGCATTGTGACTGTGTCACAATACAGAGCACATATTTTTACAAGGAGATGCCAGAGATAGGACCAGTATGACATTCTTGACGTACAGATCAGCATTCAGTATGTTTTTAATAGAAAAAAAACAGGGATTTCTGAATCTCTGAGGTGTAAACAAAGTCATTCAGAGTGGTTGAATGTGAAGTTGCTTGAACGTGATTCAGAAATGTTCATAATGGAAGTGATGGGAACATGTAAAAGTTTTGAGAAGATATTGTCCTACAACTTATTAAAAATAAATAAAATTAAGAGCGTTTTAATTTACCACTGTTTCACCATTACTGACTTGATGTAAAACTAAAGAAGGTATGTTTAGGTTCAGGTGCAAATAAATAAGTCAAGAAAACAACTGGACCCAGTAACCAATTTGGCCATTCTCACTGCCATTGTAAATAAAACCTGAATCAGTACATTTCTGTACAGTGAACCGTTTAATCCACCCACTCTGAATGACTTTGTTTACATCACCACAACTTCGGAAGATCAGCGGAGATCGCTTTGCCTTTTTGATGTCTCACATAAAGGGATGCGTGAGCCGAAACATAAGAGATTCACCATCCACTTATACAAGTGACCACTGGCCATGATACCTTCTGAGCTCACCGTCTGAGCTGTTTCTGTTTTTCTTCAGACCCAAACCTCAGCTCCCATCCGCTCTGGTGGAAGCGCCAATTTTCATAAACACAGATGGAGCAACACACTCAAGGATATCTTTAGATCTATGTAAATGGCATATTCTGAAGCTATGTGTTGAACTGCAAAATTACGAGGATGTGTCAGCTCAGCTATGCATCCACAATTACATTATTTTGTTTATGAAAAAAAAAATAAATCTGCATTTACACCTAGGCTATAAATCATACACCATACATGCCAAATCCATCTTTTGCCCCCAGTCATCTATAGCCACCGTCCTGTCTAACAGGTTGGGGGTGTAAGCTGTGGAGCCTCCAGTTCTCGCCCTAATGCGTGTGTGGCGGTGCCATGCCTGGCCCAGCCGCACTGGGGTGGGCTTAGGGGGATTGGACTGAGCAGCTGCAGCCGGGCAGCCCTTGGACAAGCCAAGATAGCCTGCACTCAGTCTATAAGAAGTGATCCTGCCTCCATGCCTGCCCTACAGTAGCCCCACCTCCTCCACCCACCCCCCAGAGCAGCCAGACAGCACTGACGAAGGCATCTGCTTGCAGTCTGTCACTGAGGAGTGACCGCGTGTATCTTAGACTCTTTTAAATTTCTGCTTATTTACAGTATTACCTCAGTCGACGGATTGTAGTGTGCAGCAAGTGTACAGATGGTAGCTAGTCGCTGAAGCACTGATAAAGAGGCGTTTTAGGAGTGTGTCATCGCACAACACAGAAGTTTATTTTAAAATTACTAATAGGAGGAGCTGGGCAAAAATGAAAATATTTGTCATTACTGTACTAAATTCCCTTTCAGACAGCACATCTGAAAATGGCTGAAGATTTGCAGCCATGCAATCACCTGAACATGGCGCTGAAATTTATGTAAGATTCTGTGTGCCGGAATATGCTGTGTGTATAGAATCATCTGTTCGTTTTGTTTTTGTTTTTTTTTAATGTGGCTTTTAATAGTTTTTGCAAATAAACTCTTCAAATACAAAACTGAGCTAACGGGCGAGTCGAGCAGCTGGTGTAGCCTCAAACCTATCCATAGCAAAAGTCTGTCTGTCATCATTTATAATGAAAGAAATACATTTGTCCAGTATTTTTTCCACTGAAGTTTCCTCAGAAACTGATGTGCTGCTTGTTTGTGATGCACTGGCACTGTGCATAGAGAGTAAAATACATGGCTTACCTGGAATTGTAGCCCATGTTGCATCAAAATAAGTTTCATATTGCTGGTGTTTTCACCCTTACACCCAAAGACATTGTGAGTTATCTTTCTTTATGAAACCAAAACACGCTTTGGACTGGTCTTCTCTGGTGTTATTTGTTTACTCATGAGTATTTGCACTGCATAGCTGCCAGAATAAACGGTTTTGTGTCGTTATCATGATTTCACATTGATGAAAAGGAATCGATCAAACCAATCAGTAACCTCGCAGACATACGATTCCGGTGGATCAGAACATTTCTAACTGTTTCTCTATTTGAACTGGTTTTTGATTCCCTTCCCTAGTCATGAAACACTTTTCTATGCTTGTTGAGATATCATCAGTACTTAAAGAACACTGACCAACTCCCTGCTTACATACAAAGAGAGCATAATTAGTCCTGTTTGTTTGATTTAGTGCAGTGCAGGGTGTGAGATTTTGCTTGACACTTTTTGTGTGTTCAGGTGTGCACAAAATGTTACAGTATAACATGAGGTTTTTCAAGATGAGTACACATAACAGTACCTACAGTTTTTCGTAAAGATGGTGATGCAGCCGTATGCAGGGGCCAAGGGCTTCATTGCGCAGTTTTCAGTGATCAGTTAGTCTGCTTTTAAAGGGGCCATATCTTGCTTATCCATTTAAGAAATTTGTCTGGTTTTGTCATACTTCTTTAATACATAAACTCTCTTTTACCCCCTGGAATTAAGCAGACTGTTTTTGTTCCTACCCCTTAAGATTGCTATATTCAAATACTTTTTTTTTTTCTGATGGGCTGTCCTGGATTGTGCTTAGCTCAAAAGGCAGTCCTGATTTAAACCTCATAATGACTGGGCTAGGCTAAACTGCTGAAGGCAGATACATGGAAATGCATCAAAGTTTGTGACACACAATGAATTGTGTAATTTTGTTTTGTTTGGCTTAGTTTCAATATGTGGACTGTATGTCAATGGTACACTTTGAAACTAAGCCCCGCTTGGAATGGATTTACAGTTGCTCCAGATTCAGAAAGAGTAGCCTTAACCCGTTCTCAGGTAAAATTACTTCAATGAAATGCTGACTGAAGTGGTAGAAGAAGCAGAACAAAAGTAACCTCGCAAAAAACAGTGAGTGGAGAAATGTAGCGGGACTTCTCAATTCATCCAGCATCTGCCAGCATAAGACATGAAGTTGTTAGTTGTTATTCTTTCCTAACTTGGATCCTTTTGGTCTGAAATAAAATAAAGCTCAGAAGTGAGGTGTGAACAACATCAGAGCCGCGCAGATGCTGTCGCCAGAACAATGTAATGAAATTACACACCAAAAAAGTTTTAAGAACTGGCTTAAGTGGAACTGTGTGAAAAGCGATTACTTTCCTCACAAATGTACTTATCATCTTAACCCCCCCCAGAAAAGTAGAAATCCATTAAAATTTTACTTTAGTACACAGATCTGAGTAAATGGAAGTAGTGACTACCCACCTTTGTTTATCACTATAATTAGGCCTGTAAGTGAGCTCATGTAGCTATTTGTGATTTGTTTGTTCCATCTATGAGTCTCTTTGGCCTAAGTGGTACGAGCTGAGATGCATAATGCTGTATGTTTTATTCACTTATGCATGCAGGGGGTGTAATTCAGAGCCTCACCGCTTCTTCCTAATTCACACGGGCAAGGGTAAACAGATGCCTAGCACCACAACATCACCAAACAAACCACACATCCTGGAGCCATGGCAAAGTCTGCACGGGCCCAGCACGCTCCTGCTTCTCCAGCTCCGACTTCCCTGTGCAGAGACAGGCCAGCATAGCTGCAGGCCACACACACACACACACACACACACACACACACACACACACACACTCACTCTGAGAGTAACAGCACTCAGCATTTTACTATACAAACCAAGAGAGCCTCACGTTCTCCCTCGCCACCTGTAAAAAAAAACTCATCATCTGGAAAAGTACACTCAGGCTTTGGGCTAGGACTGCTCTCCCCTGTAAAATATCTGTGTGTGTGTGTGTGTGTGTGTGTGTGTGTGTGTGTGTATGTATTTGGGGTTACTGTATAAGCAAGTGAAATTGGTAATTATGTTAAGTATATTAAATGCAATAACTTTCTTTTCAAATTCTTGTTATAAAATCTTGTTATAAAATTAGTTTTTGTTGTGGATATGAGTATATACCAGGACTTTGTCGCAGCTTTTTGATTTTACAAAAATGAGAGGTTACCCTCAATCACTTAACTAAACTTTTTTCCCTGTAACTGCTGCTTACCACCAGTCTGTCAACTGGCCCTGACATCACAGACTGGCCTAATCCACTTACTAAGATGGTGGCATGTGAACAGAGATCCTTCTCTGTACTGGCAGATTGGATCAGTGTTATTTTAAATGGGAGAGATTTCCTCACTACTTTAATAGCCCTTGTGGCCCAAATGGCCCAAACTTGTGACTTAGCTCTCTTTCCTGAAATTTACTCCATGACATCTCTAGTACTTACATGTATTTTTAACTCATAACACATTTTATAACACGTATGTGATGTTAACTTGTTTACGTGTAAATATTTGAAATAAATATAAATATTTGACCTTAATCGTATTAATACATTTATTTTATAAATATTTATTTTTATTATTATGTTTTTTGTTTATTCTATATGTGATGTTTTAATTTTAATGCACAATTATTATTTGTTTGCCAAATTTGACATTGGAAAATATGGACTGTCCCTTTCAGTCAGTATTATCAAAACTCTCTGAAATCACAGTCTCCAAATGTTTCTTGCAGCCAACAACCTTTATTTTAGTGATTTTACAAAAGTCGTCTTGCGTGTTTAGCATGTATCCAATAATACTCTGGATACCATGAAGACCATTTCTCTTAAATTTCTTGAAATAACTCAAGGTTCATTTTGTATATCTTGAATCATTGTTTTATAATATTATTTCTTCTTCAGTTCATTCACTGATTGTGGAACATGAGCCCCCCCACGCTTAGCTTATATTTAGAAGAATCCCGTCTTTCCTGTCTCCACAAGAGCTCCATCCTCATCCATAACAGGCTGTTCTTTTATTGAAATGCCCGTCTCTAGTCCAAACATACCTTTTGGTGATTGTATGCGGAGTTTATTTTTTTTATTCATCAGACCACGCTGCTTGATTCAAAAATGTCTCTGACTGATTTCAGTCTTGTGTTGTATGTTTTATACACAGATTTTTGTCATGAAATCATAGTTAAGATTATCTTTTGACAGCCCTTCCATGTAGATAATGTTCATGCAAAAAAAAAGTTCCTGCATGTTCCTGCGCCAGTCAAACCATCCTGTGGATTCTTGGTGGTAACGTATGACCAGTCTATGAAGTTTTTTCAGAGATTTCAAAGATCTTGGTGTTCCAGATCTTCTCTTGACTCTTCAGCTATACTCTTTACTGCCGGTTTCTTAAGGAACAGAAGCAGGACGTGTTTAGATATCGAAACAGCCTCTTGTTGCTTTGTAAGAGTCAGTGATTTTAGTTTTAGATCCTTTCACAGTTGCTTAGGTGAGCCTTTGGCTGCTGACTGTAAGCACAACACCCTGAGAGGTTTGACGAGTCGTGTAATTTATGTTCTGGAATTGTCTAAACTTGACAGGATGTTAAAGCCAAATGAATCAAATAAGACCTGAGACCGTGCAAGAAAAACACTTGACGAATCAACTGAAAAGGTGCCCAAAGTATTGGAAGTTTTATTGTATTTTTCAATACATTAAGTTCAGAGAAAAGGCATGCAATAAAATGTATATAAATGTGTTGTGTTGAAGCCTATTCCATGCACATTAACTTTTTACTTAAGACAATCAACAAAACATATACTTTGATCAGGAGGGCTAATAAATGACATTGAGTGCTTGAAAATCAGTGATCTTTCCTGAGATAATTCTTTGTATCAGTCTTACTTTTTCCCGTTGACAGCTGAGATGGGGTGCAGTAGCTCCGTTTCCCCCTCAGAGCGCGAAGGAGAGGGGTTTACAGAGGCTGAAGCTGTGCTGGCTTCAGTTAGCCTGGGAGCCAGCAGATGGTGTCCTTTCACCAGGGTCAGCGGGGAAGCAGAGATAAGGGGAAGAGCCTGCCCTACAGTTTCCCCCTCAAACACACTCTTTCTCTCTCTCTCTCTCTCTCTCGCTCTCTCGCGCACACACACACGTACACCCAGCAGTGAGCAGAGGCAGCAGTGGCCAGGCAGGTCCAGCTCAGCCCAGCCCCATGCGCTAAGCTGTATTAAAAACCTAATTAAGTTGCGTGCCAGTAAATAGGGGGAGGTTATTGGATTTGCTGCCTTAGCTGCTGGATGGCCTTCTAATTTAATCAGACCCCTGTCGCTCGTCCAGTTTCAGACAGAGCTAGAGGAGTTTACCCTCCTTTTTTTCACGTCTTTCTTTGGATTTGGGTTTGTATGCCTCTTCACCAAGCAGGCAAGGGGTGTGTGTGTGTGTGTGTGTGTGTGTGAGAGAGTGAGGTATGGCAGGGTTTGACCTGCACGTATGAGGGCTGTGCAGCGTTTGATGATGCAGATTAAGGGCAGTGTGATTGTGTAATAGGTTAATGCGCTGGGTATGCCTCCAGAGGTGGAGATGTAAAGGTGCTGCTCCCTGTGTGTGTGTGTGTGTGTGTGTGTGTGTGTGTGTGTATGAGAGGGAATTAGTTACTGAATTACACAACCTGCTTAAATGTGTTAGTACACTTGACCTCAGGCTCTGCCTTTGGCTGCCATTCCTGACTGCATATGTGGAGTAGGAGTTTCACAGCCTGGCACAGAGTGAACCTGCCGATAAGCGCAATGCAGACTGAAATGGGAAAATTCCCCCGAAAACATCAAGCAGAGAGTATTATTTTATACCATGTAGAATATGACTATAGTTATCAGGATAAATTACATCACTTTTCGGAGTATCCTGTGCGTATTATGAGTACTTAAAGAATCCTGGCCAGCATAATTAGCTCTTACCCGTTGTAATGTATGTAATGAAAATTCTTGAAGTAAGCCTACTGTGATGTTTTACTACTGCGATATCACTCACCCCAAATGCCACAAGATTCTCTGATTTAGGGTTGTTTTTTTTTTACACAGTTTGAAAACACAGCGTGGATTTTGTGTCAACACTTCAGGATAAGTAGAATATAAAGAGAAATGTTCGAAATAGCCAAAGAAAAGGCTTGGAAATAAATCGTGTTACCTTAATGTATATATTTTTTTTCCTTTAAAGTTTTGATAGAAGGTTTGCTGATGACAGAAACATGTTAAGATTTCTCAAAGTTTCAGGGTTTCCTTTTAGGTGTCCTTCTGACGCGTTGAGGTCCCAAAAGGAATAGGGTCTTATGAAAACTCCTTTGCCCTCCGAATTATACTTCATTAAATAGCTATAAGAAGGGTTTTAGAGTTCCTTTTTTAGGATTGTGTTTAATTCCCAATCCCATACACTTGTTGTTTCCACACTCTATATTGCTACTGAACTGCAATATATAATGAACTTGCACTTCTGATTGTTTTGTATATTTGACAGTGTCTGTATAGCTTTTTTACATATTATATTACATATAAGAAGATACAGCCAAACTGTCATTATAGCAGACAACAAGCCTTGTTTGGTCTAATGTAAAATCTGTATTTAAAAAAATAAACTAAACTCATCTCCTCAAAGCTCTAAACACTGACTTTGGAAGTGGTAGAGTTTACGTATATGGAATTACCAGTGGAGATGCCACCTGTTATTCCAAACAGCACACATTTAAAATTTCCACACAAATGCTTTGCCCATATACAGCACGATGGTGGCATTGTCTTCTTGGGTCAAGAATTTTTTCTCTTCCGTTTCCAAAAAACAGGTGGTGTACTTATAAAACCGTGGTCGTAGATTTTTTAAAAATAAATAAATCCTGGCTCAAAACATAAATTTTTTTTGTATCCATGCCACCTGTCTTCGTAAAAACAAATACAACTTTTATCTTCTTTTTTGAGAATTTTAACAGATGTGAATCCTGTACAGCATATGCATTTATAGATATGTAGGTATGTAGGGACAGTTCAGCAATTCAACAAGTCAGCTATATATATATATATATATATATATATATATATATATATGTGTAAAACTTATAAATCAAAGCGATGTGATGTTGAATGTGACCTGAAAGTAGCGGTGTGCTGAATGACAGTGTGCTGTGGTTTTTCGGGCTGTGGCATGGCAGAGTTTTCCTGGCGCCAGGCTCTGGAGGTGGGCCGCAGCAGTGGCGCCAGCCCCCCACACAGTAGGCCTTAGCTTGGGACAAGCTGCCCACCACAGCCCTGCTAACAGCTCTGTCCAGCTCACAGCAGGGGGCCTGAGAGAGAGAGAGAGAGAGAGAGAGAGAGAGAGGGAGAGACTGAGAGACTAAGCAGCCTGTTTCAGCTCCAGCACAAAGCTGGGATATAAGAGAGAGGGGGATGAAGAAGCGAGAGAAGAATTCCAGTGAAAGGCATATTATTGTCGGGCGAGAGGGACCCAAACTTGGAGCAGTCGCCCACCGCAGCCGGCCTAAGCAGCCTGCTCCAGTTCCCACAGGAGTGAGTGAGGGATAAGTGGAAGGGTGGGGGAGCGGGGAGGGAGAGCGAGGGAGAGAGGGAGAACAGGGCTTGCACAGACGGCAGTGGCCCCAGCCAGCAGGAGCAGGGCATCTGTCTTCCCCCCTCAGCAACAGCTAGAGGCCTCCCCTCTCCTCCACTCTCTCTGTCTCTCCCTGGCACACTGCTATGGAGGGGGATCTGGGACAGGCTGGGACGTGGGCTCTGAGGGCAGGCCCACAGTGGGACCAAAGAGTAGTAGCTGAAGGAGTCCAAGACTTTCCACAGATCCTTGTCATTTAAAGCGATGGGTTTGCGAAATATTAATTTGACAGTTTTCTTCTACCTATATGTGGTCAACCAGCCATCATACAAGCTGTTCGGTGTCTGTAGTGATCATTTACTCTTTACACAAACAAAAACACACACGCAGGTGCCGTCCAAATCAGAATATGGCTTTACTGGCACTTCACACAGATGAGTTATGCGCACAGTGTTTGGTGTAAAGTGCCGTATTCAGCTGCTATGTGTTCTTGTGTGGTGGAGTGATAACTAAGTTTGTGTGTGTGTGTGTGTGTGTGTGTGTGTGTGTGTGTGTGTGTGTGTTTGTACAGACTACAGCAGCTGGACCAGCATTGTCAGTGCAGCGCTCAGCAGGTGCTGGATCTGCTCAGCAGACAGAAGCAGCTCATACAGGAGAGGCAGCTCCTCAGTGAAGAAATGCAGAACCTCCGGATTCAGGTCAGACCTCCACTCCAGTGCCAGTGCTTTTATTAAAACTGCAAAATCCCAACTGCTAGCGTCACCACTGAGGTTCCCTTGAGCAAGTTACCGTCCCCACACACTGCTCCCCGGGCGCCCCTCGTTGGCGGCAGCCCCGCTTCACTTGGCGAATGGGTTAAATGCAGAGAAAGAATTTCACATTGTTCGCATTGTGCTGTGGTGTGTTTCACGTGTGACTATAAGGGTTAATAAATTAAATAAATTAAAAAGGTGCTTTAGAACTATAGACATCAATAGACCTACCATAAGTTATCTAAGGAGAGATGCATGGGATATTAAAATATTAAATGCATGCTGAAACTGACTAAATTAGATATATTCTAAAGATACATGCGTTATATAGAATTAGGACTTTTTTTTTTGGGGCCACAGCACCGCCCATCCTTTCAAGGACATCATTTTCACCCCATTCAGTTTTCAGTTAATTCACAGTAGAAGAATTATTAGCTTTTTTTATTAAGTAATAATTATTCTACATCAAGTAATAAGACAAAAGCCAGTATGTTACATGATATGTAGAAAAGTATCCATACCTTTTTGAAAACCATTGTCTAAATTTTCCCCTGCAGAGTACACGGGCTTTGGTAACAGCGTTGTACGTGTTAATAGTAATAAATTAAAACAAAGTCATATTTTCACCAAAAGGACACATGTATCGACCAAAGGATATGAAAAAAGAGACAGTTTACACATATATATTTGTGATTTTTTCTGCACACATAGTGCATCGTGACCATTTCTGATAGATCTGAAAAACTGGTGGAATATCTCAGCAGCTCATTCTGTATCACAATGGACATGTGGGAGTTTTTTTTGAGAAACCCATGTTCAAATCTACAGGAACAGTTTAGCGGCAGTTGGTGCGCATAGAGAAACTGATAACTTCCCGCCCACAGGCCTGTTGTAGGAACTCTCCATAGTGCTGAATGTTCTATGGTAGTCTGGAGTTGAGCAGTATCACAATTAAATTCTATCACAGTCTGTTGATATATCTGATGATGTTTAAGTTTGCAGTAACACGGTAAATTAATCCAACTTTCCTGAGTGCTGCTTCTCTGAATCACAGCTTGTTTTGACAGGACTGTAAACATTAACCAAACAGGAAACGAATTTGCATGCTTTATATGCTTCTTTCCAAACAGAGTGATGAAATCATTGTTATCCATCAATACCACTAAAACTAAGGTTTGGTGTTGATGTGACATCAATGCTGCTGTGGACGATGTCACCCAGCACTGTGGCTTTACTATTAGATCACAATGTTCTAAATACTTTGTACCTTGTCCTAATTCTTGGTTTCCTTTCAGTACGATAGTTCAGAAAAGCGCTGGATCTTACCAGGCCTTGAGCAGTTTAAGTCTGAAAATGACGGAAGTCGATGCAAGTTTCAATCACAAATGGTGGTTGTTTAAATCCAACTGTGCTAATAGCAGCTTTAAACTACTTCCATGTCAGCTTAAATGGGGAGAGAGAGAATGAGAGTGAGGGAGAAAGAGAGAGAGAGAGAGAGAAAGAGCGAGAGAGAGCACAAGCAGCACAGCAGCTGGTAGCCATGGCTGCACATCACGCAAGACTAGGCGCCCACAGATGCTCATCCAGATTGCTGCTAGAGGCGCGTCAGCAACAGACAGTGACTAGCCGCACGCTGACATCCGTAGGAGATTATGGCAAACGGAGCGCCTCTCCACAAAGCGCCCGCACTCACGGCTCCGTTAATACTGCCATGCTGTTGTTTTGTTAGGAGACGAGAGGAGGAGAGAGCAAGCGTCTCCAACTCTCCGTCCAAGCTTTCCTATAAGAACATCCACATGCTCAGTGGAAGAGTCCTTGGAAGAGTTCAAACTCCTTATGCGAAGAACAGAAAGAGACGTTTTGTGTCATGTTTCGTGTGGTTTAGGAGCAGGGAGGAGGATGAATGTTCAAAAAGATACGGGAAAAAGAGTTGCTGTGGTTGCTTTTAGACTTCAGATATCTATGTGGACTAAGTGATACTGCAGCAGTCCTGAACCTAATCTTAGTCCACAGACAATCTTCTTCCAGTTCCTGTGTCTGGGAAAGAGCAGAAAACCCTGACTCAGATCACTTACGGTAGAAGCTGGATGGAGTGTTTTAGCACCTGCAGAAAGAGGTCTGAGTTAAAGTAAAAAAGCTAAAATAAAATAAATCAATGAAATAGTGTGAGGCATATCGTAAAAGGTACCCTTCCTCTACAAATGCAACAGATTTGGTTGTCGGATTCTTTTAATTTGGCAAATTGAGGAACATTTGTGGGATTTGGGAAAGAAAGGCATGTTCTGAAATAGTCCCAGTTTAAGCTGGAGAGAAGTTTGTGGGCTTAGCAGTGAATGCACAGTCCCTTTGCTTTGCAACGGCTCGTTCTGTCGCACTGTCAAACCACGAGGAACTGAACTGTTTGCGTTTCTTCCCGTCTCTTCAGTTACCAGCCGAGAGGAGAGAAGATTTTCCAACAGTGTGAGGGCGGATCTCCCACTCACGCTCTCACGACGAATGTAACCGCTTTTGGAGTTCCTCTGATCACCGCCGGTCTTCCATCGCTGCCCGATTGATCTGATAAACCGCTAAATTTTGCTACGAGGATGAGGTGGGGAGATAAGTGAGGTTAGTGCGAGTTTGTGCGTGTGATGGCCGCAGGGGTCCGAGTGACATCACAGTTCATGCTGGGAGCACAGCAGCGATTCTGGCTCTTTGTCCCTGACACTGTCACACACACACCACACCTTCTGCACTCTCTGGATGTTACACATGGACTTTGTAAATGACTTCCAAGACCACCCTTTACTGTTTCTTTTTTTTTTTTTTTAATGCTGATTTTGATGGTGCTGTTTTATACCTTTTTTTTAATAGAGGTTTGTATTTTCATGATTTGTAAGCATGATTTGCTGTTTTCTAGCTGTTAATAAATTATTCTTAAACTACACGACCTCCGTACTAAATTTGTATGGGAACACTAGAACGCAGTGATCAGGAATTACAGTCAGTCGAAGTCTGAATCAAAGCAAACCAGCAAAACAGAAGCACCCAAAAAGCGCAGCAGATTGACGTAGTGCTTTATTTAAGCAGTCTGTAAGAAGGAAAATAATGTGCATCCCTATCATATACATTTACATGTAAAAATACTAAGGATGTTCAGTGTACAAAAACAATTTCTTGCAGATCAGCATTTTCACATCCCTGTGGGCCATAGATTCAAGGAAATAAACGTTCTCTTTTAGTCATTAAACATGACAAACCAGTAATACAGTCCGCTCCTGTTTGGGGTCCAGTCCCTTATGCATAAAATTCTTAACCACATGACTAGATCTTAACATGGATCTAATGGCAGAGCTAGCAAGGTCAAGAAGTGTCACAAACTCTAAAGCTACATGGACATAAAATTAATTACAAGTTACCGATATTTTTTTTTTTTTTTTGCCCTTTTTTTTGTTCTTTTTTTCAGGTTTTGTCTTTGTTTTTAAATAAATACTTTACAATTCATGCTTGTTCATAATACACTACCAGGAGAAAGTCTGTTGGTGACAGTACAAACAGTAGCAGCAAAGAGTACGTTGAGGTGTAAAATATTCATTATAGACCCTGCAGTAAGTAAGAATGGAACCCATGTGTTCGGATGGCCAGGTGTGTGTATGTGTGGTTCCTCCCTCACGCTATTTCACTCCTCCTCCTCCTTCCTCACACAGAGAGAGGGAGGAGCCCACCTCAACTATTCTTTTTGGGGCCAGCGGCACAAGAATGAAGCAACAGACTTGCGCCGTGACCTGTTTACTGGGTTTTCACGTTTGAGCATGTCCTCTTCGTTTTGTTAATTGTCAGAAAGTCGAACGTTTTTGACAGTAGCCGTTGAGGCGGGGTCACCCGCCTGGTCGACTTTTTCCCCAGAAAGCTCTAAAAAGCGCTCAAAAGGAGGGAAGGGGGGGGGGGGGAGAGGGTCTTTCTGAATGTCACCAAAGCTAACCTTTTTTTTTTTCTTTTTTCTTTTTTTCTTTTGTTGTATGTGTCTCCTGGCAGCGTCTCACCACATTCACACCATTACACTTTACAAAGCAAAATTACATTATTACAAAAAAAAGAAATGTAGCGTGGGCAGGGAATGTGTGCTTTCAAGTACTTTTTTTTTTCCTTTTTAAAGCAGGGACCTCATTTCATATCTGAACCATAGAAAAAGGGCAATGGGCATGAAAGTGCAGCGATACAGAATTCAAAGTTTTGCATCTATGGAATTTTAAAAAAGTGTATGCTTTTTTTTTTTTCTTCTTTTTTTTGTGGGGGGGGAGTGCCAAAGGCCCTTTCGCAGCTGAAATAAGAGTGCGCTGTATTATCAGTTATGTCCTTTGCATGCAAGATACTGACACACAGCATCACCCCTCTCTCTGCTTCTGATTCCTTCCACCATCAGACTCCACACAAGTGCATATTCATATGGAGGAACGGTGTCACAGTAAGTTTCAATCCCAAAGAGGCAATGCAAATACAAAGCCACTTTATAACACAAATAATTCAAATCGGCAGCAGAAAACAGCTGCATTTTACAAAAAAAAAAAAAAAAAAAAGGGAAACCTAAACCTTTGTCACAATTGATAATTTGGACCTTTAACCAACACAGGGAAAATAATAATACTTTGATATTATCAAAAGAAGGAATAAACGAGAATGTTGAGCAACATAAATGACTGGGAAAAAAAAGAACAAATAATGCTGAATTATGAACAGCATGAATCTACCTCATTTACCTCACTTTTTTTTTTCCTCCATCAATACAAATAAAAGCCATCAGTCTAAAGAAAGTGAGAATGTATGAGTTGGAAGACAGAAGCTTTGTGATTGCAGTACCACATTCCTATCAGCTACTCGTCAGCGCGAGTTCAGCATCACAGAAAATGAGCTGGCGGCTCTCGCGTTCACAGTCAGTGCAGTACATTTTTGCTGACTCACATCGAAGCATTCGCTCTTATCTGACATTCGTTCTCGAACCATCAAAGCAACGCACGCCATTTTTCTGAACACATCTTGCTACCATTCATCCGAGCTATAACAGTCCTGCTGCTAGAATCCACACGCACACATACGGTACACCCCGCATCAACGTCTACGCTACAGAGAAACTACACAGCAACTTACGCTTCCTCTCCTCACGAACACGACACCACGTCGCAGACCATTCACGTCACCACACAGCTACACTGACAGAGCATCCACTCACGTCCCTTCATAAAGCCATAATAGCCCCTCCCCCGTCCCCAAAGCCAAACGAAATATCAATTGGAGGACATTCCAACTTCCAATATATGACATTTCTTTTGGAAGGGGGCCCAAAAACATTGCCCTTTTTTTGGGTGGGATAGGGCTAAACTGAGCAAAAGTTGAACTTAAAAAGTATTTGTGCTGACATCCTGCGTATAAAGACCCCACCGGACATCCCACAGACCCAGCGGGAGATCTAGTGTACGCCCCACTCAGCACAATCTTTGGAAGCCAACATGACTACAATAAGCTGGACCACATGTTCAAGAGCCTTCTCCATAGTTAAAAGAGGGCTAGGTTTTATTGCCAGTCACTGTTAAAGCAGTAGAGCAGCATTTTCATCCTAATCTCTATCTGCCACATGCGTCAATCACCACAGACAACGTTAAAAAAAGAAAAAGAGCAACCGCGGACTTAAAATACACTTATAGAAGCTGATGGGCTGCCTGTTCTGAGTCAACAGTTTTTCTATTCTTTTAATATAAACAGGTGATTGTGTTTGAATGATTGTCTATGGTAATCAGCTTCATGCAACAGAAGCAGAAGATTAGACTGAAACCCACTGGAGTATTTTTCTAAGGATGAAGGAATCTACCGTACATTAAAAAAAAAAAAAAAAAAAAAATCAAAGACACAAAACACCACTGACCAGCACAGCTCACTATGAACCCTAGTGTTGACATAATGGGCCGGTGTCTCAGACCCATTAAGCCAAAACGTGGACTAAATGGAATATTATAGTGCTGAAATACCACTGATAAACACAGCTTAGACCTAAATCTGGCCCTGGGTCATTTTAAGATGAACGCTCTCAGTGATCGCTGGTTTATGCACTTCAGAAACAAGCACTAGTCGCGGGTATGTGCAACTGTAAGTCTGATCCAAATGATATGTAGTCACTATAACAGGAGCTCATCATGCCAACATGTTACTCTGGGCATTTTCCCACCAGACTGGTCATTTCACTGGTCTGCCTGATTGGAAGAATGACAGTACGAGCCTTCCCCTTTAATCTCACAATGGAATGCGTTAGGTAGATCGGACTGGAGCACAGGAAATCCAAAAGGACTTGTGCCTGAACTCACACTAAACAAACAAGCACAGCTCATGTTTTATCATGGCCCCCTCAAAAAAAATAAAAAAAAATAAATAAAAATCGAATGAAGCTCCGTGAGTTCAACAAGTTCTAGTAGGACTCCACATCCAGCTCTTCACCTTAAGTAATACTGCCCAATTCGCTGAAAGTAAACTGCCCATTAGAGGAAGCAACAGAAAAGGCCAGAATGAGCACTGCCTTGGCCAGCCGTGGGAAATTGCCAGAAGAAAACACATTGTTAAGTCTCACTAGACAGAGCTGCTCAGTGCCATGCTCTTGTATTTACATACGCTAGTGAAAGCCACACTTTCCCCACTGCCAGAGCGTAGCAGTGGCTTTTTGTTTGCTGCTGAGAGGACCAGGTTGTGCAGCCCTTTATATGTTAAAACAGCTCACTATGCAGTAAAGGACGATGGAAAAAAAAACAAAAAAAAAACGAAGAAGCAACAGTGCTACAGTGGTGTGAATAGGACCCTTGCAAGCCGTTTTCACTTGTTCACAAACAAACAAACAAACAAACAAAAAAAAGACACCAAAAACAAAAATAAAGCGAAGGCCTTTTCATCGCCCAATTTACATTCTTAAGCCATTTGTAGGTGCATTTTTGTCCAATAGGGAACACCTGGACAACACTCTTTACAACAAGGACAAACAACAGAAAAAAAATAAATAAATAGAACACCTTTATTTAAGTATATTCCCTATCAACTTTAAGTATATTCCACTTCGTTAGCGAATGCTGGCTTGACTGAGCCCCAGTGGTTGCATTATTGACTAGTCAGAGGAAAATGATCCTCTGCACTGCAGTCAGAATCTATGCTTGGCTGAACATAATTGGTTGAAACGGTTGCTGATTCTAAATCTGAACTCAGAAGTGCTCTTATTACTTAGCAATGAACTGTGGAGCAGTCTAGCTTGTTAAAGAGTTCCCAGTGTCACTGATAAAACTCTCCAGGTGAGCAATCAGTAATATTTTCACCATCAAATGGAATGACAGAAGATACAATCTCAGGGAATGACCTGCAGTACGGAACGGCTTCCCTAAATAAGCAAATGGATGAAAGTAATGAAGACCTTACATGACGAAATCAGATTCAGTTTTCTGGTGTGAATTTCTTAGCGTACCTAAAGCGGAGTGTATCCTTTATGCCTATCGAGAGATTTAATGCGGCGTGGCTCAGATTCACAGGACGATTTCAGGCAGGAAAGCCCTACCAATGCCACAGTGAAACATTACAACATCTGCAACCAGACTGGTGCCTAAGTGTCGGTGACAAAACAGGGGAAACTAAAGGGAAAAAAAGAAAAAGAAAAAAGAAATCAAGCGTTGAGAAAACGAGAGAGCCGCAGCGCCCCGGGCGAGCAGGGAGCTGGAATAAAGCTAATCCTGTTTAGTGAGTTGAACACAGACGTGACCTGTGTAGCCTGAGTGTACTCTTCCTGGCAGTTTAGGAGACAACAGTAGAGCAGGGACATTCTGTTAGACTTTATATCAGATGCAACTATATAGCCAGTTAAATATTAATGCTAATGAGAATCTCAAGCCACGCTCGTTTTATGATCCGAAATGGAAAGGTGTGATGCAGCTTCAGTGCTTTTTTTGCTCCCAATGAAGGAGGCATTTCAACATCTTGATGCAAAAAAAAAAAGAAACAAAACACAAAAAAAAAAAAGAAAGAAAGAAAACAACCAAACACACACACAAAAGAAACCGAAAAGTAAACAAACAGCACAGTTCTTCCCCCCGGACAGTCAACCCGAAGGGCTGAAGCTGCCCAGGACGTTATTTAAGCAGGCCGACCTCGGGCCAGCCCGACGTGCAAAAGTTCCCATTACCCTAACACTCAACCGTGTCCCTGGCGCCCTCGGCCCGGCTAGACAGCGATGAAGGAATCCCCGTGGAGGAGGGGAGCTTTGTAGAAGCTGAAGACGTAGTCCGTTCCAGTGGTAAAGCGTGATGAGGATGAGGCAGTGCTGGCTGTGAGGGGCTTCACTCTCTCCCGCTAGCCGAGTACGAAAACTGAGGGAAGTGCGGTCGCCGCTCGTTGTCCATACAGTCCATCCCATCTTCATCAACTGCACAGGAGAGACACAGAGAGCGGCGCTGGATAACATTTCTAAAACAGACTTCGTCTACCACCATATGGTCCGTGTTTCAATAATCAAATCATAATGAGAACTTCGGGAACACATCTCTTATCAACAGACATAAATAAAAATTAAGTCCTAATAAATGCGGCAGACATATATTTCGGCAAGATATTTCCCTGAGGGGTAAAAAAAATAATAATTAAAAAAAAAACCTTAAATAAACAGAAACATGTGGATATGTAATCAAAGTATCCTAGGTCAAGACTTTTGATCATGCTAAAGTAGTGAATAACATCTCATTTAAGTGACTTTAATTTAAAGAGCTTCCAGATTAGAAGTGAGGAAAGTGTGTATGATCAGTGATGTTGCAACACGCTGGTGTATGGTGTGACTGCAGGAGTATAGCACCACCCACATGCCATCATATGGCCATATAGCTGTAATCCTGTGAAAAAATAACACCCACATTAATCAGCCCTTCCAGCTCCCACTAATCAGCCACACCAGTGAGTTCATCTGAACTTTTTCATTTCAGTGTGTAAATACATCTTCCATCCTGATGGCCTGCACTTGTCAACAGGAGAGAGAAAATATGGCAGGGCACGTTAGTGTGTGTGTGTGTGCGTGTGTGTGTGTGTGTGTGCGTGCGTGCGTGTGTGCGTGTGTGCGTGCGTGAGTGAGTGAAGGATGATAATGTCAAAGACACACTCACATTTTTCAGGGGGGGTTATTGTAATTGTCTGTGCCGTGAACTCCTCATCAAAATATCTGGTATCCGTCTCTGACGACACCTGAGGCTTGAAGGGAGGTATCAGCTGAGGAAGGAAGCGCGAGAACAGGAGAGTGATGAAAAACAGAGAACACCTGTTTTGTGCAGGTGTGACTCTGCATGTAGTACGGTAAGCTGGAGGGCCCAATCTTACACCTTCAACTTTTACACAGCACCCGCTCTGTCAGTCATTGTGTTTTTTGTGCCTTTGGGAATTAGTTTTCTTTTTTTTTTTTTTTGGCCAGGCAGGGGGGGTGGGCGGGTGGGGGGTTTTGATTCTCAACACAGTATTAACACAGATAAATAAAGAAGTGAAAGTGACTTAAATTGAACTTTGTGATGGACAAATATTGTAACTCCGCTTGAAAACAGCAGCTTTCTTCCGTTGTCTGAACATTCTCAATTGTTTGAACCTATTTGTTAAAAATGCATTCATTACGAAATGGTCAGGTCATGTAGTATGGGTTGATGTTCATTCTGACAAAACCAAAGTTCACTTTACCTTTTTATCATAAACATCTTGCCAGTCGACTGCAACAAAGAAACTGTGGCGCATTATTTCTTTAGCATCATCTGGACCTCCGCCAAGTCTATTACAAGAAAAAGAGAAAAACAGACTTTAAGAACGGTCATTTGCTGACTTTCTTAAACAAGCATACACTGACGATCTACTTCATTAGGCACACTTCCTGCCCGTTTTGAATCTGTGGTTCATTTTGGAACATGCTCAGCACAGCAGGGACACTGACATGGTCGTGGCATGTCACTGTGTGTGTGTGTGTGTGTGTGTGTGTGTGTGTGTGTGTTGTGTGTGTGTTCTGCAGGGTCTGTCACACAAGGCAGAGCTGCTGGAGACTTAAAACACCTCAGTGTCACTGCTGGGCTGAGAACAGACCACCAGCCAAAATGATCCAGCCAGCAGTGTTCACGTAGAGGACGACTAACACAGACTGTGCAACATCAGATCATCAATAACTTTACATCTGCAGGGTGGACCAACAGGTTAGATATGTCTAATAGGGTGGACAGTAAGAGGACACAGTGTTTAAAAACTCCAGGAGCGCTGCCATGTGTGATAGCACGTGTGAGCACACACACATGCACTCACAAACACACAAACATGCCACTGCCATGTCAGTGCCACTGCTGTGCTGAGAATTATCCACTCCCAAATAACACCTGCTCAGTGGTGGTGCTGTGGGGGTCCGGTGGGGGTCCTGACCATTGATGAACAAATGAGGCAATGAAAAAGATGGACCACGGTCTGTAATTGTAAATTATAAAGTGCATCTATATGGTTAGTGAAGCTGATAATATGGACTATAAGTGTTGATACAAGACATGCATTTAATGAAATGGCTCATTATTGTGTATATGTTAAGGTGTGTGTGTGTGATGCATTCTAATCAGAGCAAAGAACAGAAGTCTTAGCATGAATCAAGTGGAATAGACAGAGAAGCTTTTCATGACTCCTTGTTTGCACTTCTAAATTCTTTATTCCACTAACGATAGGTCAGGCAGTTTTGCTCTGTGTGGTAAGACTGGCTGGGTCGGTACCTCTTGTTGGGGTCTTTGATGAGCAGGCCCGACAGCAGAGACTTTGCATCAGCTGAGAGCGTTCTGGGGAACTTGATGTCCTCCATGAGGATGAGCTCAAACAGCTTCTCATGATCCTGGTTGTAGAAGGGCAACCTGCCACACATCATCTCATACATCACCACTCCCAGACCCCACCAGTCCACGGCTCGACCATAATCATTATCTTCCAGCACCTGATGAGACACACACGTAGTCCAACATTTGATCTAGAATGGACTATTTCATTGCATCATTCTTCTGAATTGGATTTTACAATCTTCTACATTGTAGATCCACCTTGTTGGTGGTACGTTTAAAGACTGTAGCCCATTTGTTACTGTCTACAGCCTTTTCATCTAGTCTCTCATCAGTGTCCGACCATAGAGTTGTTCTTGGCTGGATATTTTTGGATGGTCAGTTGTGGTATTTAGGCGTAGAAAACCCCAACAGCACTGCTGTGTCTAATACACTTGCACCAGCTACACAAACTACCTTGTAAGTGTCACCGTGACCCAAAAATCTATGATTAACAGCTGTCCTGTGGTCATAAACTGACCAGTGGGGTAGATGGTCCCTGACAAACTGGCCATTAACAGATGGGCTACAGTCTGTAATAAGGTGTTCTTAGTGAGGAGTCTCGCCTCCACAAGACACCAAGTCAGCTTCAACACATTTTGGCTTAGGTCTCCAATGCAACTGGACTGGAGGAATGAAACGCCAGTCCTGCAAAAGAGCCTTTCCCGCAGATCTGAATGCAGGGAAGTTTACATATGAGTATATATGAGTAATATGTTTACATATGAGTAATACTTTGCAACAGAGAGAGGAAGGTACATGTTTCTAATAAAATGGATGTTGAGTTAGCTTCACACACACCGTAGGAAAAAAAAATCTCTCACAGAAAGATGCAAAGTGATTAAAAAAAACCCCATTACATATCAGACTGAAAACCTGCATTCTGACAAGGCCCATCATTTGGTTATTAGAGCAAATCTGATCCACCACACATTCACAGCTGAGTGATTATTGTTAATGACGGTACAGTGGTAGTAGCTGAAGGTAAAGGTGGCAGCGCTTCACAGAGCCGCGCTAAACTCAGCCAGCCTCTAAGCCAGGCCAACAGCCCTGCCATGATAAAAAGCCGCTGAAGTGTCCACTGTGTACGCGGCTCGGGTCAGCGGTCACTCTGCCCCACCATGCTGTTCATCTGGAACCTGGATGCAGGAGCCCAAAAGCCCACACCGCTGGATCAAAGCTGCGCTCAAGAAGCACAAGAAGTTGGGGGTTGGGGTGGCAGAGGCAGGTGTAGGACAGAGAGGCTGTTCTTCAGAGGGAGCTTCCTGATTAATATGTTTGACTAATGACAAGACTGGCTGGCTGCAAGCCAGTTAAGCATATGCTGCGAGTCGAGTGATAATGATGTCTCTTCTCTGATCTTTAAGAGCAGGTAGACCCGCGCGAGTCAACATCGGCCTCCGTCTCTAGGCTGATTACGGAGCAGGACGTGCTCGTGCGCTCTGGCAGTCAGTGTGGAGCCACAGCCTTCTGGGCAACATCTGACAAAACAGCTCAACAGTCCAGCTATAATTATGCACAAAACTGCATCAAAATTGACAAATCTTTTAAGTGTTGCCACCAAGTGGCATAATATATTCTTGGTAACGTAAAGAGACAAATATTTTTAGCGGATGCATGTACAGCTAACATTTGCACATAAATTGGTCAGAGGCATGCAAACTTTTATGACTGTACACACATAGAATGATGTCACGATTTATCACTTTTGTATGAATTAAAAATGACAGCAGCGCATGTGTGTGGACTACTGCTAAATCCATCTATTGCTAATCTATTGCCATTAAATATTACATCGTTTTTATTGGAAAAAAAAAAGACCTCTTACACAGATGTAAACACAATGATCAGTATTACTAACAGTGGCAAGTTCTGAACCCCGAGCGAAAAAACAGAACCTTCTCTGGAAATTCCCTCATACCACATGTCATATTAAGCTAAAATACTATTTCGAGTCATTGTGCCGGTTTTGATTTGTTTGTTTACAGTGTAGACTTCTGTCTATCAGTGCATATCACTAAGGTAATGTCTGAGATTCAGACATTATTTAACAATAATGTCATTAACAAAGTAGTGTTAAATGTAACTGACAAAACTGGCTGTTATGTTTTTCCTCAACTCTGAACTAAGAGGTGTTAAAATACTTTACTATACCACTTGAGAAGATTGCTTTTATAACTGCGTTAGACAAATCATTAAAGCTACTGCATATTTAGGCGGGAATTCTTATGATGAGATTAGATTTTCAAAAGCTGTTTAATGGCTTTTGCTACATCTTTCTCATGGTACTTTCTGGACACCCCCCCCCCCAGAATGAACTGCCTGTTGATTTATGCAGTCCTCTCCCACCAATACTGTCCAGCGTATTTTGCCGATGGTGTTTTCAGGTGTTGTTATAAAAGCCTCGTAAAAAGTTACCACTTTAAAAGGCATGTATTTGAGCAAAAGGGCTACAATCGCACATGAGTGGGGCTTCAGTTTAGGTTATGGGTAGTTCAAAGGGACGAATGAGGTAAACGCTTTAACTTTGAAAGCCCTAATAATTAAATGATAATATTACGAATAATACCATAACAGCAAACAGACGACTGAAGGTTTGTTTTCTCATCCAGGCCACTCTTGTAAATCACTCTGCGTCAGATTTTCCCCTAAGCATTTAAATGTGAATTTAGCTGTCCTGGCTACGTTAAATTAATAAATAATCCATCCCTAATTAGAAATGTCCCGTTCTAATGGATTACTGAACTTTCAAAATGGGAAAGGTACAGGTGTTGAACATGCAAAACCAGTTTGCGTTACTGATCCAGACATTTCTGTGCATCCTTACTTAAATGTATATGCCAGTGAAGAACAAGAAGACTGCTGTGTGTATGTGTGCATGGGCACAAGAGTGTGTGCGCGCAAGTGTGTGTGTGTGTGTGTGTGCGTGCAGGGAGGGACTGGGCTGTTTGTCCCGGGAGCGTGTGTGAGCAGCTCGGCTGCAGGCAGGGATGCGATTAATACACACAGAGCCAGTTGGGGTCCCCCCTGTTCCAGAGCCGCAGGCGGGGAGGAGGTGGAACAGGCCCCCGCTCGGACAGCCATGTGGCACGGCTGCTGCGCCCAGGACCGGGCCCTTGGCAAGGCCGGCTGCAGAGGGAGCGGACAGAGAGCCTGCGGCTCCACCAGCACAGCTCCCCAGCAGGGCAGTGGAACACACAGCCTCCATCAGCTTATCCCATCTTGGCCGGGCAACGATCTCTTTCACACACACACACACGCACGCACGCACGCACACACACACAAGCACACACACGTACACAAGATACTCGAAAGAACACAACACCACCCGAACACCGCCGCGCGTTCATACACATAATGTCTTCACTGTTTAGCTATTAGGGATGGGCAATATGGAGAGAAAAAAAAAAAAAACATGATGAAACTTCTAATAAATCATTTCAATAAATAATCTAATGAATGATTTCCATGAGTTTCAGCTTTTCTGAAGTTTGTGAACAAGCACAAGCAAGCACAAAGGACATAAAAAAAGCCTCTGAAAAACTAATTGGCAATTCTTGATTTGTTTAACAGCTGCAAAAATGTATTTTCAGGAAGGAAAATGTACAAAACAATTGGTTAAAAAAAGTAAAAATAAAGCAATGGCAAAATGAGCTGACATCAGTCAGTTTCAATATTCTTGCAGTTAAACCGGTTGTTGGTCTAAATCTTGGTGGGGTTTTTTTCCCCCAATCATGCCTGCAGTTGTTCTAGAAGTACTGATACACTTAAAAAAGAAAATCATCTTAGCAGTAACATCACAGCAGTAACATCATCATCACATCGTCTGCTCCTACTGGCTATGACCCATTTCACTGCTTTAGCCATGTCTGACATGATCACATGAAAACATTTTTCTTCTGCATGTGCCTTTAAGTACATTTTACACTGTATGTACATTTAAGCACATAAACACGCATGTGCAATTTCAGTATTGATGCTTCAAAGTCGATTTCTATGGTCATTCATACATGGGTAGTGGGAAAATTTCAACTTGTAATTTCAATGTGACTAAAACTCTATTTAGTTGTTATTACATGCCTCAAGTTTAAGCTCGTGGTGCACCTTTCTTACTAAAAGAAATATTGTAAATAAACATTCAGAATACAGCTTAAGTAGTCCTTTCTAAAGCACAATAAAACATGAAGCTAGTGTGATTCCTTCACATTCATTTACACACTTGAAAAGATTTGGTGGAGGCCAAAATGTTTTACTTAGAAAACTATTCCATTTTCACTTCTGTAACCCTAAAAGAAAAATAAATCTTTTTCTACTCATCCTCCACTTTCTCTCCCTCTCTCTTTAATCCCTCTCTACTTTGCATCTCTGGAACTTGGCTCGCTGGCTCAGGCTGTGCTCTGTTATTTTTACACCAGTACGGCAGTATAGATTTCCAGGTTTCCCAGCCACCTTCTTCCAACCTCCCCCATCTGCCACCATCTGCCTCTGTTTAGCGTCTACTTTTTTGTGCAATCACATACTCTTGTGAAAAATAACCAACACTCAAATCATCTCCTGGCACAGCGGCCAGGCTGAGCAAAACAAAATGCCGCGCCAAATTGTCTTCTGTACTTTTTCAAGTGGAATATATACCCCCCCCCCAAATCTACCTCTCCCACTGCCGCCCCCTGCCCATTCTCTCTCTCTCGTCTCCATAAATATGGATTTAGACGCTGCATTCCAGGCAACCTGTGTGTGGCTGGATGAGGAGAAAGGCAAGAGTTCAAACTATCGCCCAGAAATGCGACAGAAATGCAGCAGATCAGTACGATTCCCTGTGGCAACACTAAACTGAGCACTGTGCATTCCTCTCATTAGTTCAAAGACAAACTTGCAAGCAATAGTGTGTGCAATCCTTAAAGCACAAATTTCAATAACATCAACAGCCTTTAATTCGAAATGAATATTTCATCATAATTCAGCTGGCACCACATGGAATTCTGAATCATTGGGGAACACTGAACAATGATGTCCAGAGCAAGTTAAGTGAGCTGCTTTGTATTGTGTTTGATATGGTTTCTACTCATATACCCATTTGTGTGTGTTTGTGTGTGTGTGTGTGTGTGTGTGTGTGTGTGTGTGTTTGAACAGCCTCCTGAGGTGTGAGTGGACAGTCCTGGACTGCATACACACGCTGACTCACAGCGTTGCGGTGGAAATAGATGATTTGTTGTGAAAATGAAGCATCGTTGTTGTCAAATTCCTCCCTATTACACCACAGAAGCAAACAGCCATAACAGGAATGATTTACTTTGCCTTTTTAGGCCCTTAAATCAAGCATGATCTTGATGCCATCACACAGAACCATGTACCTTAAGGCCCATTCACCTCTAGTATGTTTTTTTCCAGATAAAAAAAGAATTGCCATATGTGATGAAGTGTAACTTTTACAACTCTGGGAACCAGGGAAGGAGACAGAGAGGGGGGAAATGGAGACCTCATGCTGGAGTATCATAGTCTTAACAGCCTATGATACACCAGGATTAAAAAAAGAAGACTTGGACAGTCACTTTACAGTCATAAGATATTCCCAGTCTTTCAGTTGTTTTGATTTATTAACCTCCACATGCTGTTTATAGTCAGAACACTCATATTTTTGACAGGACGCTTTTGTGCTCTGCCACGAGCAAAATGAGCTGTTCTGACACCATTTGTCTGGACTGCAACCATTATCATGGCGCTCTGATTGGTCAGCCTGATGCATAAAACACAGAAAATCAAGCTGGTTCGGATTAAAAATGTGAAAGATGCCACTGATATGCATGTGTTTGTTTTCAAAAGTGCTTTTCTTGTCAGTGAAAATGGGACTAAACATGAAGAGACCAGTCAGCACCACAATCAATTCAGCTGATTTCAGATTTAGTGAAGACATTTATAAGTGTGAATGTGACTGATTAGTTAGTTATTTTTGACCGTTACTATTCTGAAGGAAAAACAAAGCTGAACCTACATCAAACCCCTGCGGATGAGTAAACTTATGAGGAATTCCTGAAGCAGGAGGTCGACCACACAGAGACTGCTACGAAAGATCAATATTTACGAAATGCCCTACATCGATACTCCTCAAAATGCTTTCATTGAAAAGAGAACAGTCACAGCAGTACCCTACAAATATAGCATTAAACCTAACAAATGCATTTTGTGGTGTATGGCTTATTTTGCTCTGTCAGTCAGTGAGGTGGAGGAGGAATATGATCTTGTTACCTCAGGGGCCAGGTACTCTGGTGTTCCACAGAAGGTCTTCATAGTAGCAGCATCAGTGATTCCTTCTTTACAGAGCCCAAAGTCCGTGATTTTAATGTGGCCGTCTTTATCAAGCATGAGATTCTCCAACTGAAAACAAAAAAAAGAACGAACGGCTATATATTGTCTTTCTTGGATTAAGGCATATTCTTCTGTTAAACTTGTTCAGACAGATTAGAGAACATGTTGACGCCTGTATGAATAAACCATTTACTCTAATCTACATTTCATATGCCGTGGCAGGGAAAATGAACTTCCAGCTATTCAACCTTTCAATTTTAATGGCGAAGCCTTTTTTCAAGTTTCTTGGCGCCTCTACCACTGGCTCTGTCCAAGGCTGCAAGCAAAACACTGTGTCATCTTCCACAGCCGCCAGAGTTTGATATCGCCCAAAAAAAAGGAGCTTCAAACTCTAGAGCTTTTAATTACATTTTCCACGTCCCGTGCCACATGCTGAAATAAAAGCAGTGCACAGGAACTGAACTGGCTTTCCAAAATGTGTGATTGCTTCCCTTTCTCTTTTTTTTTCCTTTTAAATTTATTTATTCATTTTTTTTTTTGTTTACCTTGAGATCCCGGTACACTATCTTGGCGGAGTGCAGGTAGTCGAGGGCGGAGACGATCTCAGCACCGTAGAAGCGTGTGCGGTCCTCCGAGAACACTCGTTCTCTCGACAAATGGAAAAACAGCTGCAGGATAAACAGCAGGGACAGGATTGCAATAATTACTGATTTATTGGAGGAAATTAACACAACACAAACTGCCTCCCATCGCCATATTGAGATGATAGATGGCGGGGCCCTCGGAGGACGCCCGACGAACCCAGACAGCAGCTGGCGCATCATCCCCGGCTTTCCAGAGAGAGGCCGGCGCGGCCTGTTAAATCAGCATTTTAATCAATACACCAATCTTGTTAAAGGCAGCGCTAGCACGCTCACGGCCTAACGTCCCATCAAAGTGGCAGGAACGCCTCCTCCCCCACAATCATCTCCTTCATTTTTTTTTTAGGGAGTATTCCCCACTCTCCTGTCTCTTCCCACAGTCAGATGTCAAGGGTTTCTGTCAAACTGCTTGGCCCTCGTTCTTGCTCAAGCTCGTCTTCTACAAATTACCCAGGAGCCTGGCTGGGAGTCTTTGCTGTTTAATTGCTGTGGGAGGGGGTTGAATATGGCTGTCCGGGGAGCGCTAACGGGCCCACTGATCAGCCGTCGTAAGGAGGGAGCGGAGCGGCGCGCTGTGGAATGGAGCAGCGTGGATGAGGACAGGTGTGCCTTCATCAGCGCACTGGCAGCTGTGAATGCGGCAAGGCTGAAAGGGGGACAGACTGCGCTGGGCTGGTGGCGTGGAGGTGAGGAGAGCTCTGGCTGGACCAGGCTGGGGGAGCAGGTGACACTACAAGCTGAGGGAATGAGAGCGAGATTGCCGGCTCCCTGATTAAACGGCACCGCTGATGGTGGAATTTCATTTATCAAAATCCGTGCCCCAAAAGACGGTAGCCCCATGCTGTCACTGGCGCCAACTAAGTCAGGGACCAGAAACTTTCTTACAGAGGGACAGATTCGTTTCAGGTTTTTCCAAAAAAACGTATAAACAAAGATATTTTAACATGATTTGAACTTCATAAAAACTTATGGGAAAAAAAAAAAAAAGTTTTTCTTGTTCATACAGAAAATAAACCCAAGTATAAAGGATGGCGACACAACAGAAAAAAACGTCTAAGAGTTTAAGAGGACATCGAAAGCAGTGATATTATTCACACATGATAAAAATTTACATGATGTTAAAAAGCTACAGTGGTGGTGATATGGTGATATGTGATTGGGGAAGCCCTAGGACGTGGTTGGAATTGGAAACTGGGCAGAAAAAAGAAAAAATCTAAAGAAAAAAGATCTTTATTTCAGTCATGATGGCACAAGTGTGTAATTATCCATTTGGGGAGCCCAGGTGCTGATACCCACTGCTCCATGGACGGGCTTCTGAGTTGTTACACAATTAGTGCTGACCTAAAAAGTATATAGAGGATAATATAAACAGAGACAACACAAGAACTCTGACCTCCTCTCTGACATCACTCCCTACACTACACTGACTGGAGCAGTAAAGTCACTGACTGCTCCAGACAGGAACCACAAACCAGTAAACGAGCACCTAACACACGCGCGCACACACACACACACACACATATACACACATATACACACACACACACACACAAACACACACACACACACACACACACACACACACATACACACA
>JBBIGA010000146.1:11250886-11266559 GCA_037576975.1 Alestes dentex
AGACCATACAACATCGCTGGTCTCACTACTGTCTTGTACACCTTTCCTTTCATTCTTGCTGAAACCCTTTTATCACAGTCTGCACTTTACTGAGGTTGAGAATTCAACCCCCCAGTACACTCGACATGCCTCCTTTCTAACAGTATTCAAATTTCTCTGAATACTCATTTATTTTCTCCTTTTTCAGTTTTCTGCCCGTCTCTGAATATACTGTTTATATGGTGTTGTCTCACTGTTTATGCAATGCTGTCTCATTTCTTCTCGTGTTGCTCCATATGCCACAGACTTGACAGCCTTGCAGAGCTTGCTGTTTAATGTTTTGTGTTCTCTGCGTGTGAAGCATCTTTATTGTATTTTTGTCCTACCTTGTTACATGTCAATCTCACAGATCAGTCATAAGTGCGCATAAAGTCACAAAGACAACTGGCTGGCATATTGACATTACATCACATTACATCACATTATGATTAATGATCATGTTAATGATCATTAATACAATCAGTAATATGATCATTAATCAGAAGAATGATCATATTAATCATACGAATGAACATATTCATGATCACATTAAAGAACGACATTGTTTCCTAAATCTTTTGCCCATTCATGTAAATTATAAAATTCCCCTCCTTCACTGAGAAACAAATCGAGGAGAAAAATCTTCAAGTCAATAACTCACTGAGTGGAACTGATGCAAATGCTGCTCACAAACTTCAAATAACTCAACAACTCCTTCATTTCATACTTTAAGAACAAATGCTGGTTTCCTCATTATAGTGTAAAACACTGTGTAAGTGGTTCCTCAACTCTGTTGTATGCAACCTCAAAATATAACCTTTTTTTTTTGGTCAACGATTCTTATCTATTAAGAAAGGCAATCTGGATCCGGCGGGAGCAGAGGAGCCCAGACGTGTGCTTTCTGATTCTGAACTCCTGGTAATTAGTCGCTATCTCCAGCAAGTGACACGCAGGCCTTGGTGACAGCTCTGATCACTTTTTTTTTTCATCAGAGGAGAAAATAAACAACATGTTCTATTTGTAACATCCACTTAAAGCATAATGACACCAGCTTCTCTTAATTAACACATCAGAGAAAAACACCTGCTCATGTTAATTTGAGGAGATGGAGGTCTTCGCTGCTATGCCTCGGTGAGGCGGTGGAGTCGATGGGTAGGAGGGAGCAGCTGAATGCAGGCAGACGTCTTCCCACAAAGAGAGACAGAGGGAGAGAGCAGGGATGATCAGGGAAGAGAGAGGAAGAGACTGAGGCAGAGGGACGGGATCTGACGGGTGTCTCTGCTTAACAGCTTTTCTCTGGAACCTGTCTATAACTACAGTCATAAATAAATCAATAGAAACATTGGGGGCAACAAAAGAACAAGCTGGATATTTTTTGCACTGAAGAAAGTTGGACACGCTCAAGAACACTGACACTTGACGCTCATGAAGGACTTGAAAATTAGCCGTCCAGGCCAGGGTGCCAGCAGGACCACAGGTGAAAGCCACGGAGGGCGTGGCATCATCAGAAAATGGATGTGAGAAGATGTACTGATATGTAGGAGTGGGCGATAAGGCAAAAAGATATCACGATATTTTAAAGAAATGTTTATGACACATTATGTAATAATATTTTTCCCTGACATCTGATAAGTCAGAATCAAAAACTAGGTACAATGATTTTTTTTTTTTTTATCATTAAAGAAAATCAGGCAAACAGGACTACTCATGCTTTGTTTGTAGTGAATGTGTGTGTGTGTGTGTGTGTGTGTGTGTGTATGTAGTTGGTGGCTTGAGACATATTGTGACTTAATATATCCAGTTTTATATACTGTTATAAATGAATCACAATAAAAAAGTAGTGGTGTAAATCGCAGGTTTCGTCCCGATGTCATCTCACATCTATTACTTTAGAGAGCAATCCGGTGATTTTTGATACACTTAATTTGTTGTGATACCAGGGTCTTAATGAGTTGAATACCAGGGTCTGCAGTCGATGTGAAATCATATGATGAAGTCACAGATGCAAACAAAATACAATTTGAACATTTTTTTAGTAAAAATCTAATCCAGATGGTTAATCGTGACCAGTAAACAATGTCTCAGTACATAATACTGTACACACTACTATTGTTTAGCACTACTAAAGGGCACTTTTTATCACTGAATATGCAAAAACAGCAGCCCAGACTACCTGCAGGTTGAAATAAAATAAATTGACCTGGATGTAGATGTGGAATGAGGTAGGCTGAAAGAGAGTGAGTATAGAGTGTAATCTCTCCAGCAAAGCAAGTCTTGTGAGAGATTTTTCCTTGGAAAAACCAACTGATCCATATGCTCGGGAGACAGGACACTGCGCTGTCACCTCCAGGGCTTAAATTGCGCTCGGAAGGTACACGAGTACCATGAATGCATAAGTATGTCCTTGCAAGTTGCTCCAGTAGAGGAAACTCAAGTCTGATGAGTTTTCCACTGCTTTAACACCTTCCCACCTAGGTTCAAATATGCTGTTTCTCTGCTCTTCACAGTATCAGCATGGGCTAGCTCTCTGGAGGTTTTAATCATCTGGCAAGGGTCCACAGTGCAGAAGGTGTCACCAAAAACATCTTCCAGAGTCTTTGACTTCTTGGAAGCAGGAACATTTTCTAGAGTGACACGGAAAACAGTGAACAATTAAATAACTAAAATGTCTGAATCGAGTGCACTTTCCAAAAAACCCCCCCAAAAAACCAAAACAACACTACACACTTCTTCTTCAGAGGTTTCAGCCTCGGACACTTTAGGATCAATACTAGGAGTCTGATCATAAAATGAGTGATGAGATGTTTTCTCACCCAGACACACACATTATAAGGAATGGAGAAACTGTAAGTTTTTTTCATGCATTTAAATACCTTACTATAAATAGACAAAAAAAAAAAAAAAAGATTATCTTACTTTCTAGCTCTACAGTCTGTTGGATGAGGCTGTGGAAAATTGCATCTCTTTCCTCTTCACCCAAAAAAGGCTGCTTTTTGAATCTGGGGTCTAAAGCAGCTCTGTGCAGGACTTGCTGCGTGTCCACATACTGCTGTTCAAGCTCCCCTGCCATAGGTTGTTTCATTTCTGTGATCAAAGTGCAGCCTTCCGCTGCAGCCTGGAAATTATCCAACAATTTAGTTTGAAGTGGTGCAACGACAGACCGAGCGGGCTGCTCTTTCTCACTCGTGATGGCGGGTTTCACTGGTCTGAGTAGCTTGGCCATTTCTTCAACAGTAGTGATGTCGTTTTCATTGAGTGTGCCCATCACTTGCACCTTTCCTTAGTTTTCTGTGAAGCACACACTGCAGATTACGCTTCCAAAAACTGCTCCAACATACTGAATGAACGATTCCAGCGACTTACCACATCCTGTTTTAGCTTGTGTTCAGAAACTCCATGTAACTTCTGCTTCTCTTTCAAAAGTGCGGTGCTGCGAATGTAAATCAACGCCTATCTCACTCACCCCCAAGAGCCACACTGCACATCTCAGGCCCTTCTGTGCTGCCAGGTTAATGGTATGCACGAAGCATTTAATGCGCGGAGCTAGATTTCCTGCTTCTCCGGCTATGAACATGTTTCACTGCAGTGTTGTCGAGAGGGTATGCTGCATTTCGGCTCCGGTGAGTGCAGCAGTTCACGAAAGCCCTCATTTCCCACTGCACTGAGGTGCCTCATATCCTCCCAAACAAAACAGGAGATGGAGGATATAGACCCATTGCTCTTTTGGAAGTACAGGTCAGTTTTTTTTCTTAGGAAAAAAGTGGTTAACAATGCAGGTGTCTTTGGTTACTTAACGAATACCCTCTTCACTCCTTACTTATGCTTTAACCCCTGACTTTTCTTTTGGCAGGATTTGTTAAGGTGTGTAACTTAGCTGGCAGTAACTTGGTTGAATAGCAGATATTGATTTGAGCATAGATTTTCAGGTATGATAACCAGATGTGGACGACTTTAGCACTGATGTACGTCGCTCTGGGTACGAGTGTCTGCTAAATGCCGTCAATGTAAACGTAAATGTTTGAGCCACCAGCTTCAGTGGCGTTGAGAAGTTTGTGGTAATACCAAAGTATTTTAATTCACACTTACATTCTTTGCAAATGTCAAATGTCTTGACTGTCCTCTATTTTATCTAAAACCACAGCCACGAACACTGGCACGCAAGCAGGGCTTTAACGGGTGGACTTTTACTGAAGGGCACCACTTACAGCGCAGGTGTGTACAGAGAGGAATCATGGGGATACTGTAGGAACAAGTGTGAAAATAAATATGCACGCATCAGTGTTTATGGGTCGTATAGACACAGACAGACGAATTGTTACAACCCTAATTCACTGGCAAATAATCAATTAATGGCCCTATATATGGCCTGTAAAGAGTTTTACTTTTATTAACATGAAACTTTGTTGCTGCTTTTGCTCTACGTCTGCCACACCAACTACTCAAAAAGATGTAGCAGATACTGCAACAACATTTACTGAGCTAGTCTCTTAATTACCTAGCTACTTTGAAATGACAAATTTCATATATATGAAGTTAAAATCTTTGCTGTTAGAAATTGTGCATGATTACTTATCAGTCATCAACATAGGGCTATAAAACACAACTAGAAAAGAAAAGGTGCTTCCATGCTTAATTGTGGCTAGTTTAGAAGGTGTGATACACACCAGTTTTATTATATATCAAAAAGTCCGCGGAGTTAAATATTCCTTTTTGGAATATTTTAAAGTTTTCCACTCTAAAACCAGACATGTGGTCCAAACTTCACTTCTAAAAAATGAAGAAATAAGCAAACATATGAACAGAGAAATTAATAAATGATGAGTGAACTTTTGTTTTTTAGAGGAAACGGGCCTTATTTAAGGTTATTTTGATGAAAAATAGTTTTGCACCAGTCACAATTCACTCTCTGGTATGGAAAGAAGAAGCTCTTGTGCTCATGTTGTTTCATAAGACTTGCGCAAATTGAACTTAGACTTATAAGACTTGGACTTCTTGTAACAATTACTGAACACAAGTGCTGGAATTAAGGTAATATAAATCATCTTGCTGACGGGACGGCCGATTACACCTGGGTTTGGAGTCCGCAAGTAAATTCTAATTTCCTGCCGCCGCACTGCCATTCGGTTCTGAGTTCTAAACAGCTCCATTTGCACAATTAAAATATCATACTGAGTGCCATTCAATTACAAGCGCAGATTAATTGTTCATTTGTCTGCGGTGTGTGACAGCCGGACGCCTGTGGGACAGGGAGTTGGACGGGGCGCTTCCAGACAGACGCGTTCTTGAGCAAACTTTCTCTCAAAACATCCCCATCCGCTCCGGAGACTAGCAAACTGAAACTCGGCTGCTGCTTCCGCGATATTTTCGATGTGATCGAGTTTCAGCAGGACAGGAGGAAGAGAGGACAGGAGGAAGAGAGACAAAGAGAGAGAGAAAGAGAGAGAGAGTGAGAGAGAGAGACAGAGAGAGAGAGAGAAAGGGAGAGAAAGGGAGAGAGAGAGAGAGAGAGAGAAACCGCGGAACACGGAAAAAAACAAGGCCATTTGTTAATCAGCCCAAACAAGGATTTAATTTAATGCTTTGGCTGGGACTGCTCTGCTTTGCAGATGGCTTAAAGATGGGCATGTGATGGGTGCCCTGGGAGCGGCGGCCTGCCGCGTTCCAGCACACGCTGGCCACTCCAAAGCGGCACCAGCTCGCCTGGGCACGGACGGGCACAGCCGCTCCAGCGCCGCCCGGGCTCCAGCACGCGCCCGCCCGCGGACGTGGGCAGCATTAGAGCGGAGCTGTTCCTGCAATAGGTGCATTTGGTCGGGTGCGGACGGCAGCAGCTTGCTGAACGAGAGCGACTGGAGCTGCTTTAGCAGCCTGGCAGTACCGACGGCCGTGTGGGCTCTCTCTTTCTCTCCTCGCTCTCTCCTTTTCTCCCTCTGACTCATCCGCATCCAAATGCAGAGTTTCTGCACGCTTAGGGTGCTTTTGTATAGAACATTCAACTCTTTGGCAAAGTTCCTTCCTGAGAATTCTACAGAATAAATGCAGGGGTTCATTTCAGGGCACAGCTGCTGAAACCTGCATTCCAAATTACGCAAGTTAGCCGGATTATTTACTGCAAGCTAAAGTTCTGCAGACCTCTGTGGGTCTGTAGAAAAGTTCTACAGACATCAAAGAGCACGGCGCTCCGGTCCAGGATGCTAGACATCTGTCTTTGGCAGGCACTAGGATTTGCTTACATTTCTGTAAGCAAATAGCTGTACCAAACGCGCCAAGAAATGGATTTACGTAGATCCACGTAAAATGTGATTCATCATATTTCAAGTGAATAATGCTGACTGGAAAGAGTGAACAATTGCTTTCTTACACTCTCTGACTTTACTTTCATACACAATCGGACAGATGAAAGTAAAAAAACCAGCAGAAACATCTTCGACTTAGGTCTCCAAACAGTTTTTGGCTGAAAGAAAGCAGGGTCGTGGCTGAAATGCACAAACTTTTCCTTATTGTTGAAAGCGGCTAATAATATCACTCATTTTAACGTGACTCAACTCCTTGCTTTACGTAACTGTACTTTGCCAAATGTGACCAACACCAGGACAGACACAGACTCGCTAATCAGCTCTACTGGAAAGCGGCTGCAGCTGTGAAGTTGTCAAGTGCAATTTCAAGGCCCAGCTAAGATGAGAGGCCAAAGTAAAACTGACAATACTTAGTGTCTTACAAAGCTCTGGGGATTTGCAGTATTTTTTGCCTGAATTGCCCACAAAGACTTAAGCGTTGATCCCCTTATCCAGATGAAGGTCATGTCACCAGTTAAGACAGCCAGACACAACAAGACGGACTGGCCCCTGCCTCACCGTTGTCACGGCGACCAGCGGTGTACGTAACTGAGGGGCCACTCTCCCACAGAGACTTCTTCGGGACGTGAGAGTTTGTAAGAATGTCTTTTGGGATGTGCAAGAGGACAGAGCAGCAACAGTGCAGCTTAAACAATGAATCCAGAAACACAATGAACAACTCACACTTCTGTGAGTGGGATTATATTCATTCTCATCAAGCTAACAGGTGGGCTGGAGAGCGCAGGATGCAGACAACATGGGGTCATTATTCTGACACGTTTTTTTTTTGTGTATGTGTGCATCCTTTGTGAGGGCAGCGAGGTGAGCCAGCGGCGTTGCAGCCGCGGACCAAACAAAAGGCTCTCAGACAACTTACGTGCAATCCAAGGCTGACAGAAGCCAATCCACTTAGCCCGTATTAGTGTCATTAACATACTGAGGCAGGAGCACTGTGCGCATGCATGTGTGTTTATGTGTCGTACTACTTAAAACCTGTGGTGAATGGTTCCACCAAGCTACAGACATACACATGGGGCTCTCCAGCAAATCAGCCCTTGGGACTGGGGCTGTGCAACAGCGTGTGAAACGCTGGAGAGAAAAGGAAAAAAAAAAAAAAAAACACTCTCTAATCTGTGACACAACCTATATTATGGAAAAACTCACATGAATTCTGTTTTCTAGATCTGCCATTTTCAAAAACACATTTCCCAAAACCAACCTCCTGAACTCCCTAGCTGAGAGGGAGGTGGACCCTACAACAGTTTGTAATATTTAATGAAGCCATGGTAAAGGTAAAGGACAAAATGTGCCCACTGGTGAGGTACCCGAGGGTTGTAAGGTGGACACAAAAGGTGCCTGGGGAGCTCTCCCAGAGGCCCTTCACACACTCCAGGACGCCAGATGCCCACAGATCGGCCCCCTGGTGCTCCTCCACCCCCCTGCTGGTGCAAGGAACAGCTATACAGGGACCAACACATTAGGGATGCAACAACATAGAATTTCTGGGCTGAAAATGAAAAACGACAATTACGACAATTAAAGGAAGGAGCTGATACTGATTGCAATAACCATTAACCAATCATTTAAATAGTCTTGCTTTTTAAAACAAGTTGACAGAATAACCCATATATGAGGTGCAGTTAAAATTAGACAGGTTAAAATGTATCACCTATTCGTTTAGTCACAACCCTAAATAACACAAAATCACACACGGCAGTTTATTATGAATATGGACATTATTCTATCTAAATACTTTACATTTTTTAGCAGGCACTCATAGTTAACACTGGGAGTCTTGCCCAAGGACTCGTATCAGTGCAGCAGTGGAGTTTCCGCTTGGAGTGGTGTTGTAATGCACTGTGCTAAATGTTATCAGCTGTTATCGCCTGCAGATGCAATACAGCTGATAATTATTGTATTACCAGTTTATTGGTGACTAACATATCAATCACTGTGATACACACAGCTCTTAAACATACACACAAGCAACTGACTAATCTCTAGTGCTGAAAAATAAATACAGCCCAATTTTAATTTACATTGTTTCGCACACTACACTCAGCATTCAAGAAAATGGATGCACTGCAGTTCTAGGCACAGATAAAGGTCTTGAGCTTTTAATCACATTTAAATAGAAAAGTATATATATATACACACACACACACACACACACACACATGTGTATATATATATATATATATATATATACACACATATTCATAAAAAAACAATTACATGCCCAAAATTGTTCAGTATTACTACTCACATTCACTTATTTTAAAGTCAATTGCATATTCATGCACAGACAGCACACCTGTGATGGAAGAGCACATGTAGGTCCCACCATTCGCCTATGCATTACAACAAAAGTGTCATATATTGGAAACCTATCAGATGTAGTGGAAATAAGCTTATAAGGCCATAAGTTAAAAAAGTAACTTTAAAGTAACTGTTATAGTCCACATTAATTACAATATTCAGCTGCATGCAATAACACACAGACACACATACACACACACACACACACACACACACACACACACACAACCAGCCACTAGATGGCACTGGCCTACAGTTACAGTCAAGTCCAAGTCTAGCATCAACCAGAGTAATCAGTTTTTCTGTGTGTATGAGTGAGACACACAGATAATCAGAGAGAGCGAAAGAGAGAGAGAGAGAGAGAGAGAGAGAGAGAGAGAGAGAGAGAGAGAGAGAGAGAGAGAGAGAGAGAGAGAGAGACCCTAATACACAGCAGCCTCAGTCCAGTGCTGCTGATAAAAATCAAATGAGAGTAAAACAAATGATCAAACAAAGTAAAAACATCAAAACTCAGTCTGGGCTACAGTGCTATCAAGAACTAAACAGCAGAGACAGATCCTGACCACATACAGCCTTAGTAACCACAGTATGGCCATATAAGCAGGCAAGTATAAAAAAATCCTGGCTGCCCAGAGAGGAAAGACTGTGAGAACACTGTGAGAATGGTGAGGTCTCATCAAGCCTCACTTTCTCTGTGTCTCTGTGAAACTTTCAGTGTTATTAGCACCGGATAATTTCACACACAAAAACTATTTGGGCACAACCTGAATGATAACCTTACTTGGTAAAGGAAACGCAGCATCTCTCGTCACAGAGCACAAAGCCTTGGGGGACTGTCTGGGGTAACAGTTGACCCTGACAAGCCGTTAGCTGGTCAGTTCTTGGTGATATAACCAAAAATGTGAATATCATAATAATGTTAATTATCCAAGAATTATCACTATAAATGTCAAGTCATTATTTCTGTCAACTGTAAATAATTATTAATAATATATTGAATAATTACAGCACTCATTATGTTGGTCTAACCATCAACCATCACTCCATGTTGGAGGGCCATATTCACACACACACACACACACACACACACACACACACACACACACACACACACCCATACTGGGGATACTGGAATGATGGAACTGAGGAAGAGAAAGAGAGAGAGAGAGAGAGAAAGAGAGAGAAAGAGAGAGAGTGAGTGAGAGAGAGAAAGGGAGAGATGTGGAAGGCTCTTCTCTCTTTTTCTCTTTGGTGTAAGAGGCAACTTCAAACTTCAGTGAGAGATGTGGCCAGCCTCCAGCCACTGAAACAGCACAGGTGGCTCATTCCACACCCTTTCAGCTAAGACACTCTTTGAAAGCAGCTGCACACACACACATACACACATCCTCACACCCACTTCACATCAGGGTCACACACTACACAGTCAGGAGGTTGTGTAAAAGGAACGCCACATTATATAAAGCTGTCATTACATTACTTTGCTTTGGTATACTTTACTTAAGAAACCAGCACGGAGCAGTGAATAAGCTGGAATGCTTAAAGATCTTCCTAAATCAAGGCAGACCTTTCATACACATTTCCACAGCAGAGATACCACTGATTTAAAGTCATCAGAGTCAATCCACCTGCCCAGTCTGCTAACAGTGTTCAGAGCAGGCCTTTAATTAATGCACTAAATGACCATGTGACTGCCAAGATCAATCCAGTTTTACCTGCACTCTGCCTGTGATTATATTTGCTCATAGCACAAGATTAATTCATGTGATTATCAGAGGAACCGGCCACGCGTTGGAACGGTTAATTGAATGTGGACAATTGCTCTTGTTCAGTCCGTCCGTTTTACAATCCAATTTGTCTGTCATTCGGGACCATTAGCGGTTGGGTTCGTAAGGTAGTCTGCACAACCAGATGCAGGCAAATGTCGCTGAAATATTCCAAGAAGCTCAGAAACAACAAAAAGTCAGTTGCTGAATCACACAGAAAGTCACAAACCACCACTGGGTGTGGCATTATGGTGGTATCATAGATCTCCATTACACCTGGACACTTTATGTGATCTGGATTGTATCGTGAAGATTTTCTCTACAAGCGTTCATACTTGATAGTCAAGTGCATGTCCAGTCAAGCCAGGCTAAAATCCGACCACTATGCGGCAAATAATATACAAATCAACTCAACAACCAATCGTGGCCGGGCTGCTCCTCATATTTCAAGCACAGTTGTGCACAACACAGTCAAGAGTTTACAAGAAGACAGCAATTAAGAACAATTAAAGTAGAACACGTGTCTCATGCATGGATTCTATACACTCATGCTTACATCCATGTCCTTTAGACACTGCTGGAAATTGGTGAAAATTACAAGCCACTTATGTCATCAATATAAGGCAAGAAGTTGCAGAGCCTCTTAGCTTGTTGAAAGGACCACAGGGGAGGCGGTACCACAGGCACTGTGAAAAAAAAAAAAAATCTAAAGCATTGCATGCAAATTCATGTCCATTTGTGTCCAACTGCTGACCAAAAGAAACCAACTGTTCCTTCTACTCTCTTATGTCCGCTCTGTGACCAAACACTGAAACTCAAACTGGAATTTATACGGCACTTTAGACAGCAAGAGGCCGGGGACTGCGGCTTTTTCATTCTGACTCAGCTGTTCAGCTAAACGGGATAACCTTACTCGGTTTTGCACTGTTTGTGTGTTGTGTTATCTGCACTTGAGGCAGACGGGTATGAAGCATAACTTCTGCCTGAAGCAGATTAAACTATATTACATGAATATAATGTAAAATATAGAACTGGTAGATTGACAGCCCATATGCCTCCGTGGGTGGACTGTCAGATGGAGACAAGAGGCCGTCTGATGACAGAAGATAACAATACCAAGCAGTGGTGGACACAAGTGAGTAAACAGCCGCCATAAATTAAGTGGATTAACGTACACTGGACCTTACTGGAAGATAGAGTATTTGTGTGCTTGTGTGCATGTTACAGGACATTGTGAGTCACTTTTGGAGGGGTTTCTTTTCATATTATAATCATCCACCTTCAGACTGTGATATCAGCCACCAAGATGATCAAAGATTTGAACTTCATGAGACGTCTCACACTTCCTAGAATACACACACACTGCCGTGCTGGATTTGCCATCAGAGTCTTCATTAATTCATGCCATTTGGGCAGTCTCACAAGATGACTTTACACATGTTACTGTAGCCTCTGCACCCTGCATAATGTATACTGGTGGGAGAAATGGACTCCAGGAGCCTGAAGCTAGCAGGACGCTTCTTCACACAAAGATCAGCTTCTGATGTAAAAATACATTTCAGCAAGCACACTGGATGTTATTAAAGAATCCCAAGCGTGTCTTTGGCTGGTACATAGAAAATTGCACAAGACAGCCCAGTCCCAGTCCTGATGAAGTCCTAAAGTTTTAAGTGCTGCGCTGTCCTCGCTTCACATTTCCCTTCCTATTTTACCCTGTTAAGGGCGATAAATGTCCAGTTGTGAACTGTAGTTTGACTTTACTTTTTTTTTTGCCTGTTTGCCTTTTCTTCCTCAGTCTGGAAGCATAACTCCCTGCACCTGCATCATTATCATCATCATAGCTAAACTCACGGACTGCATATCATAAAAATTTCTTCAAGCAGAGTCAATATTCCACGTCAACCACGCCACACATATTATTATTGTCTCAGGAACTTATCCACAATTTTCTCAGTTACAGGGGACTGGCAACATGCTTTCTTAATTTCTAAGTGTCCCCCTTGAATTACTTTCTATGAGGACATGTTCGATGTAGATGTGCTACAAGCCACTCGGCAGTAACAGGCTGGTCTATTAATAATAGTTTTATTGCTGTTCCTTTTCACTCATGTCTGAAACTTGTCTCTGCTCTGTGTAAATCCAACAACGGCACTCGTGTATTGTCCTGTGGGGTGGAGGAACCTTGCAGGATGTTTAGGGAAACACTATTAGTTGTGCTCTCACAGGAGGGACTTGACAGTAGAGGTCACTCTCTCTCTTCTCAGCAGGGACATACTTATTCAGCAAGGCATTCATCCTCAAAACCCACGTGACCAAGTGATTAGTATTCTCCTCCAAGGATTCTGAGGTGCTCAACACTACTGCATGAGCAGGTCGTGCTTCAAGTAAAGGGTGAGAGAAAAGGCAATGTTTTCTTTATTGGTAACATTTTCTAAAATAGTTTACAGAACAACGTTTTGGCTAATTTGATGAAACCCTCGGGTTTGTAGAAAACCCTCTCTTGCCACAGCTGCTCAAGAAGCAGTAGTAGGGGGAGGGTGTTAGTGGGAATGAGGCTAAATATAGCCAGGCTGAACTGTGGTAGTTCATTAAAAGGGGAATCACAGGGGTGGGGGTTGGGGACAATAGGCCCCCAAACACAGAGGCTGGGTAAGGTTGGCTAGAACAACAGGCAGGGCTGAAGATGGCTGGAGCTGCACCATCAGGCCAGTGGTGAACAGGTGCAGTGCTCTCCCAACACTCTCTCTCGCCCCGGCCCCTTCTCAATGGCCATTATAAGAGAGGGGCAGGGGCCGCCGTTATTATTTATTCAGCAGTGCATCCACTGGGGTAGGCTGGTGCACTGGGAGGCAGCTGCCATTCCAGGGGGGCAGGAGGGGGTTGGAGGGCCATTGTCCAAACTGCCCCAGACTTGCCCCGCCACACTCACACAAACATCCAGAGCGCACTTTGTGAAGCATCACATTAAAGTGTATTGTAATAAACAGACCCCTCTAAGGTGACAATAACCACTGACTTAAACAAAAACCACAAAAACTAATTTCCACAACGTTTCTATCCCTTACTGGAATTTCTATATTAGTCGGGCTCAACATTCAGTCCAACAGACACATGCAGCTCTCAGCTGAAGTAAATAAACACACTCAAGAACACACACACAAACACATAACCCAGCCTTTAATTATAATGTGCAACACTGCCACCAGCGTGGGTCAGTTTTATTTAAACAGGACCATTCATTGAGCTCAATGGAGCTTGGACAGATATGGCACTTGAACTCACAAACTGCTGTCTTACTCTTAAACTGAGCTGCTGTTTTTGACGCAGTGTCTTTCACTTCCTTCAGACTGGCGCCACCTGCACATTACAAGCTGGACGACTCAAAGCAGAGTTTAACTGACAAGCCGGGTCTAATAAGCTTCTGCATGAAATACTTGAAATTGTGAATGTGATTTTGGCCGCAGGATGAAATATTTGTAAATCATATCCGCCTAATTTTCACACTAGTTTATTTTGTTGAGAAACTGCCCTTACCACACAAATCACCATTTTAATCCCAATGTTTGTAGTAATGTTTGTAATGCTCCAAACATGCTTGTACAAAGAATATTTTCCATTAACTTCAATTCAAAGTTAAGGACATTTTTCCATCTCCTGCGAAGCTGTGTAGATACTATGTTTTGACAATATGTCGGTTTTGGAGCAAAATCTTGGAGCTAATACACTTCCTTTGTCACAGTGAAGTATATCTCTGTCTTTTTGGTGGCTCATGTTTCTGCAAAGAGAATGAACGTTTAAAAGAACATCAGTACAACTGAAACTATACAGAATACTGAATTTGTTTGGCACAGGCAGCACTGCTTTACATGAATTGCAGGCAGCAAACACCTTAAAAAACCTAAAGAACTGTGTTGCACAGTCACATCCTTATATTCCTGACAGCTTAAACAATGCTGTTTTAACTCACAAACACATAAAAAAACACTGCAAACTGGAAACAACAGAAGCCGTTCAGCTTGTCGGTGAGTAATGAAAAATACATGGGATGCTTAAGAGCACTCTTCGTATTTTGCTTCTGTTGTTGTGCTGTGCATTAGGGAGGAAATGGAACTGGCAAATTCAATAAAACAACAGGGGAAAAAAAACTGAGTCATCAGTTAGCATCCTTGCGATCATTTTTATGGCTGTTGATTAATAAGTTATTACAGAGTCCTCATCTGACCCTGCGAGGATGGGGGGCATTAAGACGTGGGGTGCTAGAAAGGAGGACGTACACATGTACACATTCTTTAGAATCTGTCATTTACTCCACAAATCACATACAAGCGCACACAGGCTCCTCCCACACACACACTCTCTCTCATACACACACACACACACACACACACACACACTCTCTCTCTCACACACACACACACACACACACACATACACATGCACACACACAGACACAGACACACACACATGCACACACACACATACATGTATACACACACTATTTAATGAGAGAGGGAAAGAGAGTACATAGAGAATGCAGTTGTGCTCATAAGTTTACATACCCTGGCAGAATGTATGATTTATTTTTCAGAGAATATGAATGATAACACAAAAACATTTCTTTCACTCATGGTTAGTGGTTGGCTGAAGCCATTGATTGACAAACGACTGTGTTTACACTTTTTAAATCATAATCACAACACAAACAACCCAAATGACCCTGATCAAACGTTTACATACCCTGGTGATTTGGCCTCATAACATGCAAACAACTTGACACAAACAGATTTGAATGGCTATTAAAAGTAACCATCTTCACCTGTGATCTGTTTGCTTGTAATTAGTGGGTGTGTATAAAAGGTCAATGAGTTTCTGAACTCCTGACAGGCCCTTGCATCTTTCATCAAGTGCTGCACTGACGTTTTTTGGATTCTAAGTTGTGGGGAAAGCAAAAGAATTGTCAAAAGAATCTGCGATAAAAGGTAGTTGAATTCTATAAAACAGGAAAAGGATATAGGAAAATATCAAAGGAATTGAGAACGCCAATCAGCAGTGTTCAATTAGGGGTTCTGTTGAAATCAAACCACGGTCAGGTTGACCGACTAAAATTTCAGCCACAACTGCCAGGAAAATTGGGATGCAAAGAAAAACCCACAAATATCTTCAGGTGAAATACAGGACTCTCTGAAAACATGTGATGTGGCTGTTTCAAGATGCACAATAAGGAGGCACTTGAAG
>JBBIGA010000146.1:11278993-11301802 GCA_037576975.1 Alestes dentex
TCTCTCTCTCTCTCTCTCTCTCTCTCTCTCTCTCTCTCTCTCTCTCTCTCTCTCTCTCTCTCTCTCTCTTTCTCTCGAGGAGTGTAAGCCAACATGTATCGAGCATGTTCAGTCTCCCGCAGTATTGGCATCTCAGTGAACATTCAATTAAAAAAAAAATACTAAATTACCTCAATCCCCCACAAAAATGAGTCAATTCTAACCTTTATTTTCAGTTAATGTAGAACACAAAACAAGGATAAAAAGAGAACAGAACACAAAATCTATTTTTCAGTAAAACCTGCATTCAGTGTAACCCTCATTTGCCAGCATAACAGCAATGACTCTCCTCCTATAATGAGACTGAAGAATAGACAGCAAGCAATCTAAGACCAGTCAGTATGTGACATAGCAAATGAATCACACATTCTGTTAATCATTTCATTTTGTTGTTTTACCCATCTTTACCAAGGGTGCAAATTATTTATGGCGCTGGTTATTCTTTAAGCATTCTGGCTGAGAACCTGGTTCATATGCAAAAATGCAAGCTGTATTTAACCCTACATGCGCAGTATTATATTTCAGAACACTGACGAGGTCCGTGTCAGATGGTGGCAGTTCTTCTTCCTGAGCTGAAGATGGTGCTGTGGGACACCAGCTTCCTGAGTCATGCTAGGAGACCCCATTACCACTAGGACAGCTCCTTTAATGGAAGTTTAACAGTTGTGTAAAACGCAGTGCCATAGCAACATCAATGTGAGAGATAAAGCGCTCTCTCACTTCTCCCCACTTCCTTCCATGTGCTCTCTACTGTGTCATGGGGCTGCTCTGTGCCTTTATGCTCTGAGCATTTATAAAACTTACAGCACATAGATGTTTGGGCAATTGTGGACTTCTACAGCTATCAATGGCACGCCGCCAACCATAGTATCCCCACTGGCTCTGCTGCGTGTGTTGGGGAGTCTTAAGGCTGGTGGACAATGAAAAGATGCCTGTGTTCAAGCCATAAACATCAATCTGGACTCGTGTGACATTGGCCATGCAGATAAGAGGGTCCTCCTCACATGCTGAAGAGGCTGCACAAGTTCAGCATGCGGTGAGGAGCAAGCAGAATTAAGACATTCAAAAGTGCACAGTGTCAACACCAAAACGGTCTGATTGTTCACAACAGTTCATTGTTGTCCTTAACACTATAGTACATCATCATAGCCTAATAGTGGAGTTGTCTCGTTGAAAACAGGAAATCACGATAAAGGCACATAAAAGAATTGTTTGTTTTGTGGGGTTAGTGGCACCATAGACTTCCTCATTTGCATGCGAATAACAAAACCCTTTCTCAGAACACAAAGGCAGTTGTCTTTTTTTTTTTTGATGTGAGGGGGTTAGGGGGGGTTAGGGGGCATGATTGGATGTTGTGGTTGTTGTGTGTGTGTGTGTGGGGGGGGAGGGGCAGGGTAGTCATGCAAGGAAGACCTCTGCTTTTGAGCAAAACAACCAACGTCTTTGTTTAATCCAAAAGAGACGCTAAGCCTTGTGCCGCGCCTGTTTCGAATAGCAATTAGCGAGAACTTGCCTGGCTCTTCAGACTAGCCCGAGACACTAGAGGTCACAGCAGGGCTAGAGTCCTGGCTCGCCCTCAGACGGGCCAGAGATCACATGTGCAGCGAGTACACCCCTTCCTCAAAGCGGCCGAGAGTCCTTACAAATAACCACTTCTCAATGTGTTGCTTCCGCACTGAAATGTCAGCTTCCTCTCTGGTGCCTGTCACATTCGGTTGTCTGTTGCAAGAATTATCTGTGTTCGAGTCCTCACCAGTGCCACAATGAGCGCAAGCGCAAAATTGGCTTTTACAGCCGCCAGTGTACACACATACACAGCTGCATCCATTCCAGAAGCAACACGGCTTCATTTCAGCTGAACAGCCCACCCGCATCCGTCTCCTCCGGCTGTAACTGCCAAAGGCTGGTCTGAAACTGAGCAGTAATCTGTTGCATAATAAACTGTTCTTTAACTAACCAAAGCTTTACGTGAACTTGGACACCAGATGGGAGCTTATGGGTGTTTGGGGTTTTATCTACAAGTAACAACCACTGGCTTAGGCCACGTGCCATACTGGAAAATTGTGTAGGTAGAGCTTTTAGGCTGAATCTTTTTAAGGACTTAATCTTGTCAGAAGGCTCAGGTGCAATCTATTTATAGATGACTCTTCCTAGCCTGATCTCAGTTATGACATCACAGTCGTCTTCCTTTACCTTACCCAGGTCAGCTGAATTATGCTGAGTAGTTGAAGTTTTGCTATACACAGACCATCTTTGCAATTTTGACACTTCTCTTGTATCCGTGCTAAGCTATATCAGCAACAGATCTATCAAAAATCCTGTTTGAACTGTCCATATCACAAAACACTCAAACACTAGCCCCCTGTGTCAGCAAAGGAGTCTGGGGTGTCTGAGTTGTTTTTGTTGTTGCTACTTAAGTCTAACTTCCTCCAATAAGCTCCTGAAAGGGTGTCCCCTGGCAGTTACACTTCCTGAGATCCTAAGAGTAAGCAAGTGAGGTTTTGTGGTTTCCCAGAGTGGGCCTATGGATCTGGACCAAAAGAGGCTCGGCTGACAGGAAATAGGGAACAAAGCCGTGTCCAGAGTTTTTTTTTCTCTTCCCCGAGGCAATGTGTCAACATTGCACCTACAATGTCACACTAATTTAAAAACCAACCCTGCCCAGTTGAATGGATAACAACACAGGCCCCAAACACCAAAATCATTTAACCATTTAGACAAGAGCCCCTTTCATACACTTTTACCCAGTTATTGAAGGGTAATTAAACAAGAAGGGGTTAAGAGTGAATGCCGGCTGGAGATAAAATCCCGAAAAAAGTTGACGTAGCAGTTTACCTAGGAAATTACCAAGAGTGTTCATGTGTGAAAAGAAGCCAAAGCAACATCAGGAAATACAGTGACGTTAGACTACACCCAGTGAAGCTGAATATTTTTCTCATGATTTCGTTTTACAGATGACTTTTCTAGTTACGTTTTGAGAAGGATATTTTCTTAAGAAATCTCCCCCGCAGCTTGGTCGGCAAAGTAAAATATTTGTCACATTTGTTTTATAGGGTTGAGTTTTCAGTTGCTCTGAAAAAAAAAATAGTCACAGGAGTGTATTTAGTCATTTATGCTATGAACACTACCTCCTGTTTACTGCAATTTTGATGGCCAATAGGAACATGTGCGTCCTGGTAAAATACTTTTCAAGGGTGGCATGTGTTAATTTTAAACATCCGTAAGGGCACCTCAATATTATCCCGTGTTCTATGCGTGAAAAGTGCTCAGAGGGATGTGTCTACTTTCGTGCATTAGTCTACTCTCAAGTTTGCTAGAGGCCGCATCTGGTCAAGAGATTCATTCACTGTTGAATACACAAACTGTATTGTGTATTGCATGAGGTCTGTCTAAGCGTTAAAGATAACTACAAATCATATCAGGCACTATAATCATTAGCACAATATTTACAGCCATTGCAGATGTCTTAGAAATCAGAGGAAAGAGATAAGGATGCACCAAAATGAGAACTGATCGCCAGTGCTATTTTTCTATGTGCATATATCCACTGTTGTTTATGCTAAAAGCTACCTGGATTAGCATTATGGTATTATGTCATATTGTAATGTATATTGTTATATTTCTGTGAGATTACCACAGCACTAGAAAGAACAAAATGCAGACATTTTAGCACGGTAGCTCAGTGTAACCTAAACATTCTGCTCTTCAGGATTCCAATAAATGCATCAGCAAGTACTGGTTTGAAACATGGGTCAAATTTAAACATCTGACTGAGGCAACTAGTTTTATTTAAAGCGGTTATTTGTTGACACATCTACTATTGGGCCTTCCTAGGAAGAAAACAACTTAAGTATGATCTTGAGTTTACAATAGAGCTGCTACCTAGCCATATTGTTGCTTTTACCCTGTCCTTTATAATGTGCAGTAAAGAGGGACATCTGGCAACCTGAATGAGGCCACAGAATAATAACAATAACTCTTTTCAAAATCCTTAGCCCTCATGTGGCTGCTGTGTGTATACAGTGCTTCCCACCACATTGGAAGGTTTCTTGGATGGTAACCTTTAACACTTCTAGTAATATCACCTGAGGCCAGACATAATCAAGTATCAAGACTAAAAAAAGAAATGTTTTTTGGGAGGTATGTCTAAGTGGTGGAGGTGGGATTATATTGAAACAGATTGTTTGTCACTCAATGACATTTGGTGATTCTTCGAGAAACCTCCTTGAGCACAAAGTGCCTTAACAATTTACAAGTCCGACTGCGTACTTTGTGAATACACACACTTCAAGAGAACAATGCGGCCCAAGCCTGCTCAGAGAACAGGCATCTCCTTGGCAACATCAGGACGTACATAATGCAGTAGAATTCTGGGCACTTAATGCACGCACTTGGCACATGAGCTGTCTGGGAGCAGATGCGCAGTGGAGCACGCAGATAGGGGTTAACCTCATCCCAGACACACTGTACAGAAGTGGAGGAGGCCCAAGTGGGCCTAATCCTTGCCGCAGCCCAGCTTTTTGTCTGCTATCCATTATTATTGATATGGCCCCGTCGCTTAGTGCCATCTGTAGGCTTTATGCACCCGGCTGCACGCTTTGTTCCAGGAGGGGCTCGCGTACAAAGGAGGTCCGCTCGCGAGCAGCAGCTTGGCCCCTTCGGCACTAAGGGGAGCTGTCCCCCTTCGCCACTTGGGGCCTCCCCACCCTCGTTCCAGCCCTCAGCTCTGGGGCACCACAGCCCAACAGCTGCCATGCTCCAAAAAGCCAGGCCAGGGACAAGGTGCTGCGACTGGGGCCCCCGCATGCCTCTCTCTTGTGCAGCTGGGCCTGCCATGCAAGGCAGGGGGACCTACAAGTGAATGTTGCATTGTGGGCAAAGACCCTTTGGTTGTTAATCCATGCAATAGGATTTGCGTCGAAGCAGATGAGCAAACAACGGTGTAAATGAACTCTGTGTTTACACCTCGAGCTGTAGAGTTAAACTGAACGGCCCAAGGGTCTTGCAGCTCCTTTTCTGCCCCGGGGTGCTCAAAATTAGTTTGAGACTACGAATACAGAAAGCACTGTTCTGGTTAAGGAAGGATTTTAAAGCAAAAGAAATCCAACAAAACATTTCTTTTTCACTACTAACATCACCAGGCACATTTTCCGCTGTCTGCGCAGCAGCATGTGACGCAGCTGTGGCGTATGCCGGTCACTGGCCGGGGGAGACGGCTCTTGTGGCGGTTCACCGTGTTCCCGTCCAAGACTTCATAATTCAGGAGCCGTTTACAGCAGGCCGCTCTGCCCTCACTCCCTTCAATCTCGCAGCGCTGCGGCGGCCAGCCTGAGAGCGTGGAGCGCATAGTAATAATAATCCCGGCTAAAAATAGCCCCCCAGCAGACATTTCCTCATATCAGAGAGCTGGCGCACTGCACTATATGAAAGCGCATGGCAGATCAGGTCTTCGTCCTCCAAACCGTGTTTACCCCAGTGCTGCGGAGTTGAATTCAGTATGTTTCAAACGTCCTGAGAAAAATTACTACTCTTTCCATGAAGATTTTAGGCCACATGTGGCACGAGGCCTTATGTAAGCAATGTTCCTCTGGGGGAGGCGATGCGAGCTGTGGTACGATCCTGCAGCATGGTTGAGGTCCCATGCAAGGCGCCACCTCTGCAAACACTTAGAAGGGTTGATGAACTCCCTGATTCTCATCTGCCTATGAGGACTATAAAAGGTCAGATGCAGAGAAAGTCCCAACAAAAATGTTGGAAAATAACATCGGGAGGATTCCATACTGCCATGTTTTTCATGACCCGCTACGACTGTGTAACAGAACAATCTGCGAGGCTTCTACGGCCTACACTTTCACACTGACATGTGTAGCTGTGTATTACACTTTCAACCCGCCATAAAATGCAGTTCTGACATCAGGACAAGATAAAGAAAATTTAAATGACATCCATCCTCTGAGACATGCTGAAACCTGTACTCTAGCACTTTGTTCCTGACAGCAATGCCTTACTTTTAATGTTTTATGAGTGTTCCTCCAAAGATTACGCGATGTCCAAGAATGCTGAGCTCAATGTTCCACAGGACTGCGATGCAATTCAGGTACATACACATGTCCTTAAGGGAACCAGAAAGTGCCCTTGGAGTGACGTTCCTTGCAGCTAGCCTCCTGCCTTGTGCTACAGAAACGGATCAGCCCAGCCTATGAGAAGAGAGGATGGAGCAAAATGCTGAAGATTAGCAGTTTCTAAAAGGAGGAGAAGTGCAGAAAAGTGCCTTTAAGGCCATGAGCCAACAGAATTACACATTTCTTCTTAAACTGGCAGCAGAGACTTAAGGAATCGCTCAAATTCAGAGGTGACGGCAAGGGCAGCAGAGGGTATATGAGTGGAGAGAGGCAGCATCGGACCGAGAGCTCCCTTGGTAAGCAGCCTCATCAGTGTCTGTGGAGAAGTATGATGATGAGCATGGGAGTGCAGAGAAAGATTATTAGCAGTACAACTCTGGCACAAAGCTGCCAGCCGGGGTCCTACTGGAGGTGGCTAAAAATAATACTCGCCCTCTTGCCCTTGGACACTCAAACGCAGCGTCTCCACAGATGACAATGTCAGATGAAATATCGTATGAAATTTAAAAAAGCCTTGGCAGTGAGGGAGGCAGAGCACAGGCACATCTGGTGATTAACCTTCAGAAAGAGATGTGTGACAGAAAGTGACGCCGGACGATAGCACGCTGTGAGCACAGGGAGGAGTGACCCGCCAATGTGCAGGGCCCACGCAGCCTGCTGGGAGCAACACGTTGCAGGGTCAGGTGACCTGAAAGCACCCCGCGGCTAACACCTCTCGCCATTAGCCTGACGTCCTATGGTGAGACAGCAAGATGTGCTGATGCCTTTCAGAGGCACATGAGAACAGGGGACGAGGAAAACTCTCTTGAATGACCTGGATTTCAGCTTAAACAGCTTCCAAACCCAAGACTAATAAAAACTCAATCTACAGTTACATTACAACGCCATTTCTTTATTTAAAACATGGCTTGAATGAACAAAGTCACTGATGGAAGTTACGTGCTCTTCAGAGCAGAGGTCGTTCCAAGAGTAATTTTTAGATTTCAGGGGACCTCAGAAGAAAAACCGCTGAAGCCAGAAAGGGTTACAACGGATTTCTAAACACTTCCATTAGTTTGAATCAGTTTGTCTGTGGACAGATGAACCAATGGATCTTAGATAAACAACTTTGCATGATGAACCTAGTGTAACTGGAGACATAAAACCAGTTTGTGCAGAAATACCACAGTAGAACAAGAGCACGTTGTTTTGCGATCTAAAATCCAAAAGAGGTGTGGACATGAAACATGACAATGTTGTCAAACCTTAAGTGAAAAATAAGCAATAGCATGGCTCAAACAGAATGTGTTACATTTTAGGGAATGGCTAAGTAAAATCCAGACATCAGTCGCATTAAGATGCTGTGGCATAAATTGAAACCTCCTAACTGGAGAGCAGGACTGATCAGCAGCTACTGAAGGCATCTGGTTAATATCAGCAGAGAGTATTTGTTCCACTAGTTACATCTACACGAGGTGTCAGATATCATATCAAATGTAAGTTTACCTCAGTAATCAGAGATCTCAAATAAATACCAACTTATGCCAGAAAATACTTATTATGTTTTAAATCATAATCATCTAAAAAAAAAAAAGCCTGCTTTTACGGCACTATTTACTGTACGCTGTCACAACTGTCACACCCAGGGTCTGAAACGCCCAGGGCAGCTATTTATGTCTAACCTCATTTGAATTACTTTTCTGTCAAATCTGTATTAATTATCAGGCCAAGAATCTTCAAGATCCTGGCCCCTCTTTTAAAGATATGGGGCTGTAAAATATGAGTTTGTTAAATAAGTCAGCCCTCGTGTATTATTATAATTTTGATCCGCACACATTTAAGAAGCCATTCATGCAGAAATTCAGATAATTATATACTTGTAAGTTAATAACACTGATAATTATAGTCTCCAGAACAGCCAAAGACGTACAACAAACAACTAACAAAACCTCAACAGATCACAAAATGAAACAGCGTGTCTTTTACAGAATTGCTTGACTTTTTTTTTTTTTTTTTGATCTTTTGGATGCGAAAAATCTGTTAAAATCCTTCCAAAAGCGAAAACACTGCTGAAACTGGAGTGGTCTTCTTGGTGCTTTCATGTACACACATAACCATAGTAAAAAACTAACTGGGGATAAACATGAAGTTGAGAAAAGAAGATATCTTTCCAATCTTAGTGAAACTGAGAAGTATTTTACTACAAAGAGGTTAATAAGTCAGTAAAATTCCAAATGCACTCTCATTGGCTGACGCCTGAACCATTTGCTAGATTACATTACTGATTTTAACAATAGAGTCTTGTGACCGTTCTAAGTTTTAAATGACACGTTTGGAAATGCTGGAATGCCTCTGATCACTAAAATGGCTAGACCTCCTGGTTTCCACTCTCGCACTGCCAGATCATTTGTGCCATCAAATGTAAATGTGACGATGTAAATGTGCGTGAATTAAAACTTTTGCATGTGTGTTATATCATTCAATAGTTTGATAGTTTCGTCCTTTCATCCTTATGTCATAACAGTGGATTACAAGATGTCACGACATTACGATGAAACACCAGAAAATTGCTTCAGTAGAGAGTAGTGATGCATCTGACCACTGTCCAAACATCCTTCAGAAAAACAATGTGCAGACATCATAAAATGTCGCTTGAAAGCATCTCCATTTCAGCTGTAGCGGAGGCAGAAAACAGCTTCCTGATGGCTTTCAAGAGTGTGTTCCTCCTCCTCCACGACACCCCCCCCACTGACTCTCTGTCTCTCCCTCTCTCGTTCCCTCTCCTTCGCTCTCTCCATCCTGCCCAGCAAATTAGATCGGTTAAGAAGAGGAGGTGTGGCTCCCCAGGGCATCGCCCCTCGGGATTCTGGGCTTGGCACTCTGATTTTCACAGCTTAATGGACTCGCTCCCTTCTGCCTCACCCCAGATGACTCCAAGTTTCAGGAAAGAGGGATTTCCCCAGAAAGCTTTCCAAGAGAAGGAGGGAGGCTGCTGTAAGGAGACTACAGAATCAGCACAGAGAGGGGAAAGAGGGGTAAATGGGGAAAGAGGCCTTCAAAATGACAAAAAAAACCCACACTGCCGACTCAGTGGATCAGCTAACCCACAGTACGTGCCCATGTGTAGTGCAATTCATGGAAAACGTAGGCCTATGTTAAAATCACATAGCAAGCCTGCAAGATCATATGACGTATTTCATTGTCCAAGTATTATTCTATTAGGCTATTAGGTCAAGCTGTAATCATTTCTTATAAATAGGTTTTGTATTTATGCAACTTGTGTGTAACTTCAATTTAATTGATAAGGGATGCTGCTCCATTCTTGGCTAAGGCTAGAGCGAACCCAAACACAGTAAAAATGTCTTGCGCTGCACTATAATGGTGTTTTGTTGCCCTGTTTCAAAGACAGACAACATATAAGGGCTAGTAAACGAAACAGACTACAAAATAAAAGAAGATAGATGACATGATGTTGGATGGCCATCGATTCTGGATGCCACTTTCAAGAGGCTCAAGCCTAATCTACAAACTAGAACTGAAACCACATTTTTGGTTGGACATAGGGTCAAATTTCTACATTTTAAGTTCTAATCAAGTCTAGAGTAGCCTCAGAAGTCACTGAGGTATGATGAACACATAGCCTACACAAATCATCCCCTTCTAGAAACTCTCTGACTGGACAGTAAAAGGGAGCGACTGTAGTATCTGGATCCTGAGTGGTAACAGTGGTGGAGCTCCAGGTTGATTAAGGTATTTGTTTAGAGCCTAAAAGGCCTGCCAGTCTAAACATGTACCATTACACACTGGACCGAGCTTTGAAAGGAGCAACTGTCACAGTCACTATTAGAGCTTATACCAGGATATAAAAAAGTATTTACGACACACATCACAACGGAAGCTTCACAATACCATGCAATGAAAAAACAGAACACACACCAGACAGACGCTGGACTTTATCTTGGCCTTTTCTCCAGTTCCAACATGCTTCCTCTAAGTCATGCGAAGCCAGCCTCTATTTTCAAACTGCCACTGTACATCTCAACGTGCTTGGAGAACATTAACAGCCAATTCTTTTAGGTTAGCAAAAAAGACACTTATTCTGAGTGATGCCAGGGACAAGGGTTTGGGGCTAGCGGCGTCAAATAATAATTTGCATTATATAACATTTTTATTTATAGCACCTTTCCGAGTTCGCATTACAAATAGTTCAGACATAGAGCAAGAAACAGCATTTAACAGACAGCAGTAGACAAAAACATTAAAGATGGCAAATTAGACCAACACAGATTATCGATCAATAACAAAGGAGCAAGCTGATCGGTAGGTAGGGAGGGAGTTCCCTAGCTCAGGAGCCTAAACACTAAAATATCTACCTCTCACTGAAGTTGAAATCTAGGGACTTAAGCAAAGCAGTACCAGACATATGTAAAGAACAAGTAGGAATAAATGAGTGAAGTAATACAGCGAGGTAGCTTTAAAGGTTTTCAGTAGCTTAGACTGAATATGGCAAGATATGGTTAGCCAGTGATGCTTGTGGAAAATGGGGGACATGTGTTCATATGTGCCCAAATTGATCTCCTGATGATAGCGGCAACGTAGTTTATCTTAAAATGCTATTTGACAACCGCAGCAATAATGAATATATTAATTTAGTTGTGGAGAATGATAGATGTTTGAACTGTTTGGCTTTTCTTAGATTACAAAGAATAATCCTGGAGGAACTCCTAGGAGCTTCTCTCCAAGGGACACAGAACTTTCTATACTTTCAATAAAAAAAGACAGCAGTCAGGGGAGGCAGTGGTCAGTATTTGGGATCATATGCAGAGTCTGATTACACACAGCATAGTCATATCATTTGTTTAGCAGGAAACAGCTCTGCAAACAAACTGCTAACAGCTAAATGCTAATCACAGCAGGCTACACACTAATAATGCACTGTAGCCACAAAGTAAATCTAACTTGTAAATGTCTTTTGTTCATGTAAACATGCTGGTGGTTGCAAGACGAAGAATGTTTTGTTCAGCCACACCACCCCCGTATAACCATCCAAACACTGCAGCAAACACAATGTTGTTAAACATGTTGCTGCTGTTGGAATAAAACTTCAGCTGCCATAATACAGACAAATATTAATGGTCCAAAATGTATAATGTGATTCAATTCAATTACATTAACGTAAAATGTACTTAAATTAAAATAATTTTCCTCCTGTAATTATTTTATACAAGGCAATTGATACAAGACTCAAAAACGATGCCTCACTTTACATACAGCATTACCATTCTCTGAATGGCAGGTCAGCTGAGAGCTCAAGACAGTTTTGCCACTTGGAATCATGAGTGAACATTTGAGATGATGGTAATTCTACTACAGGATCTAGCTGCTTGTTCTACTGTTGTTCTACATGAGCAACTTTCCTTCACAAGCAATTTTGTAAATCTGTTTCAGAATTGGATCAGATTCATTCCTTCCCTGTGTTCTTTATCCATCCTACCATTGATTATCTTGCCATGTGTTTTCAGGAATTCAGTCACAGTCCCTAAAAAATTTCACAAGATAAACTACACGCTTGAGCTTATCAAGTTGATCCAAAAACCTTAAGACTATGAAATGTCACACATTTTGACAGGTTCGTCCATCTTTATGGGGCTTGAATGACTGCTCCCTCCCTGTCTCCAGTTGGGCTGCTGAGTGATGGATGCGCCTCGGCTCCGTGGTCAGGCTGGACAACCACAGAGCTTGAAGCATGCTAGCAGGACCTGTCCTTGTGCCTCTGGTCATCACTTCAGCCACTGCATAAACAAGCTGACAGGCAACGCCAGTGGGGCATGCCGGGCACCCGTGCCCTGCTGCAGCAGGCACACACACACAAACACACAAACACACACACACACACACACACACACACACCCACACAAATACACACACCATCAGCTTTCGGGCTGACGGCAGCAGTCCCATCGATCGATGCGCCTCATGCTGTCTGCATGCTGATGGAGATCCAGCCCGTCCCTCGTCCTTTACAGGGAAACCCACCTACAGCCTGGCCCTTTTACCTGGCACTTAACCTGGCACTAAACTTCCAGCCATTGCAATTTAAAGCTAGTTCTGTACTGTGCAAGGATGTTTAGCAGAACACACAGGGACAAGGGTCATTTTAGTTTTTACACCCGGTGCTTAAAAATCTTCAAACACAGTAAAAGTGAGGAGTGATGCAGTATGCAACATATCGGTGGTCAAAACACTGGCTGCAAAGAAATGGAGACCAAGAAATGGAGACCATTTTGACAAACGCTTACTGCCTGAAAAATTACTGCAATAAATAACGAAATTGTTTTCCAAACACATTTACATTTACGGCATTTAGCAGACACTTTTATTTTCCAAAGCGACTTCCATTCCCTAACTACAGGGGAAAGTCTCCCAGGAGCAACTTGGGGTTACGGGTCTTGCTCAGGAACCCAGTGGTGGTGTGCTGAAGGTAGGATTTGAACTCACGACCTCCTGGTTCAGAGGCAAGTATCCTACCCACTAGGCCGCCACCACCACCGAATACCGGCAAATACCAGCAAATACAGTCACGAAGCACAATTTCTGAGCACCACAGAGCCTTTCATCTGCTTCAGTCCCGTCTGCAGCCATGTCTGCCGTTTCAGTGTGAGAGAAATAGAACAGTGAACAGTTTATTTATAAGCGGAAAATGTTTAAAAACAGTATTGACTTTAATTCATAAGTAGTTTCTAGGATTTAATGAGTCAGCACAAACTCATTCAGGTATGAATACACTGCTAGAAGTTACCATTAAAATTGATCGGCAATAAAATACCCTGGTGTATCCGGGATTTGACCACTGTTATATGTGCTTGAGCCACTGGATTCCGATCAGGATTAAATATGCTTGAGTCATGCGATTCTGTTCACTGTTAAACCTTCTCAAACCAAGGGAAATGATAGCTGTATACACCCATGTCCAAATGCAGAAGAGCTCTTACATTAAACACAGACAACTGTAATGCGCCATACAAACACACAAAACCAGAATGCATCAGAGACTAAGACATACAGTGACATCGAAAAAGGCTAGAACCCTGTCCCTAAATGAAATGCTCATCACTTGCAGCAATCATAATATTTCAGTTTTGCAAGCCTGCATCATCTCTTTGACATACTAGAAGCATTAAGTGGAACAGACTTTGGTCAAGCGCTTTAAGAGTATGTCATCTGCTTACTAGTCTTGAGCTCCTAATCCCATTAGCCTTGTGCTCCCTAGACAGGGCTCCCTCAGACCTTTGCAGTCCTAACAAGGTAATAAAGAGATATTTCTGCTTCATGGCCACACACATACACACTCTGCCTGCCCCAGCATCTCTCTTCCACCGCCTGGATGGCAGCCTAACCCCTGGATGGGAGAAAACAGAGAGGGAAGTGTTAAAAACAACAAAAAAAAAGGATAAGCCTAAGAGGCTTGCCTCTGTGCACCTGCTGCTGCTGCTGCTGTTGCTGAAGTGTGCAGAATGAACAACCTCCCGCACAGTAAAAGACTTGAGACAACACATTCAGTTACTGATCACTTCAGTAATTACATTACCGCCAGAGTCTTGAATGCAAAATCAGGACCCGATCCTCACGTAAACAGTGCACAATAGTGCCTGACTGTTTAGCTGCTATGCAAATAAAGTGAAAGGTATTCACACAGCAGTGACTGAAAATGACTCACACTCTCTACAATGGCTCCAGTTACTAAAACACTGCATTGAATCCTTTCCTCCGGATGCAAGTTTGAGTGTGTGTGTGCTATTCGCTACAAAACACCCCAGTGTCTGCCACCCTGGTGTAGGCAGTGTGAGGGTGTGTGCATTGAAAGCACAGTGAGCTTATAAGCAGGGGTGCATTTCATGTGTCTGCAAGCCAGACAGAGAGAGACAGAGAGAGACAGAGAGAGACAGAGAGAGAGAGAGAGAGAGAGAGAGAGAGAGAGAGAAAGAGAGAGAGAGACAGAGACAGAGAGACAGAGACAGAGAGAGACAGAGAGAGAGACAGAGAGAGAGAAAAAGAGAGAGATGAAAAGGGCGACAAAAAGACAGCAGTGGAGTGATTGATATTGGAGTATTCATGCGCAGCCACCTGATCAAACCCACTGAACCCACTGAACCCAAGCCTCAAGCTTCGCTCAGACCAGCCCAGCCCATTCCCTCACTGTACCACACTGTCTCAACATCCTCACACCAACACAGTCCACACGACAGGAGAACAGAGATCCCTATTTTTCCAACAAATCACAGCCACAAAGGATGACCTGAATTAGATAAATGAATTCCTGGTAAAATAAATTATTTTTTATAAAATATTTTTATATGCAAGAAAATCATCTTAGATGAACATGCAAAAAGCATAGACTTTCTGGATGGTCTTAGGTGGGACTTTCTTCAAGCAATGGGGACAATCGAATCAGGTTCACCCTTTTCAGTTAGGAAGATAATTACACAACGACTACTTTTTGCAATTATTTTGCAGAACATCTGATATCAAAACCAGAACACTGATGTCTATTCACATTATTGTATAAGGTGACCGAAATTGAAGCCTCTGATGTATTTTTATCATCAATCATATGTAAAACCTCCTCAAAAACAAACAAGCAGGCCTTTGAAGGAGCCAGAAGTGTGTTGCATTTTTGCATTGTCACAACCGCAATAAACAGCATTTGAATATCCAGCATTATCCATGTTCCCAGTAACTGCAACAGGATGAGATGTTGTGATAACGCTTGTACCATAAGAGGGGCAAAAACAGCGACACCACAAATCAAAAATTCCATTCTGTCAAAAGAATTCAACTCAGCAGTTTGAAGCTGCAAAGCAAAGAATGACTTTCATCTCTCTGCCGTGGCGGAGAATCGACTACAATGACCTGGCAGAGGTGGCATCATACATACAACTGGCATGAACCCTGCAGCTCTGTCCACTCTTCAACAACAGCGTGACCCCGTTCATGATAGAGCCCTCCATTTGTCTCTCAGCTAGATTCTGAATGAATGAGCTTAGCATTCCAATAATACCCTTCCTAATATGATAACCCCCCCTCATTCAGTCTGCAGGCTGCTCCAACACACAGGACTGCACTGCACTAGCACTCAAAGAGCAGCTTTGGAAATGTGAAGTGACAAACAGAGAATGTGGGTGACTTTACAAGTCTGGAGAAGCCCTTGATGTAACAGAGCAGGTACAAAGACAAAAATAGCTGACACAGAATTAGGGCTGGGTACTAAGACTCGGCAATATCACAGAATATCACGGTATCTCATAACACCAAAGGTAGGGCTTTCAATACCATAAACAGGTTCTTTGCATATGAAGTCAAATCTGGCTGTGCTTTCCAGATGGAGGGGAGGCAACAGGAGCTAGTTTCTTAAGCAAGTTGGCAATGACCACTAACACTGCAGCAACGCCGTTTAACACTGTTCCAACCGATCAAATCAGGAAAAAAAAAACAAGGGTTACTTTCGAGTCTTGAAAAAGTAGTACGTGAAGGGGGGGGGTCTCCGAAAATTACAGAGAAATAGTGTCAGACATGGACCAAAAACCTCCATCATAAGTCTGGTGGAGCGGAGCCTGAAAATGCTAAAATATGCAATGACCACTTTGTGAAGGTAAGGCTAATGTCAGGCTAAAGTCATTTTAAGGCTAAAGTAAGGCTACAGTCATTTTGCTACCTACATAGCTAGATTTGCTAAAACTGACAAAAAAATACAGATGAGAGTGATTCGTAGTTTCAGTAAGCTCTCTACCAGGAGATTGCTAGCTAGAAAAACTGTGAAACACTAGCTGCAGAACAAACACTGCAGGGTGATGACCCAGCGATATCACCCTCCTAGTCTGTATTTTCTAGTTTTTCTACTCTTTGTTTTTATATAGGAGATAGCTAGCTAATTACCGGGAGATTTGTTTTTAGCAATGGTGGCTGGTAGCCCGATGCTATTGGTGAATTGGTCATTGGTTATTGGGATGCTGAACTACTGCCTTCTTAGAATGCTGCCTTCTCAGCATTCTGAGAAGGCAGTAGTCAGCAGTCAGCCTAAATATTATGACTTTGTCTAAGAACACAAATAACATATTAACTGTTAGCCTTGTAAGAATGTTCAGAATTATAGGAGGATGTCAGTAATTATGCATTTTTCTATTCATTACACTAATGGCTTAGACTTTCCTGAACACAGGAAGCATGAACACTTGACTCACATTTAATTTGACCAGTGGTAGGTATCCTGTCTCAGGGGTGCTCAATCTGGGTCCTGGAGATCAACCACCCTGCAGAGTTTAGCACCAAGCCTAATTTAACACACACCTGATCCAGGTTAAGGAGTGTTTAAATGATTAGGCACTCCTGGCCTTTACAGAAAAGCCTGTATTAGAATGCAGGCGATCTATAGCATGCCCAAGCAGATTTGACCCTGTTTGACTGGTGTGATTGCTCTGTAGTCTGCCTGGGCTGAACAGTTGGATTCAGGTACAGTAAGCATCTAGTGTGATATCTGACTGTGTCCAAGCATGGAACTTGAACGTGACTGTACCATCTAACAAAAATTTGGTCAATGGCTGACAGATTTGGAAATTTGGACTAATGGGAATATAGAGCCACACTGGATCCAACACACAACAACTATTAGAGATCTTGGGTAAAATGTATCTTCATGCCCATGGACACCAAAGAACCACAGAACAATGTGACAAGCTGAAAAAACTGCGAGTGCAGTATCTGCAGGTACGGGATGCACCCTGTAAATCTGGCAGCTCACCAGACTGAAAGGTTAAAGCAGTGAGTAATGTGATGACGTATTAGGGTTCCGAACATTAACGTGAGCACAGGCAAGGGAGTGGGAAGCGGGCACAATCACGCTCGGGCATGGGACCAGGCAACTGGGCCTAGGGTAAGTATGCCCTGACTGACTTCAAGCTGTGTGCAGTTGTGTTGTAAGCAGCAGAAAATATGTTTCACTATTGTTAGAGAGTACAGAGTTTAACAGATGTTTTCATAATGAAACTTTGCTTCACATAACAAGTAAAATGCATACCGGATATGGAGAACTCATGTTGTTTCATGTTGAGTCGACCTAGAAAACGTAACTTATTTTGGTTCAGTTACACAGCAAAAACAAATTCCATTTTCAAATGGACAACAAGCTGTTCTATACTACATGTAAACAAGAGTCTCGCTCCACTTAAGAACTCTCTCTCACTCTCTGTGTCTCCCTCTCTCTGCTCCTCTTTCTCTGTCTGTGCTGAGGGATAGAGGACAGCAGCCAACGGGAGCTGCAGAGGCAAAGCTATTTTCATCCACAAAGACCAACTTTCACACAGGAAGTCTAAGATGGGAAAAATGACAGACATGTTTTCCCCCTTTTCAAAACAACATCCGCCGAGTGGCTGATTCACATAGCTGGGGTTTGGCAAACTGATCATGCTTGGTGTGAACCAAACAGCCCACCACACACAAATCTGCTTCGGAATCTGGACTTAATCAAGGATAGAAACATTAAGACAGAATGTACTCCACAAGTATACGGTCCACCATCCTTTGGGGGCTCTTTTGACCTGAGAGAGAGAGAGAGAAAGCGAAGCGCAATTGAAACCCACGGGCGGACGGACGGACCACTTGTGGTACAATTTCACATGAAAGATTGATGGAACACTTAATAAATTGAGGGGCGGATGTTCCACAGCTGAAAGCAGGTGCATGTCAGCACTGGGGCGGCTGGCTGGCTGGTTGTGTATCCATTGCAGAGGGTAAGATGATAGCTCAGAGTCAGTGGGTACACCGTGTGTGGGAGCGTGTGGCTGGCACTAGCAAAGAGCAGCTCTGTCATGCATTTCCAATTTTCCTAATGGCTCAGGGCTCTTTACAGAGTTATGAGAAAGGCTAACCCTGGATTAATGACAGACATACACAGAGGTAACCGACACACACACTAATCAAGTTAACAATACTTCTATGTGTGTAATGTACATGTTAATATTTTCAATCTCATTACGGTGGTTTTATCATGATAATCACAATGTGTCATATTTACCACCCTTAATTTAAGGTGCACCCATGCTGACATAGGAGTTTTAACTGCGCACAGTATAATCTCTACAGATTCTACTAACACACAGTATAATCTCCATAGAAAAGCATTGCCAATTGAATGGAGCTGCCGAACATGAGTCTAAGGCCACTGCGCCCAGTGTACAGCATTGGCTAGAGACAGGGCAAGGCGATACTGGTATATGTTGTGTACGTACACACTAGACTACGGTACAGTTGTTCAATTTAAGTGTAAAATGTAGCTCTGTCATCAAATGGTTTGTTTCCAGTTTTTAATCATATTTCTAACACAGTTAACTGCAGAATATGTCATTTATGTCTGTCACAAATACTCCATTATAGTTGATCTATAAAACACTCTGAATAACAATCTACGTTCTCTGCGATTTGGGTTAAAGGGGTCACCTTTAAAAATAAACTCACCAGCAAAATAAACCATTTCCCCCTGGTTTTATGATATTGTGTTTAAACCAGTGATCAATGCAAAATTCCAGAGAGTGGAATTATGTAGTCTACAAGGTTAAAACAACATGAAGAATTACAAGTAAACGTCAAAATAATAGGCCAATTCCTCGATTACCACTATAACTGATACTGTCACAGCCCTTGCATCATTTACTGCAGGTTTCAGATTATTCTGAAAGTATTCAATACCTATATGAAAACTAAATACACCGTAAGTTTAGAAAATGCAACATTCGAGAACAGCTGCAGAAATATTTCATATAAACTATAGTTATATGTGCTATCTAAACGAAAGGGACCAAATTAATTTCTGTGTTTAGAAAGATGTAAAAAAAAATTTAGGATACTTTAATATTTTTCATATAAGTAAGTGGCTGTACAAGTAGCAACATTTTTAACATGTCCATCCCCGTTCATCAAAAAACAAAAATAAAAAAAAATAGCTCCACAGCCGTAGACAGTCATGGCCTACTTCCAGAATAACACACCACCAAAAAACACCATTACTGTCACCTCCCCTGCCGCAAGAGGCCTCTGTCATTGACCTTGGCTGATGGTGCTTCAGGCCCAGGCTGGAACATACTCCGTAACCCTCTCAAAGAGTTCATTCACACAGACACCCCCACTGGCAAAGCAGACCCCCACCACCCGGCCCCCCTCCGCCATGATAAATAAATCCCTGTCCCTCTTTCCCAGCAGAGTCAGTGGTCATGCCTTGATGAGTCACCAGTGTTTCAGCCTGACACTACACTAGTGGCACCTGAGACACAGCTGGCAGAGCTGAACCACTGGAAGTAAACTAAGGGGTTCTTCATTGTATCTTATGTAACTATTAAAAAGCACACACTCTGCTAAATTCACACTTGTACATCAGCGCTGGTGTTTTAGGTTTCCAACATCCAAACGCACATGCAGCATTACACATCACCACATACTTCTCAGAGGCCTGGACAAACTCACACACATAGCGCATCATTATCTCATCACTAAAACATGTAGGGACGTGAGGCAGCCAGACAGATGAGCCTGGGCCCTCTCCTCCTGGGGACAGCGAATATTCAATTTTATCTCCTCTCCCTCTCTCCCAACAGCCCTCGAAGGTCCTAATCAAAATTATAAACTGAGCGTGTTCTAGAAACCGAGACTGTCATGACTATTTGATTTAAACTGACTAAACAGCAATCAAATCAGACTTCTGTCTCGCTTTTTTTTCCCCCCACTAGAGTGAAGCAAAAATGATGTGGTATGATGTAATATTTGAAGCAACGTGGTGGCTCAGTGAGTAGCTAACAGCAGCTACTGAGCTAGTTTGTTATATGCAACGAATACACAGACTGTACTTAAACTGTGATAATTTGCATTTTCTTTTTTCCAGGAGGAAGACACCATCACCTGCCCTCATTCTCTTCTGGCTACTACCAGCCACTACCAGAGATGGACTTTTTTTGAGTTCCTGCAGCTCTTTTTTTTTTTTTCATCAGGCAAATTTTACTGACTGTGGCTTAACTCAATTTAAAAACATTTCACTAAAATGACCTTCATGAATAAACAGTGACTAGTTCAACAATCATCAATTCGCTGATGATACACCATTTAATGATGTAATGATGACGACATTTCATTTAAATCCTCCTACTTATACTCTCGTACAAAATGATACAATTAGGCATTCTAATATTTTTTGTATAGATTTGAATGTATTTCTGCATGTTGGCATCTCTGAAAGCCTGGGCATGGCTGATTCTTGTTGTTGGGCTGTTTAAAAAAAACTCCTTTATTTGTCCACATAAACAGTAGATTTCTTGATTACACAGATAATCAATAAGGACAGTATTACTGAAATCTCTTCACTGTCTTTCTCTCCTCACCACTCACTTTCTCCCCCTCCCTACAATTTCCTCCTGCTGACTGACACAGTAGCTCCGAAGAGTGTGATAGCTACACACTGGGTACCAGAATCACTCCTATTATTCACTCTTATTCTCTCTCTGCCCTTTCCTCACTCACGTTTCTCTGACTCTCTCTGTCTCTCCCAGTGTCTCCCCGTCTCTCCGTCTCTCCGTCTCCCTGTCTCTCCGTCTCCCTGTCTCTCCCTGTCTCTCCGTCTCCCTGTCTCTCCGTCTCCCTGTCTCTCCGTCTCCCTGTCTCCCTGTCTCTCCGTCTCCCTGTCTCTCCGTCTCCCTGTTCTGTACAGAAAGATGACTAAACTCTGCAGTCCGTCGGGTCGAGGCGTGCAGTGAGTCAGCCTGTGACCCCCAGACAGCCGCTACTTCTTCTGACCCGCACAGCCGGCATCGGCCTTCTCTGCATGCCACTCAAACACGCACCCGCTCACACACTAAACAAAACACACGCAGCCTCCGAGTCGTGACTGAGGGGGCTGCTGCATTCTTCTTAATATGTGTCGACACTGGGCTGACACACACACACACACTGGCTAGCAGGCAGGAGTGAGTGTGTGAATGCGTGTGAAAGTCTGCGCACGTGCACACGTGTGTGCCCATAAAAGGATGAAGCGTCGCAAGGCAGAGCAAGGCTCCTTGCTGCTGAGACCAGCCTCAGACAAACAGCAGGTGATAATCGGATGTGAGATTGAAAAGCATGAGCATTATGGAAGGACAGTGCAGGGATACAGATTCTCCACAACTCAAAAGCCACAAGAATTCTGCTTACATGGGTCTTAGACAAGGCTGCCATGCCTATGAACTGAGGTCAGTAAGCCTGGGGGAATGGACCCAGTCTACAGACGGGTGGCTGGCTGTTCTGAAAACACCAGCACATCACTGTATTCAGTCAAATAGTCAGTTTGGAGGAAGTTTACTTCTAGTGAAGTTTAGTCTACTGCCTTAGGGACGTTTCTCCCAAATCAAATAAATGCTAATACACAGTCTAGAAATTCCTCGCAGAATATGCTTATAAGGATAGGGCTGGGCAATATGGCAAAAATATAATAAAGCAATACTTCAAGAACTTGCCATGATACACAGTGTGGTTCAACATGAACATCTAATAACAAGCACTCTGTACAGCACTGTATCAAAGACTAATTATGATCTTTTTACCATAAAACATGCATTTGGTTGGTGCTTTAAAAGCGCTGATGAAATCCAGCAAATGCTCAGAAATGCATATTGTAATATATTGTGAAATTTACATATTTACTTATAACTACTGTCATGCAGCTCATCTCTACAGAAGGGTGGTCACCAGACGGCTGGGTGATTTGAGGCTGTAAGTGTACTGTTAGTAGTAACATAGTTGGTAAAATGAAGTTTTTATTTAAATGAGAATTCTACTGACAAAACAACCTTAAATGTGTTTTCCGCACTTACTGGCACATTCTTGTTCCATGCATACAGAGTGACCATGTAAGTGAGCAGGCATATTGCTGTCAGTTATACTTTTACATCTGTACATTGCTTGGTGGTCGCTTATAGAAAACACATGCGTTCCGATTTCATTCAATTTTTCTGCACAGAAAAGCACTCTAACTACGTATTTAAAATTTTTCTACTTAAAGTTACAGAAAGAAACAAAAAAAGTGCCCCTTTGCTCTCGTGAATGTAGTGTACCTTTAAAAACCTATTTAAAACATGAACAATTGGACCTTGAGGACCATTTTTACTATTAAGGGTGCATTAAAGTTTATGTACCTTCGGGGTCTAAAAAGTACCTGAACAGAATTTTTTATTAAATCTAGATTATATCACGTTTTACTGCCATCCCGTCCCACCACATTCACAGTAGATCACTATAAGGATGAGACCTAAACCTTAACCTGTAGAAAGTAAATATCTCACCAAGGGCTGCACTGAATGAGTCTCGATGGACAGTGACAGAACATGCACTGGACATTTTATTGTAATAAACAGCTAATGCAGCAGACATTTCTTAGAGCACTACAGCTCCAGTGGCACATTTAAAGCATGGCCAAAACACTCAGCATGACTTATGGTCCAGGTCACAGTAGAGAGAACACATTCACTTCCTCCTTTGGGCCACTGAAAGAGAGAGCGAGAGAGAGAGAGCGAGAGAGAGAGAGAGAGAGAGAGAGAGCGAGAGAGAGAGCGCGCAAGAGAGCGAGAGAGAGAGAGAGAGCGATAGGGATAGAAAATAAAGG
>JBBIGA010000146.1:11315909-11334726 GCA_037576975.1 Alestes dentex
AGAGAGAGAGAGAGAGAGAGAGAGAGAAAGAGAGAGAGAGAGATAGTACAGTACAGTAGTTCCCTTTGTATTTACACTGATCTCATATCTGGCCTCTGCAGCGATTTATATCCACAGCGACCTCTATATCCAAAGTAGTGATGAAGAACTTCAATCCCTGTTTTATTTTCAGCAAGGTAAATGCACTTCTCTTTGTTCCCATCAGTGCTGGACCAAATCACTAATCAAGAAAGAAAAGTTCTGAGAGCCTCTGATTAACCAGGTCCTCGTGATTGCTATTCTATCATGTTTGTCCATATTCTTCCAAGAATGCACTTCCAAATGAAACTACAGCTCTAGTAATATGAGACAGCTTCAGGAAGCTCTTGGGTTTAATATAGCCAGACAGTCAAATCCAATTTTCCCAGGTAGCTAATATGCATTTGAATGGCAAACCATCACATCAAGGCCAATCGGTTCTGCCCTGTCATGAACCACTTTGATAAGAGACTTACAGTCTAAACTAACAAAACCAACCCCAAATAAACTTTCAGGGCATCAGCGCAATGGAGAAGATTACTCCAACTATGTCAAGTTATTTAACAACACCTAGAATTTTCACCAAAGCATTATCTAAAGCACTATTAGTATTATAGACTTTTGGCTGGTTAAAGACCTGATCACATTGTTCTTATATTAAATGGGAATTTTGTCCTTAAATTTTCAGTTTCATTTTAAGTGAGCTTGCATAAAATTTCTTCAGGACAATGTTCAAGTGGAAAGGGAAAAACATCCGTCACTGGAAACTGACCTTTAGACCCTAAATGCACATTTTAATCCTTACGTTTTCATTTTTCCTGTTAAGCACTTAGCATTTCAGATAAACACTCAAGAACTCAAGGTCTGTCTTTGGGTGAAAAAGACCAGTATATCTATTTTTTTCAAGACTGAAGCTTAAACATTGAACACAGCAGTGCCGGGCTGTTTTGTTGTGTCATTGTGAGCACAATGCTCTTAAGTTAAATTCTCACACCTAGAGCTCCTTAAAAAATGTCACTGATAATGCAGTTAATAATTAAAACTGTAACTACTGTGAATTGAAAACAACACCCTCCAAATCGTGATTTTGATGGAAAATGATTGATCTTACAGCCCTAGCCTCTACCGCCGATTTCTGACTTAATAGCTGACCATGACCTTATCTGGCCAACCTACCCATCAGTGGAATCATCACAGCATGCTCGGCAGAATTCAAGACGGCTTAAATCACGCAAAGCTGAAATTGCTCAGCTCATGTCAGAAAAACCTGCGGGCTGGTTACTAACCTGGACATGAATGAATAATGAGCGAGAGTACAACACTCATTCAGTGAGTGAAAAACAGAACTAAGATCGAAAACCAGAATGGAGGAAACGAAAAAGTTCTGAATGAATACTGCAGGATGTGGATGTCTGTGGTCTCAGAGGAGTTCCGCTAAGCTGCCGCAGCCATAATTCAAACATAGACAAACTCATGCACTCACGCTTATGTTTCTTTTACTCTCTCACACACTCTCTGCTCACAATCATATTAAAGGAAGGAGAACTGTGGTCCACGCAGAAAGTAACAAGCAATTTAATGCTTCTTATTCACATTTGGTGTGCTGACTCCGACCCAGAAGAAATGCAATGTTATTTATTTAGGTACAATGTTCTACAATTTCCAAAAATACTATATTAGTTAACGTCTAAGAGAATCTGAATACATCAAATCACAACAGTCACAATTTTCTAAAACTACTGATTACTGAAAACTACTGACTATTGATATCGATCTTGCACAAAACAAAGCTGCAACTAACTGACCACAACCTGAGTCTGTTTACAGATCCAACAAACCCACATGGTTAATATTCAATGGCTCTTTTACTTGTCAACATTTAACTGCAGACAGTTAGAATTACTTCACATAAACGATACAGGAACCAAACTATGGGTCAAGCGAGGTCAGAGTTACAGTTATTCAAAACACTTCCCGATAAGCTTTGTCACTCCGATGTTTCTTTTTTCTTCCAGGCCAGATACTAGCGATTTCACACGACTTAAGAGGCCTTTTTTTTTTATCGACATTTCCTTATTAGCTAGTAGATACTGTATCACTGTTTATGTATGGCTTCCACTTACACACTTGTGGCTCTCACTTAGAGATACTACACACATACACATCTGATAACAAACAGGCTTTAGTTTCATAGCATCAGTTTTGGGTTTTTGAGAACCCCGGCACCCCATGTTCTTTTATTACTAGGGGCTCAGCGAGGTAAGCAAACGGGCTGGACAAGGTTTACCTGACCCAGGTGTGTTTGGAGGTGGAACAAACAAAAATATGAAGTCTAAAGACCAGACTGGAAGCTGAACAATGCTCTTCAGGTCTGGATGTGCAAGTGCTGAATTTTGTTATCACACTTCTAATACCTAGTAGTGATTGCAACTGGAATCAAAGGGTTTACGCCCTTTAGGCTATACATACAAACATGGTCTTATGGTCCATGAAATTTACAGCAGCCCATGATAGAACATGCCAGTCACTAAAGCACCCAGATGCATGTCAACATTTCCAAAATACATTATTGGGCCTGGGCTGCTTCATCAGTGAATGCTGGCTGGCAGGATGCAATCTAGCAGTGCTTTGTAGTGCTGTACCCAAGGCAACGGCTGACGAGACAAGCCTTCTAACCCTGTTTGTTCTTTTCCGTGCTTTAATTAGCGAGGGGCGCGATGCCTGAGTAAGCACGGATGTAAACACCGTCATGAATGCAACGAGTCACACACACACACACACACACACGCAGCTACGCTCTGTCTGGGTCGTAGGTACATTCGTTTAAGCTACGATCCATTATCAATAATCTGAGAACAGCAGAATCTCCAGTGTTGTTGTGTATTCATTTCAGCCTTGAGATGCTCATCACGGGGCTTTACATGTGTTGTCGCATCGGAGAGCTCGTTTAAAGGTTTCAGTACAACAAAATATGCATTTATAACTGCAGCAAAATCACCAGCAGCTGGGATCTGAAGGGCTGGGGCTATCTGCTTATGTAGGATGGAGCTGTACAAGGCCGTAAACGCCGACATCTCTGCTTCTGATGCTAAAAACTCGCAGCCTCCATGCCGCAGCATCCAGCACCACACCACGCATACACCGACTTAGTGTGGGTTTAGCCCTGAGGGAGGTGGCCGGTGGAGCTCAGCTCACTGTCATCCAGTATAAGAGGCAGCTAGCTTCTGTTTACACCCAGCTCTGTTTACCTGGCGTCGGTGGGGTGACCCCTCCCTCTCTCCCTCTCCGTCCTCCCCTCTCTCCTCCGGTGCAGCATCCAGCACCCCACCACACACACCACTCCACACGCACACACACACTACCTTTGTGAGGGTTTAGCAGGGAGGTGGCCGCGGAGCTCAGCTCACTGTCAACCAGCACAGGAGGCTGACACCCCGTGTTTACACCCAGCTCTGTTTACCTGGCGCCGGTGTCGGTGGGGTGACCCCCTCCCTCTCTCTCCTCCTCCTCTTCTGCAGCTCTCCTGGCGGCCGGAGCGCGGGGTCTTCCTCACCACACGGCGCGGGGTGAACAGCCTCGGGCCGCCCCGACTGTGTCAGCGGCACGGAGATAAATAAACAGCAGCAAGGCGAGTTTCCCACCTAGCCTTCCGTCCGTCCGTCCGTCTCTCCGAGCCGAGCGCTCCTCACGTTGTTGACTTTCAGGAGATTCAGTGACGTCACGCCCCGCCGTCACTCCCGCTCGGGCTCCCACTCAGAGGCTCGGCCAGGCCACGTCCTCTCGCGAGATTTCGCTGGGGAACGACGACGAGAAACGTGGCTATGGCTCCTCTGCCTGACGCTGCGATTAACAACACCTGACACTATTTCTGACTTCTGTTCATATTTGACCTCATTCTGATGAATGCGGTTTCAGAAGACGAAACTCTATCCATGCAGTGACCAAAAGTAATGAAATCCCACATGAAACCTCAAGCCACGTCCCCCCACATCTTTGTTGTACTGGTCTACTACTGGTTATACTGTTCCGTTCTACTGTTCTACTGTTTATACGGTTATATTGTTTATATTGTTTATACTATCTATACAGTTTGTGCTGTTTGTACAGTTTTGAACTACACTGTACATTTTTTTTCAAATCATTGTACATTTTATATTTATATTGTATAGAGTTGTGCGCACACTCAGGACAGGCTGTTTTTGTATTTGCAGAGCAGAAATTCAGCTCTTGTCCAGTCAGGTTGGCATTTTAAATTCTGCATGTTGATTAGAAAAAGTAACATTATTTAGAAATTATCTGGCATGTAGTCTCTGATGGGTTTCTCTAGAAGGCGCAGAAAATCTTTGTTCCTTTTTTTGAATGTCAAAATGCTCCTTTATATCACCTTTCACTTTCTACAACAATATTTTTTGCTGTTTGACCATGGCACTCAGAGCGTTTGAAGGTGCACGCAAGTCTTTTGTCCGCGAAACAAAAAGTGGCGGAGACAAAACGAATGATTTTGAAAAGACCCCCCTGCAGTCTTATCTTAATCATGTCAGATTCAGAAACTTGTGGATCCTGGAGGAAACTGCTTATGTCATGACTGCACAGACACACAGAGACACACAGATAAGAGCAATGTATAAACCCAATAAATCCAAAAATCCTAAATAAATCCAATTTTAAAAATGTGGAAAAAACTCAATATGTACATATATACAAATGCTGGTGATAAATACTATAGATAAGTTACTGTTAAGTGAATTACTGATGACACTGATAGTGGTTAGGAGTGTGTTACTGAACGTAGTAGAGATCAGTAGTATATTAAGTAATATTGACATATGTTACATGGTAACATATATTCTTATATGTGGAGAGTGTTTTTGTATCATTCAGCTTGTCTAATGTGATGTTATTTGTAAATTTAAAGGGTATACACAATATTTGTTATTGTACGTGTATTCATGGTTTCCAGTGGGCCTTAGCGTCTATACTAGCAGGCAGGCTAAGTAACACATGCCTTTTACAGATCTCATTAAATCCACTTAGATATTGGATTAAGTGATTTAGGGCCTCTTGTGTGTGCTGTCTCCTGAGTTCAGCGGTGTTCTGTGCTATTCAAAATGCGATCCATTCATCAACTTACTTGCCTATTTTCACTGTTGCAAGGATTCACCACACTTTGGGCTAAGGTATAATGAAATTTTTTTGTTTATTTTTTACATCATGCAAAATCTTTCTAAATATCTTGCAATATTTCCAGCTCTTGTCCAATCAGGTTTGCTTGTTTAATTCTGTGTGCTAATTAGGAAAAGTAACATTATTCCAAAATTATGGTGTAGCCTTTAACTGTTTTGTATAGAAGATACTAAAAGTCTTTGTTCCTCTTTGTTGATGGATTTCAAAAAGCTCAAAAACAATATTTTTGGCTAGGAGTGTTGGCCACAGCGCTTAGAGCAGTTTGTAGGTGCCACTGATTACCCACACAGTAGGCTGTGATGGATCCAGCAGATTGTTTTTGTCCATAATTTTTTATCTTGTCAGGCCATTCATCGGGGAAACTGGATCGAATATTTGAGTGTTCTGTGGAGGAACTGCAACAGATTATTGGGGACAGGCTGCAGTTTGCCAAGCTGCTTTTGGAGTGCAGCTGCAAGTATCTAACAAAACTCAGGTTGGCCATTATTTTAGAGACAGAGGGTGTCCCTTGGTCCGTTAAGAGGTCTTTTCGGATCCCCATCCATCTGAAGAGAAGTAGCAGTTCAGTATGATTTTAAAAATTGCTTTACCTGTGGGGGTGGCTTCAGGATAGGGGGTTTCCTAGAGGAGGCATCTTGGCACTGAGGGCAACGCTGACAGAAATTTTGCACCTCAGCAATGATCCCTGGCCAGTGGAAATGGTCAGGGAGTTTCTCTGTGGTGTTCTTTGGTCCCAGATGGCCTCTAAAGGGGCGCAGGTGGCCAAGGTGCAGAACAGTGTTGACTCACAGGACCCTCTGCGTCGGTTGCAATGATAATTTATCAGGTTGGTACTTCTCGCTGTTACTTCCTGGATTTCTTTGTGGACACAAGAGAGTACCAAGAGGCCACAGGGCTGGGTAGTATTGGGCAGCATATAGGGCCAAGGTAGGGTAATGGCACGTCTGAAGTCCAGGAAGGCTGGGGTTGGGGCCCCATCTAGCCACAGGGTTATGGCAGGGGTGTTGCGGAGGTTTTGGGATCAGGGAAGCGGTTGTCACTTCGCCTCAGTAGGCATGGGGTCATCCATGGGTGAAAGTCTTGGACTATGTTCTTCCTGTGCTTCACAATGTGGGTTTGGGGCTGGCCCATGTTGAGGGTAGCCAGGGCACACTTGAGCACCACGACCATGTCCTGAGGGCTCATAGTGGCCTCGACCCCCACGGCTCTTCTGTCTTTACTGGTTAGAGCCCTTAAGAACCAGTCAAGCGTGACCCGTTCTGAGACGTCTTTGGCAAAGAGGTGATCAGTTTCTAGCCACCTGCTTCTGATTCTGAGGAGCTCATCAATCTGGCCCCTAGGCTATTTGTGTGAGCGATGGAACTTGGCTAGGGGAGAAGCTGCAGACCAGGATTTCCTCTTTGAGAATGCTGTAGTTACTGGCTAGGGCCTCTAACTCCTAGTTTGCCACATGTAGACCCTGGGCCGTCTCCTGAGAAAATTGGGCCTGCTGGATGTTAGCTTCCAGAACAGGCTGTCCTGGGGTGGGCTGGTGGCGGGGTTAAATTGGGGTCTGTGTCTGATGTCTGCATTCTCCTCCAGTACAAAGCCACCTAGCGCTTGGGCCCAGAGACAGACGCGAAAACAGGGTTTGAGGTGAGAAATGGGCGGTTGTTTATTACAGAAAATGTGTCAAGTCAAAAGTGCGATGGGAATGGAGCTGGGTGAGGGACCAGGTGCTGACAAGAGGTGAGGAGAAGGAAGCAGCGTGGGCGTTGGGGAGCGGGATTGTGGGTGGTGGAGCTGTGGCTCCTGGCAGAGGTGGCCGGCTTGTCAGGTGTGAGCTGGTAAAATCCTCTCGGCTTTAATCGTTGGCAAAAGAAAAACATTAGGAAGATCACTCCTCCTTGTGGCCTCCTTTTATACTCCATTTTCTGTTCATTGACAGTGAGCGTAGGTCCCTCGGCTGCAGCAATGGTCTGTTCCTACATCCACATCAGTGGTGCCTAAATGGCGTTGCTTTGTTTTCCTTTCTTCCGCGTGTGTGTGGAGCTGTCCAATCAGCACCATGCTTGCTGTGGTGTTTTATATATCCCCTTGACAGGTTGGTAAGGGGTTAATTATATTTATACATTATGTATATACAGTTAACCCCCGCTTATGTTCCAAAAGCACCCGTGTATAGTGAAAAACCGAGTTGTTGTGATATGGTAAAAATGCCTAAAAATGCTTATATTTATAGTGCAGCGGTATTTCACCATCCCAAGACGCGCTTTCTTTGTGTTCTCTCGACAGTACCAACACATTTATAATTATTTTTTATATGGAAAGTGGCTGAATTTACGTTAATATTTATGTTACAAAATTAGTAAATTATATTTGTCTTAATAATTTAGCACTAAAATGTATGAAAATGTGTATATTGCTACGAAAAATGCTGTGACGTCCGGGCCTCGTCCGCCACGCCCCCTCATCCTCGTGCTGGGTTTATGTTTTGGTGGTGCTTAGCAACCCAGCATGAGGACCAGGGGGCGTGGCGGACAAAGCCCGGGCGTCACAAAAACAAAATGCAGAGAATATCTGCAATTTCCACATTAGCGCGGAGGTTTCAGCGAACGATCATTAGTTCGGTTCTCAGAAAAAATTTGCATTGGACTGAAAATATATAAATATGGTATCATATAGCAGGATAATGAGCCCTGTCACACTGCAACATTGTTCAGGAATGGTTTGAGAAACATATGAAGAGTTCAAGGTGTTGATTTCCCGAGATCTCAGTCGGTTGAAGCATTTGTGGGATGTACTGTATAAAGTAATCCAATCCATGGATGGAGGCCCTACCTTGCAACTGACTGGACAGGAGGATCTGCTGAAAGTGTCCTGGATCCAGATACCACAGCACACCTGCAGAGGTTTTGTAGAGTCTATGCCTCAGAGCGGCACAGGGGATCCACACAATACTAAGCAGGTGTTTTTAATGTTAAGGCTGTAATGTTATGGTACACTGGCAGAATCTTAGTCTTCTAGCGGCTCTTAATTCAAGTCTAGGCTTACTTGTATAGGAACATGTTTTCTTGTGGACTACGCAGTACAGAAGTACATTGCTCTAGATAAGAGCATCTGCCAAATGGGGTAAATGTAAATGTTTCAGTGTAACTGTACTTCTATGCTTGTTTTTACCCTAAATGCTTTTCATACTTTACATCTATAATAAATTCAATAGTTATATTTGTTTATTATTTTTGGTGATTATTACAATTATTATTGTTTGGTTAAAACTTCATTTGAAGATTTCTGCCATATTATTATTTTCATGGTAATTGATTACATGTTTTTTGTTGTTTCTCCAGTTGATATGTATTAAGTTTGACTTAATCGGTGAATAAGGTCAATACACAACATTATTTGTCTACCTAACAAAGACTTACCATTGGTGCTTGGTCCTCTGCACTTTTCCTTATGCACTCTCTCTGGGTGACATTAAATCTTCATATGTTTCTCATGCTACTGTTATGCTGACGACACTCGGCTCATCCTCTCCTTTCTTCCTCTTAGATCTCGACCTGGATCCCATCAAAACTGAGTTCCTGTACATCCCAGGGGATGCATCCCAAAGACCTGACCTTGTCATCACTTTTGGAAATGCTGTCCTCACTCCCACATCAAAAACATGAAATCTTTTAGATGAGGATCTCTCATTTTCAACTCACATTAATGAGCTCTTCCAAACATGCAGGTACCTTCTTCTTAAAATCAGCAGAATTAATATCTTCTCACCTCTGAAGCCACTCAGATACTTGTCCAGTCACTTGTCATCACTGGACTGGACTACTGTAACTCACTCCTAGCAGGCCTTGTTCTGAAGATCACCAGACCTCCACAGATGATCCAGAACGCTGCAGCACATCTGGTCTTCAAAATTCTCACATACCACTCCACTACTGTGAACCCTTCACTGGCTTCCTGTGGCTACTCGCATTAGATTTTTAAAACTACAAAGCCAAAAATGTTCTCAGCTTTGGCACTGAAGTGGTGGAATGAACTTCCCCTGACCGTCAAAACGGCTGAAACCCTCACCGTCTTCACTGAGCACTGAGAACATCTACGTGTTCATGTCATGAACTAACTTAACTCCTTCCACCCCCTCAAAAAAAAACCCCAAACTTCTGTGTGTGGTCAGATAGGACCATGGTGGAGTACTTATTTCATCTCTGGTAGTCTTAGTAGTCTAGCAGCTCTTAATTGAATTTTAAGCTTGCTTACTAGTATGAGGGGTTTTCTTGTGGACTCCAGAGCACACATGTACATCACTCTCAATAAGAGCATGTGCCAAATGCTGAAAATGCAATATTTAATTGTTACTGTACTGTTCTAAGCTTGCTTTAACCCTAAATAGCCTAAGTACTTTTTCATATTATATCTGTAATAAGTTCAATTGTTTCATTTATATATTTTTTTATTTTTGGTGATGAACAATGAATATTGTTTGGTTAGAACTTCACGTGAAGATTTCTGCCTTTTCATCACTTTCATGGTAATTAGTTACATGTTTGCTCTTGTTTTATATCCTCCGGGTTTTTTTTTTTCTGTATTATTTTTCTGTATCCCTGTAGCCTGCAGAGCAGAACATATTAAACACAGCTGCTTTGGACTTGGCGTGTTCGGCCAGGTATCATCTGAGGACTGCTGAAATGTGAAAATTCCTGTTGGGCATTTGATCCCCTAGGCTGTTTGGGACAGTGTTCTCTAAGCTGCCCTGTCCCATGCTTAGGCCTCAGCTCAGCCTCGGCCCAGGCCGCGGGCTCCAGATGGCTGAGGGAGGCACAGCGGAGGTAAGGAAAGCGCCCTGCTCTGTGACACAGGTGGGGAAAGGCCTGCACACACTCACAGGACAGCAGGCCTGACCCCCGACAATCCCTCCCCCATCCCTCCCCTCCATCATCTGTCAGTGAGTTCAGAGGGAGACTATACCTGCACCATTACACAGGGGCAGAGCCATATAGGGACTGACCTCACCATAAGGGGACATGTTTACATGGGTCTGAGTCTCACACACGCGCACATACACACAAACACATGTTCATGGAAACGGACCTTAAAGCAACGGTTTACCCAAAAATGAAATGTACAGTTTTCTATCCAGCAATAGAAGCGTATGACCAACAAATAACAATGCACAAACCACATGCCTATGTCACATGTCATACTGTCATCCACATGTCAACTGTACAAATGTTTTTACATCACAGCCAGTTTGAAGCCTAAATCTTGTCTGTGCTTTCGTCCAGCAGCGCTGATACAACTCCACACTCAAATATTTGTAGGTCAGCACGTACTTCAGATTATTCTTTTCTGATTTTATTTTCCTTCACCCTCTGTCACCCTGGGGCTGCATTAGCCACTTGAATGCAGCTAGGTGAACCAGAACGGACAGCTCTGGCCTTATGTTTCCCCAACTGAAAAACGAAAGCTGTCCTGCACACCTTTAACCGGGACTGCAGCTGCTCAGCGTCCTCTCGTGTGGCCGCTCTGCCTACAGCTGTCCCTCTCTCCATCCAGAGCCACGCACCGCCGGCCCCAGCGCCCAGTCACTCGGACACACATGAAAGGGGCTGAGGCGGACCTCCTGAGCACCGTGTTGTTCTGGAATGTTCCTGGGGTTCAGCTGGAAGCGTGCTTTCTTGGCAGTCACCAGGGATGAGTGTGTGGAGAGGGGTAGCTGTTAAGGTAGCCGTGTGGTTAGGTATCGCCATGGAGAGTGCCGTCCCTCCGGACAGGGCACTTGGGTTTTGGGAGGAGGGCCATGGTGGAATATGTGTGTGTTCCAAGTTTTCATTTCAGGTTCAGTTCCCTTCCATCCCTCAGATTTGTGCCTGTGTGTGAAAAGAATCCTGTGTATAAGGCATGGATCTGATAATATACTTGACGGTACAGTAGTCATTGTTTTTTGTTTGGCTTTTTGTTTTGGTTTTATACTTGGTTCTTTTATTTTTGCTCACGTGTCAGTGCTAATATGGATTGTTTATTCTTGGTGGGTTCTCAGTCAGAGCAATTTAAACAGGCAGTTTTAAGGGATGGTTCGGTGAAAATCCAATTTAAACATATTAACTTTGACATGTTTGATGTCCAAAGTTTGCCTCTTTACTTTAGAGACAGAGCAAAGATAACTCCAATGGCCAAAATGTACCTCAAAGTGCATCCAAAATCAGCTTTGGGATCCATTATGTGATTATAGTGTCTCATCTGTTCATTCTTTTGATTAAAATTAATATATCACTCTGGATACACGTAGGTGACTAACAATGTTATTTTCATTGTCATTTGAGTTTACATGAATCATTTTTTAATACAAGACTTGGAGACCAGCTTTAGATTCTTTAATTATAAAGTATATTGAGTGAGGTACCTTTTACGAAGGACAGTATACCCACCTATCCACATCAGTGCATGAAATCTTTTGTCAGTTTTAGGGAGCATTTGAGCCATTTCATGGTGGCTGGGTAAATCAGCAATCACCCCAAACCCCAATATGACACTTTAAGTAAGACTATTAATGACCCTCTCAAGCAGAACTTGGGTCTTTTAGACTTTTTCTTTTTTCAGTCAAAAGCACTAAAAAGATTTCTTTTGACTGATATCATAGTAGAACCACTTTTGATTCCCTATGATGCCTTTCATTTGATGGATCTTTAACAAAGTATGTCTGAAGAACCTTCTTAAAATGGACAAATCCCATCCATAAGGTGCATTATTTTTTCCAAATCCATATGGCCATGCTAAAAATAACTTTTTTTGAGGATTTTTTTTAAGTGTGTAGTTTGGTAAAGAATAAGTACAAAACTGCAGGTAAAATAATAGATCCTGTATGTGAAAAGGCACTTATGGCCTGCGTCGTTCAACGGGACGCTGGGCCCAGGTGTGAGTGTTTTGACATGCTTCTTTTTTCTAAGCCCATGTCCAGCTGAGAGTGTACTGTAGAGGTACAGCTTGGCAAGCTTCCTCCAGGTTCTGTGCGTGCATGTATGTGCGTGTGTGGTCGAGGGCCACGTCTGGCCACATCTAGTGATGCGGAAGGGTTCAGGTCTCTGTGGTTAAAGTGTTTTCCACTCCTTTCCAAGCCTATCCTTGGAGCTTCTGCTTCCTGAGACATGTGGCCTCCCCAAAGGCAGCCCTTCTCAGGCCTGACTGGCTTGAGGATTGAAAACAATATTGCCTGGTCATATAGCACCACCAAACTGGAACATATTCAGCAGTGTTTCGGAAACTCATCGATCTTCTTGAAGAAATGAAACAACTACAGTTACAGGACTTACAGCTGAAGACTTCAAGGTGTGAGCAAGTCCTCAGACTCAACTCAGATCCACAGTCTCTCTAATCTACAGAAATTCAGACACATTCCTCACCATAAGTAGAATAAGCGGATGAGACTCGTAGATACCAGACCACATATAGGACATTCTTTTTTTCATTGGTCTAACTCTCATTGTGTCCAACAGACACTGTGGCAGATTAGCTATACATAAAATCAGCATCGGCAGTTAATCCTTACATTGTTATAAGCAAAAACAGATTACTGTATGCAGGAGGAATCATTTCAATAAAAACCAGAAAAGCACTAGTACTGCACATGAACTTGTAACTTTAAATAGGAAACAAATCGACTGGGGATGAATAATCATCCGCTCTTTTTTGCCAGTGCTTCACTCACAACAGACATCTGTAGCCAAATATCATTCTATAGTTGAAAAAAGGAAACAAAATTTTGGATTGTCACTATGCCACAAAAATATTCCAAACCTTATACATTGTAAACCTGTAAAGTGGCCCCTTGCGTCATGCGTGAACACACCACAGCACACCGTGTGAACACTGTGAAATTCTCTCTCCGCATTTAACTCATTCACCAAGTCAAGCAGTGGGAAGCCAGTGATGCAGCCCCCAGGGAGCAGTGTGTACCTTCCTCAAGGGCACTTGGTGCCACTGGCAGCCCTGGGATTCAAACCCACAACCTTACAATCACAGGGCAACTCCCTAACCACCAGGCCACCAGCAGTCCTATGTACATCACACTGGCTTGCATTTAGACTTAGACTTCTTAAGGACCTCAACATTCATAGGATATGGTGACGTTCAGGAGAAGACTGTAGGTAGGACAAAACATATTGTTTTTGGAACATTTTGATTTACCACGTCACAGAACATTATTTTTTCCATAAGGAAAATCAGCCAAGACACAAAATAGACTTTTTCCCTGCAATTTTTCTGTTTCTCTCAGAGAAGACCATTGTGCTAGTGTCACTCCAATTTTGAGACCCACTTGAGACCAGAGGCACCCTGCTTTATATTCTGCGTAACCAGTGAAATGGGGTGAGTGCAATTTTACCGCTTCCTCTCTGATCATGCACATATACCAGGAAACCTTAGGGTAAGTGAAAGTAACTGCGCGAAAGTAAATCTTTTTGTCTAGTTAATTGCTGCTACCTACCTTACTCCTGGATGCATATTATGATTTGTTGGATACATAAGCTAATTTTGTTGTTTAAATAAAAATACCACAAGTTCTCCAACTCAGTCCTCAGGGACCCCCAATTCTGCTGGAGAAAAATAGACCACCTCCAAGAAGGAGACAAGCATGCCATGTTTTTTGAGTTATTCATCTACAGTACACAACTGGGTCTGGAGGCATGAAGAGCAAAGATGATTCAGATGCTGTGAGAGATTCGAAGTAATATAGCAGTGGTCAATTCAGTTAAATTAATCTAAATGAAATTACCTCTTCATGTTGAGACCTGAAGAGTGGAGACTGATTAAACAAGATTAACTTGCAAAATTCTATAAGTTACACAAAAACAAGATTGCAAAGAGCTGTAAAGTGATTTACTGAAAGCTTTGCCAGCCTGCGACAGTTTTGCTCGCGGTTTGTGCTCTCCGCTGCGTTCTGCGTGTGACACGGTGGCCTCTGGCAGGTTCTCTGGATGAGGAAGGCTATATCTCACTGCCTTGAGCCAATGCAGCTGTTCCTTGGGTTTGACATCTGGGGCTGACAGATCGTCATGGCGCCAGCGGTGCCCCACACACCCCTGGGCGCCACACACTACATTCACGCCACACCCCTCTCACATCCTCCACTTCCAGATGCATGCTGGGGTGCCACGGGGTGCCATCCAATCTCATCATGGCCCGGCCTCGCAGCCAACACTCTGCGTCTGGGAGCCAAGCCATATGTCAAGGTCAAAGCTGGGTAAGGGAAGAGTGTAGAGCACCTCGTCTGAGAAATAGCACAAGATTTCAACAGTGATTACTAGGAAAAGACAAACAAGAACATGTTGCGCTGTCGGTCTTGTGAAACCTGACCAAAGATTTAAAGGAACACCCCAGCATTTTTCAACCTAATCCGTCGCATCTGTGTTGTACCATCAATTCCAATCATTTTGACCCATCTTCCCATGGTAGGAGACACCACCTGAAGCAATTTCCTCCAGGACCAGTCACGTTTTCTGATTCTGCTTCTGAATTCCACTTGAAGATATTGGGTAATTGCTGAATTTCATACTCAGTTATACTCAGTTATCAGCTGTTATTCTTGTTATTTTTATCAGCAAACTTCCTCTTTAAAAAAACTGGATAAACTAAGTGCAAAAGCATTTCTGGTTATATTTACTTTACTTAATGTTTTCTTGTACCCTTATGCCTCCCTCTGGAAGACCAGTCCCATCTCAGCAAGAATGACTAATAATTTATGACTTTTTAACTTTACGATAGTTTTTCAGTTTAAATCGAAGAATTAATTAGTGTTCTGCAAAAGTACATAAGGACAAAAGAATCGGGAGACATCTGTTTTTCAGGGTTTGGTCTACGGCCCCTTACTTCTGCTTCAGCATACCAAGACATTTTGGACTACACCATGCTTCCAACTTTGTGGACACAGTTTGGGGACGAACCTTTTCTATTCCAGCATGACTGTGTCCCAGTGCACAAAGCAAGCTCCATAAAGACATGGCTGGATGAGTTCGGTGTGAAAGAACTCACACGGAGCCCTGACCTAAACCCCATCCAACACCTTTGGGATGAACTGGAGCAGACATTTCGAGCCAGACCTTCTTGTCCAGCATCAGTGCCTGATCTCACTCTACAAAATGAATGGGCACAAATTCCCACAGAAACACTCCAAAATCTTGTGAAAAGCCTTCCGAGAAATGTGCAATGACATTAAAGTCCCTGTTGGTAAAATGGTCTGGCTTCCCAATACTTTTGTCCATTTAATGGATATCATGGTACGTACAAAACACTCCAATGTGCCTTAGAGGTCGTGCCATCATTTAGGCTTGCAAGTAATCATACACAGCAATGTAAAAACAGAATTACAGCACAGGACCAGCTTCTCACTAGATGATGCAACGTTAGACGCCGGGGAATTTTGGAGCAAAACAACTGGGAACAGCTGGAGTCCACAGCATTTGGAGAAGTTGATTTTGATTTTCCTGTGGGGCTGCCACACCCTCACATGGGAGCAGGAGTCTGAGAAAGACACATCTGGAAGGCCCAGACTGTGTTTGGATTACCACAACTGGATGACTGCGCTCCCATCCGGGCTGCATATCATCTCCCAGTCCTTTCTGTTCGCAGGGAAGTTTGCTTTGGCTCATCCCGAAGGAGCAGACACAGTGGCTTAGAGCATGCTGCGGATGGCAGGGCATGATCTCCAGTGAATCTTGGGGAGTGACTTAGCTTGTTGTGATCAGGCCCACGCTCCACACAGGGATTTGGTCACAGTTCTCTTTGATCAGTCACTGTGACTAAATGTAATGCTCTCTAGTTCAAAAGATAAATGAGCAAAAATGCACTAAACTCTCTTTAATGTCTTCAGTCCTCAGAGCATTTTCCATTTTTGAAGATCCTTTCAAAGCGACAGCAAATCTTTATATTCAAGAAAAACAGACTGAAAGTAGGTAACTCAAGTACTGCTGTTTAACAAACATTGTGTTGTTACTATTCCAAATGTGTGGAATATAGTAAAGTACATACACTGCTGTATCTACGAATTCAAGGAAAACTGAAGCTGTATTTGGCTTCTCTTGATCAAGATCTTGCCATGGTCAAGAGCTTTGAAGAAACTGAGCAGGAACTGTGTATAAATATGGTGCTCCCGGAAGGTGTGACTGAGCATCAGCAATGTTTTTCCTCCTGCAAAACACCATCAAGGATCGATTTGTCCTAACATGGGTATGATTCATTTGATCAATAGATTCATTGAAAAATGGATGGATGGACGGACAGACGCTCGGACAGACCGATGGATGATTTTCAAAATCTTCCAGTTTTAGGCCTCAGTGATATATCTAGAACTTCCAGAAGACCTAAAGAGATGTTTGCCTTACAAAACAGGTCCCACCCATTGGAGATCAGAATGTAATTAGTTAATTATTAGGTCTGACTGAATTTGATGAACCTATTGTTTCTAACCGAACCTCAAAAATAAAACAAGAGAATCACTGCAGTACTTGACAAGTATAAATACAAATATGTTTGTACTGAAAAAAATGAAGAACAAATTAAACCCATGTTTCGTAGAAATCACTGTGGTCTTCTATAAGGCCTGGAAAACTTTCACTGAATGTTAACAACAAAAAATAGTTTCATTTTTTTAGTTCATTTTAATATCCGCTGAGAAATCTATGCAAGAGTAAAATTTATGATCTTTATTCCCATTATACTGAGATATCTAATGATGTGGTGTGTAGAATATGATTAGAGACTTATTCTTTTGAGTTTTATAGGTAACCATGGAACTGTCTGTATTCAGGCCAAAGAGACCATAAAGGGATACCAACTTTTATTTTAATGTAGCACTCAGTTCACAAGATGTTAAAACGAAAACCGGTATTCATTTGATTTTTTTTTTTCCTTTCTTTCTTTCCTTATTGGTTGCCAAGCCCAGTGCTTCAGACAGCTCTTGTTGGATGTTGAGTGTCTGCAGCAGCTGGATCCTGCATGGGCATTTTCACCTCTGACCACTGATTTGAGAAGTGAATATTGGTTGCATTGAATTCAAACACTGGCAAAACTAGAGAATAAGATGTTGGTTTTACTGGACAGTTGATATGAACCGGACTGAATGGTGGATATTTGCTACTGTGTGGGAGCAGGTTGTGAGAGGATATGCAGACTGCCCGATTCTATCACCATCTGGATCAACAAGGCCAGTGTTGTCAGGCCACAGTAAATACTTCCCTGGGGGAAAGCAGAGCAAAACAACCTTAAATCGCAGCCCTCTGTTATTACGACCATGTTTTCCCAGCTAATGTACTACAGCACTGTACCTCAGGTTAGCGTCCAGGAAATATGAATCTGTCAAAATGCCAGGAATGTTTGACATACAGCTTCTTAATTGGGTTCAAACAGCCTGAAAGTAGAGGTTTTAATACTGAAGACCTAGGACGCTTGCATGTGCATAAAATTATGAAGCTAAACATTGGGCTGGAATGTAATGGAAATGCATTTCTTCCAAACAAATCTCCACAAAAAAAAAAACAGCCAAATAAACCTCATGGTTGTTGAGTACACTCTTGCTGGAGGAATTTTCTGAAAAGACATTCCACTTGCATGAAGTGTTTTAAGAGCAATGCTTGTTCTAAAGCATGAAACAGGCTTGTCCTTTGTCGGAATTCATAGCAATATGTGTAGCAAGAAACACAGCTTTCAAGAGGCTCCCCCATCATCTGCCAAAAGCCTTAAAAGACACATCTGCAAGGCCCTCCTTAGACATCCACACCACCGCAGTTCCTCAAGTCTCTCCCACTGATGGATGGTTTGTCGAGGAGGGAGCTAGAGGAGGGGAAAAAAACGGGCACTTGCAATTCATCAGGGCCGGAATAATGAGTGGAGAGCTACATTGATTTAGCCCGGGGCTTACAGCTCGAACATCTGGCCCAGTTGGCAGGCAGCTCTGGGGCCGGCACTATTGGAAAGCTTTCTTTGGAGCGTCCAGATGCAGAGAGAGGAGGACTGGTACAAATGCCACAGATGGAAACGCTGGAACAGATGATGCAGTGGGCAGCGCCTGCCGCCGTTGGCACAGGTAGCTTGTCTCCAACAGCTGGCATAGGTTAGGCATTCTTGGGAATTGGTGCCTCAAATGTTCGCACTGGCAGAGGTTGCGCTTGTGGTACATACACACGCCGTCAGCACAGGCCTCATCAATCAGGAGATCTACGGGAAAGAATGGAAAAATTAAGACAGAGTTTTGTTTGTCCCCTGTGGAGTTTCTAATTTGGGTGTTTCTAATTATTATGTGACTACTCAGATCTCTCAGTGTTGCTGTTTAATGAAGAAAACACAACACATTATCACAATAAAGCCCCTTTTTCAGGTATTTTGTTCATACAGTACCTAGAAGAAATGGCTATGAGCAACATCTTAGCAATTCCTTTTTAATAAAATTCTTCAGTATATGGTTAGGAATGAACAATTTAATGTGTGTAAGTTTTATGGAAGCTGTTTTGAGGGCTCTTATTGTAAAGAAAACATGCACTACTGTGCAATTGGTGTGAATGTTGTAATTAGTTAAAATGAAATAGATATACAAGGATATTCTATTGAAATCCATATATATATATATATATATACATATATATAC
>JBBIGA010000146.1:11363358-11376530 GCA_037576975.1 Alestes dentex
GGGAGGTTCATATGTGTATGTGCATGTGTGTGTGTGTGTGTGGAGGTGGGGGGAGTTTCATACGTTTATGTGTGTGTGGGGGGATCGGGGGGGGGTTTATATGCATGTATGTGTATGTATGTGCGGGAGTTTGTGTGTGTGTGTGCAAATCTTTATATACAGTCATGTTTGCTTTGAATTATGACTTATTGAGCACTATGTTAGAATCTGGAAACTGCAGGATTTACCCTCATGTGTGGTTTGTTTATTTTCTAAGTTAAAAAAAAGTGTAGCACGTAGCTGCAAACTTTAGCGCCCAGTTTATTTATTTGTCTATTCAAATAATTCAAATAAAACATGTCAGCGTTTTTGAAAATTACTTAGAATGTTTTTTTCCAATATGTTACACTCAGCAAATAAACAGGAGCCGTTCATTAAAATGTTCAGAAGTGTGCCCTCTGTGGAGAACTTTTGCTTATCTTTTCAACTTTTACCTTTTTTTTCAGATTTTTCCAAGGTAAAATAAAATATGTAATTTTAATGTATGCCCAAATTCTTACAACTGTATATCAAAGTATATAATATCTGACAGCACTAACATATATTTTTTTACATGTTCATTTAATGATATAATGTTGAATGGTCAATAAAATACATTTTAAGCTCAGTGGATCTGATTATTTTTGTACGTTTGTGATTATTTTTTATTCCCCCAGTTAAGAAGTCTTTTTATTAACTACTGTCTAATATCTATAACTGGCAGGTTTTGTTCTCTGACAAGGGTAAAGTTATCTACGGCTGTTAGTGATTATGTGGCTATTATATTTCAGCAAGTTAACTTAATGACTTTATATGTATATTGCTAAAAAGAATAAATACAAATAACATATTGTTTGTAAATAGTGACTTTATGTACAGTATATCAATGTGATCCTTGTGAAGGCCTGGTATTATTGGATCAGAAACCTGGTTTGACCCAATTAGTGCTTCATTACGTTTAATCAGGAGCTGCTGATGGAATTTCACAAATCCAAACAATGGCTGGAGACACCGAGGAGGAATTTGGAACCGAACCCGTGTTCTCATTATCAGCTCACAAAATATCAGCTACTTTTTTTTTATATAAACAAACCCAATCTTGATACTTTTTACTGCTTTTTTGCATTAAATTCTAATGTTAACTTTCTTAGCAGAACACGCTGAGAAAAATGGCTTTAAACAATTTGTATAATAGATGCTCAACACTTTTGTGCAGTATATATAATCAACATATGAAATGTTTTTATACCATCCACCCAGAACATACAATGGGTGATTTCCACTGTAAAAAAAAAAGACACCTATTTTTGGTCCAAACAATGTCCAGCGCATCTCTTCCCCCCTAAAACCACTCAACAAACCACTTGTGCTTAATGTTTTTCTGAGCCATGTGTTGCTGCCCCCCCCCCCAGTTTTGATCCTGCCCCCTCACACATGCATCAGCCCCTTAAGTTTCCACCCCAAAAAGCAACAGCCAGTGTTCCAACTCGTAAACAGATCAGCGCCTCAGCCCAGCCCAACGACTCCCACCCCCTCCCACCACCCACTCTGGCCCCCATCTGGCGGGTCCCTGGCCCCCTCCCCCGATCAAGGCCAGAGGTCAGCCTGGGCTTGAGGTCAGGGATCAGTCACACTGGCCCTTTGCTGAGCAGCTGCCTGTCTTCTCAGGCCAGAGGAAGGAAGCAGCCGCCGCCACAGCAGCAGCACATCTGCTCTAATGAGTGTCTCTCTCGTGAGTGCGCGCGCACACACACACACACACACACACTCTGCTGGCTCACTCCTGACCCTTTCTTTATGCCCTGACCAGACCACCAAACCAGATAGGAGCTTTTATGTGTGTGTGTGTGTGTGTGTGTGTGTGTGCGTATGTGTGTACTTGTTTTTGAACATTTTTAGGACTTTATATGACACACAGAAAATGTTTTTCACGTTTTTTTGTTGTTGTTGGGTTTTTTTTTTAAAGGGCCCATTTTATTTCAAAATCTGTCATTCACCACCTAATTCAAATGGGCCATAAATGCAAATTTAGATGGAAAGCAGCTCCTCACTTTGAATGAAGTGATTTTATTTTGTCATGAAAACCAGTGCATGTACATATACCTGAATAAAGATAAAGACAAAGATGCCTTTATTGTCACTGTACACAAGACACAGTGAGATTGCAGGTGCCCTTCACAGTATTCAGACAGACAAGTATATACACATATATGTAAAAGTATGTACACGTATATGTAAATAACTAGAAAATATTCAGCCTGCAGCTGACTAGCTCCGCCCATTCATGATTAAGTTATGAGCAGAGTTTCAGTCCAGACCACTCTTTAAACCAGGCACAGAACACAGAACAGCAAATCAGAACAGAGCTCATTTATATAAGGCTCAGTGGCAAAGATGGCCTGTTTGATGCTAAGGGATAAAAAGAGATCGTGTTTTCAAGGGGGGGGGAAATGCAAGAAAAATGTAGGCTAAGGATCCTTTAAATGAGTAAAAACAATTTCTTTCTTTTTGGTTACTGACTTAAGGGTTAGGTTTAGAAAAGTCTCATTACATGGAAACCAATCAGCCATAACATCAAAACCCGCCATCTAATATTGTGTAGATGAACCTCTGAATGTGTTCTGTGGTACCTGGTGCTGAGATTTTAGCATCAGATCTTCCCCAGAGCATCACACTGCTTCCTGTAGTGCATCCTGGTGCAGTCTCTTCCCCAGGTAAGCCACGTGTAAGTATCTCGCCGTCCACGTGATGTGAAAAAAATCATACAAGGTCACTTTCTTCCATTGCACCATTGTGCAGTTCCAATGTACACGTGTCCAGTGTAGACGCTTTCAGTGGGGGACAGCGGTCAGCATGGGCGCTCTGACCGGTCTGTGGTTACTCATCTACATACACAGCAGTTCTGTGATGCCCTGCATTTTTTAACACCTTTTTATTGTGGCTAGTTTGAGCTTTTTCAGGTGTTTGTGCTACAGTAGCTTCTCTGTGGGATCGGACCAGGTGGGCTAACCTTCGCTCCCCATGCCCATAAATAACTTTTTGACTCCCATGACCCTGTTGCTGGTTCACTGGTTGACATCTCTTGGACAACTTTAGGTAGGTACAAACCACTGCATACCAGGAACACCCCACAAGATCTGTAGTTTTGGAGACGCTCTGACCCAGTCATCTAGCCATCGTTATTGGGCCCTTCTCAAACTCCAAACTTCTGGACTCCCCATTCAGCTCATGATAGTCATGTCAACAGCTTGATTCCTGGTCACTGAACCATTTTTGTGTAGATTTAAGGCACACATTTTGGATCATTGCCCTTCTGGAATATCTGACCACGGCCCAGCGTGAGCTTTTTAGCAGAGACAGCCAGATTTTCATTTAAAATCTCTCGGTACTTGAGTCCATGTTACCGTGTATCCTAACAAGGTCCCCAGAGCCTTTGAAGTAAACACAATCCCAAAACACCATAGACCCTCACCATAGTTAACAGTGTGGATGAGGTATTTTCTGCACAATCACCTTTCTTACCCCAAAGCTACCTTGAGTGATTGCAGCCAAAATTCTCACCCCATCTGACCACAGAACCTGGTTCCAGTAAAAGTTCCAGTAGAACCTAGAAAACTCCATGGTTTATGCCTGTGCATAGACAAAAAAAAATATGTTCTTTTAACATGTGTTTCAAATCATTTCTTTGCAGTGAAGATTAAGATTAAATTGTTTTGATCTGGTAACTCCAGAATGCTACCATCTTTTACAAATCTACAGCTGTGATCCTAGGAGATATACTTGTCTCTCTAACCGTCCTACTCACTCTGCATGGGGGCAAAATAAACATGAGTCCAGTTTCACAACAGCTCTGGTTGTTTGAAACTCCCTAACAATAGATATTTTGGCATTTTCAGGCATAGTCTTGTCCATGCTAATAAATCCATTCATCCATTTTTGTGAGCTGCTTATGCCAACCAGGGTCTGTGTGGAAAACCTCTGCACTACTGTGAAAAATGTCAAAAGAAATCTGGCCTCTGTCTTACCGCATATTTAGACCCCGAAAGTCATGGTTGACCACTAAAGAATTCCTGAACACTCAGGAGGACTTTAGTTACATTTTGTTCATAAAAAAACCTCTATGGGTGCTAATAATTGTCACGTATTTCTAAAACATTCAGTGCAAGATAAAACTGAGATTGAACGAGCTTGTGTTTACTCATCTCTACTAAAGATGATAAAAAAAAAAATATGAAGCTGACATTTATGGGATATGTGTATGTGCATTAATGGGATAAGAGTTCATGTCCTGACACTACATAAAAACTGTATGTACGGGTGTCTATGTACCGACTGGTCTGTCTTTTGTAAATAAACTATAAATGTCAACAAACTAAGAACACTAGCAGCATATTGTGTACACACAGAACATGGATGTACACATAATCTTCCGCTAGTACACATAATCTTCTGCGTCTTTTGTGCTCTGCTGTCTCTGCTGAGGCTCTTTCGACCTGTGCACTCACCCACAGGTCAGGTTCTGCAGTGGTTATACACTCTGCTTCTGTTTCCGTCACACTGCTGGGGAGATCTTCAGGTACACTCTGTGGACAAAAGTATCGAGCCACCTGACCATTACACCAGCAGGGACTATGGTCAGACTGTTGACCACAGTGACACTGCATTCACATACATAGACTTAAATATGGAGTGGGTCCCCCTTTACAGCTCTAACAGCTTCCACTCTGCTTTGAAGGCTTTCCATAAGATGTTGGAGTGTTTCTGTGATAGTTTGTGCCCATTCACTCTGTAGAGCATTTATGAGGTCAGGCACTGATGCGGGATGAGAAGGCCTGGCTCACAATCACCATGCCGGTTCACAAAGTTGGAAGCATGGCGTTGTCCAAAATGTCTTAGAATGCTGCAGCATTAAGATTGCCCTTCACTGACAGTAAGGAGTCACGTGAATTCAAGGAGGTATGTCCCATTACTTTTTTGTCCATATAGTGTGTGAGTGTGTGAGAAAGAGCACTAGGTGTCTACACTGGAAATTTCTAACCATGGAGAGCTGATTAAAGGATTGTAACAGTGCTAATTAACGCCACATATTCAGATCACGGACAAATAAATCTGAAAATGGATCTCGCTTGGACCTTAATGAGTTGATTTTGTATTTGTAATTAATAATAGTTAAGAAGGAGGGCTTATGGTGCACCGTTTACCAGCAGGGGACTTGAATTTATTAGCTGGTTTTGTGTTTATAGCAGCATTTATTTACCAGTAAAGGAAATAAAGCGGTACAGCAGCCGAGGACCTGGGGACGATGAAAAGACAATATACTGTAAACTTGCCTGCAAACTCTGGGGTGAGACTTTACGGTTCTTATGCTCAGTTTAATGGTAAACCGACTCCTGACGGTATTTTACAGTGTGAACACGCGCTTATCCATGACTGGATTAGGCCGATGTCCCAGGAGGAGTTCCATTCGTTCAGAAGATGAAGTGCAGTCTGAAATCAAAAGTGATTAACTCTCACTTCTGCTCCAGTGTATCAGCCCGACCTAATCCCACCCCTCAAATACAGAGAATTACACTGTTCTTCAAAGTTTGGGGGTCTTCACGCGTCCCTGTTGTAGACGTGGCTTCTGCTCCGTGAGCAAAGCAAGAGATTCAAAAGATGATGTGTGAATTTAAATGATCCCTCAACAACCTCAAAACAGTCTAGAATCTCTCATATATCTTTAAATAACCTCTGGCATTGCAGCAAAAATATACTTTTAATTAACGGATAATTGCACCATTTTCTTTATTTGATTCTTCATCATTTAAGTGGTTAAGATGTAAACAAAGTCGTTCACAGTGCTTTGATGCGAAATGCTGCTTTCTAACTTGCAGAGTCAGAATTGTCCACTGTGGTGATGGGAACCAGATGTCTACAGTATTTACAGCCTCTAAAGAACATTAGTAGATGAAATGAACGCGCTGCCTGATGCCACAGACATTTCATCATAGTTCTGAGAAGTTTTTGACCTTTTTTTTTTAACCAATCATGGCCGAGGGATACATGCACTGTGTGGTAAGGCAAAATAGTAACAAAAGAAAACTTAAAAAAACATTATCTCTACTTTACCAGCATCAACTCAGAAGCCATGTATAAGTTTACTGGTCTGTTCAGATGTTAAATAAAATGGCTGTGTGTCATTTTATTTAACATGACATTGCATTGTCATTGACATTGCAACCTCTGGCTCCTATCACCACCACTGTAAAGAAATATATGCCAGTAAAGATACAATGGCTTTACGTCTTAACAACTCAATTCTGCAGAAACTTTGCAAAATCAGTGAAATTTCCTCTTCTGTAAGCATCAGATCAGCTTCCTTCACTTCAAAAAAGGTCGCACTATTTTCACATGCTGTTATTGTATAATTCCAATGCTTCTGTATTTATTGTCGCCATTCAAAAAGTCATTTCCTTGTAACTTTTTCAGTAATTCATTTCTTTATTTATTTTTTACATGTTTTAAAAATGACAGCGTCTCATTATGAATTGACCAATAGGAATACTCCAAAATTGCGCCGGATTAAATCTAATTATGTTAACTTATGTTAACACTGGGGTTTTTTTTTCTATTCTCCTGTAAAGTGATCATTTCAGATGCATAAAGTTGTGTTATGACAGCAATTATATACTGCAAATACTAAATATAAAAAGAGTTAAAAAAAAAAAAAAGTCAGAAACGTTTTTTTTTTGGTGAATTATGTAGGAATCTGTTGATTTAAGAGAGCACTTGAATACTTATCAGTCCGCCGTGTGCAGACACTTCGATGTTAAATGTTATCCAAGCTGAACACAATGCTCCACAGTCAATAACCCCCCATATTCCAGCGTTACAATAATAATTAGGTGAAATTCCGCAAACATTTCTGGTACAAACCTTACCATCCAGTCCTATGAATATTTCATGAGTGAATGAGCAATCGACACCTTGAGACTACAGTGTCTACAGTATCAGGAAGAAAAGCCGGGCTTTCATCATTCTCACCATATTCCTCACCTCCTACCTCCTCTCACATACAGTATGTGTACATTTATATCCATCTCCTCAGCCAAGCCACACAACATGGATGGATCAGATTCATATTGGGTTTTGTCTGGCTTTAAAATAACTTCACTTTAGGCGTGCAATTTGATGTGCGTAGAATATTAATTACCTCACATCTGATGGCTTCTGAAAACACAAGCTATAGTATGTCTTCATTAGTTTTTCATTATGCTACTGCGTCATAATGGCCGTACTTAGTATTCCTCAGATCTTTCAAGCACTCTCATTCAACCACACCACTGGTATACTAAATGAGGTTGTTCTGACTTTAGTGAAATTAGTCATTTAAAAAAAAAAAAAAGGAAAGGGCCCATATCCTCAATTTCTCTTGAATTTTTCCCCCTGGGGTCCACTTATTTCATTCATGTGGGGTTATATACCAGAAAAGAGTCACATTTGCATATGTAAATACTTATGTAAATGCATGAAAATAGACTCTGTTTTGATTTGCTCTCCTGTATTGTGCCTCATTCCAAAAGCAGAATTATAACTTCAAAGTGAATGACAAGGGATAAAGTGCTGTAGGCTGAGGACCCAGACATAAATACAAATGTGTGTGTGTGTGTGTGTGTGTGTGTGTGTGTGTGTGTGTATATTTATTTATTTACACACACATAACATGTATTTATGTCTTCTGGCTCTTCAACCTACATCACTTTATCCCTTAGTTTATCAGTAGTACTTTTGCCCATATAGTATTTATAATATATATATATATATATATGTAAGAGAGCTGGTTTTGTGACATCACAAAAGCAATGAAATTACTTCAAAAATAATATAATGCAGAGTTGACATCAAACTCAAAAAACTAAAAATAAAATAAAGGAAACTTTGGTTTTCATGATATGGGCCATTTAATACCCAAAGCAATCCATTATAAGTACCAAATCAATCCTAGGCAAATATGAAATGGTGCATTTTACACATGATTGGTGTGAGTAACTCATGACTAAACAGGGAGCTGAAGAAATGCCACTTATATCTGAAAGACTCGCACAGAGCCCATCGTCAGTACTAAGTCGAGCCGCACCGCACACACTCGATAAAGCCTCCAATTCGGGGCCTATTTTAAGGTGGATGTCTCCCTCTGGTGGTAAAAATAATATTGTATTACTACTAAAACCACTTCATTCCTTCATGTGTATTTTTACAACATCCCTAAAATGACGTTGTGTTCAGTCTTTTGTAAGATACTTACAACACATGCAGTCTTTTGGAATGAATACAAAATAACACCCAGTAATATTACAATATTAAGCATCTTGAGACCATATTTTGCCTTCAGAATTTCAGTTCTTTTTTAAAAAAAAAAAAACCTGTTATAAAAGCTGCTGTTAAATATCTTACATGAGAACGACTGTCACTTTACGATTACAGTAAGTGATTTTCAGAGATGTTGTAATTATAAACTCTGACATAAGGGAACTACATTGTTATACTACTGATAAACTAATACATTTGCAATCAGAGTATTCACGTTGGCTTTTATTGTCATCCATCCACATACACGGCATATGACTGAACGGAATTGTGTTTCTTACAGTCCCAGGTGCACGAACAGCACAAAAAACAAACAGGTATTTAAAAAAAAAAAACAAGTAAAACAAGACAGTGTATCAGTGCAACAAACGTTAGGAGGAGAAACAGGAGATACATTTTGAGGTTGAAAGCATCAGAAATAGACTAGTGACACAGAAATAGTATAGTGCGGGCGCAAAGGCACCAAGGATGTGCAAGAAGTGTACTGTATGCATGTTCAGTGTATATGTGCATAAAAGTTAAGTGCAAACCTTTTTGCACGTATATGAACTGTGTGGAAGGAGGTTTTTAACTATTCAACAAGAAGAAAAGCCTCCAGGTCTTCAACGAATGCAGCAAGTAAAATTCTGGTCCGTAGAATCGTCGATAAATGTGCATTAATGTTCAAATCCGGTGTTTGAATTAGCTTTGGAAAGTTCGGACTTTATGCTGGTGTCCACGAAGCCACTGTGAACGGAGATCAATATGAGACCATCGTGAGGAACAGTGTTCGCACCACTGAGTGCATCTGGTCCTTCAAAATGGCCTCGTATTTCTTTGCTGTCCAAGCAGAGCATTCGTCTGACCTAATGACTCCCATGGCGTGGCTTTTTACACCATTATGAAGCCATCACCGTGTTTAACAGCTGGCACCAGATACCGCAGGTTGAAGGAATCCTTTGTAATTCCCAGTCCCCTAATGTAAATGTGGAAAAATGTAGAAAAAGACGCAAGAGTGACTCAAAGCATTTAACGCATATAACCCTTTTCTTAATGCTCACCAAGCCAGGCTTTCCGTTCCTCTGAGCTCTGTCCAACTGGGCTTGTTTACTTTGTACGTCAATGTCTCTGATCATATTAAGCAGAATATAAAATCATGTAAAAGACAAATTTCTCGTTTGGTCATTTTAAAGTATAGTGGATTTTGTCTGCCTCTAATGCTCGAATGTGTCTCCTGATGCTTGATTGTGTGTGTGTGTGTGTGTGTGTGTGTGAGACAGAGGGCAGGGAAAGACAATATTAAACATTTTTATTTTGCTTAATATGCTGCTGTAATGCTGAATCAATAATGTTCTTTTTTTTTCCTGTCTTGGCACCCTTGGCTAAATTACTTATTGATGTTCAGAGTGAAAAAAGCAGCAGCAGGCCTGCAGAAAGTTCCACTGACACAAGCTTAACCTCCCTTCTATTTGATGTCATGGAATCGTTAGAAAGAAAACTCACATGTGGCCTCATTACTAAAGTGCACCTTTGGATAAACAAACGAAGCAGCATTTGACGAAAACAACACGTTGCCCACTGTTACGCATGGGGTGGGTCTATTATGCTTTGGGGTTGTGTGGCAGCTGACACAGTCAGTCAAGGAAGCCAAGCTGAAAAGAGGCTGACTTCAATAACTTCAATGGACAAGCATCCAAACAGTCCTCAAAATCTACTTCAGAAACAAAAGCTGAAGCTGGCCCTCACAATCCTGAACATCCTTGAAGATCTATGGGAGTTTAAACATGCAGTGCGTTGCGTGCAAGTCCAATTAATAATAAAAAGAACCATTCTGCAAGAATAGAAAGACCAACTCCTTCCAAAGGAGGTGTTACTAAGTACTTATTTAGTAAGGTGTCTAAACTTCCGCACACGCCAGAATTACTATTACTATAGTTAATCAACTATAAAGTGTACATTCATGTTTGCAAAAAAAAAAAAAAAAAAAATTGCTGCAGGGGTTTTCTTCATTTCACTTTTGTTCCTCTCGGTGGGCATTGCCATGCAACCGCTTCTTACTGATGCATGTCTGTGTGTTCCACTGGTCTTAGCTTTGAAAATGTCTCTTTGAAACTTTAACTAATTTGTTTGTTTTTGTGACTCAGTTCTATTTCCATTAGAGTTGCCATACAAAGGTTAACGCCTTGTTAATGCATTATCAAAAGTTACAGTACTAAGAGTTATGACTAACAGTTCTTTTCATTTTGTTAAGTACATTAACAGAATAATTCAGTCAATAACACTGCTGACAGTGCATGAAAAGCAATAGAATTAAAAATACTCAATCGTATGGTTAAACTATTCTATTATCAAGTACTCACATTTTCAGTTTTACTCAGACAGACATAATAGAGGTCTTGACAATGTGTCTATGAATGTATTGTTGAAGTTCTAGAAGTAGTATTCAGATCTCATGTGAGCAGATGCTTTGTAGTATGTGATATATTTTAAATAAATATACATTTTCTTCAAAAGGGGAATTATGTTCAAATCAAAAGACTTTTGTTGTGCACACCATTTGTGCTCACTTTGGAAAGTTAAAGTACTACAAGTATAAAAACAAGTGAAAATGATCCACTTTCCAAAAATGCCATTTCACCAATCCATTACAAGTTTTCCAGAAGCAGCACAGCCACACAATCCTCTTTTAGAATGTTACAGTACAGTGTTTGAAAAGAACAGTGTCTAGCTAGGTTTTTACAGTGCTTAAGTGTATTTTTAGAACACAGTTGAAGAAGCTGTTATGGCTGCTTCTATAAATGTACAGTGCAGAGTATCAGAGTATTTTTTCCCTCAATTGTTTTTAACAATGAATACTGTTTTAGACAGATAAGCTGATCCAATCTGCTGAGCTATTCTTTCTTTCTGCCGCTAGGTCTGGATTACATGTGGATGTTTGCACACTACCAGGAAGATCCTTTGGTTTGTAAGAAGGTATGGACCATCTTCTGGTGTTCATGAAGGGGGCATCTTGGGAACCAGAGGTACTGCGTTTGCACCACTGGGTGCACACGGCCCTTCCAAATGGCTTCATATTTCCTAACGATGCAAAGGTGCTTCCAATGGTTGAATAAACAATGTTAAAATTGAAGTTAGAGACATTTTTTTAGAAGCAAACAAAAATAGTAACAACTAGGGTTAAGGTAAGTTTCTGATGGGCCAAATCAAACATAACTTTGGACCACAAGGCACACACCTAGAGAATGTAGAAACAGCCAGTTTAACATCTAAGCTATGTTTTATTGCTCATTTTGGCAGGGATTGGTAAGGTTGTTGTATGTTGACATTATATCAAATCATTTCAAGTTTTTATATACATTCTATGGACAAAAGTATTTGGACACACCTCTTAATTATTGGATTCAGGTGGCCCCTTACTTCCTTTGAAGGACACTCAGCAAGTCAATGCTTCAGCAAGTCAAGACATTTTGGATAACGCCATGCTTCCAACTCTGTGGACACAGTTTGGGGAAGAAGCTTTTCTATTCCAGGCTGACTGTGTCCCAGTGCACAAAGTGAGCTCCATAAAGACATGGCTGGATGAGTTTGGTGTGGAAGAAATTGACTGGCTGCACAGAGCCCTGACCTCAACCCCATCCGACACCTTTGGGATGAACTGGAACAGGCCTTCTCTTCCAACATCAGTGTCTGACCTCAAAAATGTTCTACAGAATGAATGGGCACCAATTCCCACAGAAACGCTCCAAAATCTTTTGGAAAGTCTTCAAAGAAGAGTGAAAGCTGTTATAGCTGCAAAGGGGATCAACTCCATGTTAAAGTCCCTGTTGGTGTAACGGCGGGCCAATACTTTTGTTCGTATAGTGTATATATATTAACACATACAAGGACCCACATTTCGTCTCAAGTTCGTATTTATTAAGTGTGGCGTTATTTTGAGAATGGTCTGCAGTTTACTTGTCGGTAATAATGTTTTTAATTATATTAAACTCCAGAGTGAGATAAGTGTTGTATAAATCACAGCAGGAAAACATGCACACCCCAACTGCACCATCTTGAAGAGCCAAGCATATTTAACACCGCTACACAGAGACAATAAGCCCGAGAGAAGACAGCTCTGCATTCAGTATATACAGACACTGGAGATCCAACAGCAGCATTACAATACAGAGCTCAAGAACAGACGTCATTGTATTTTTGTGCAAACATGCAGTCAGCTGCGCCAAAAAAAAAAACAAAAAAAAAAAGTGGTTTGTGTCCATTGACTGGTCAACTAGTCAAATGATCCAAACAAGTGATATTACAGTGCATTAGATGGTTTTCAGTCTACAAAAGCAGCCAAGGATCCAGAAGAAAAGAAATAATGTGAAGGCCCATTCTATTAAAAGAATATAGTCAAACAAAAAAAACCCCAAATAAACATTAACACCTGGGATATCTTTAATGTCTACACGGAATTGAGTCCTACCTCTGTTGGGCTGTGTGGACACTGCCAATGCTGATGCTGTGTAACTCGTAGTCTCAGAAGGAGGCATTAAAGCAGCAGAAGGTTCTAAGAGGACTTAAATCATTCCCAGGTATCATTTTATATACATAATGTACGCAGACGTTTTTATAAAGCAATGCACTCTATCGTGCAGAGAAGCTCATGTAACCATTCACATACATACACAAAATTAACCTGGTTCTGACTTTCAAGTTGCACTATGAACCCAAAGTCAGTAGTAACAAGGCACGCTTTCTTCATCTGTGTGGGCAGAGAGAGTGTGTGTGTGTGTGTGTGTGTGTGTGTGTGTGTGTGTGTGTGTGTGTGTGTGTGTGTGTGTGTGTGT
>JBBIGA010000146.1:11404969-11431969 GCA_037576975.1 Alestes dentex
GTAGAAAAGAATAGCGAGAAGATGATAGACAGTGTGATAAAGTGATTGGATAAGGGAGACAGAAGGGTAGAAACAAAATAGAGCAAGAGAGAGTGATAGATAGATAGATAGATAGATAGATAGATAGATAGATAGATAGATAGATAGATAGATAGATAGATAGATAAACTACAAAACAGTATCAAGGTAAGTACAGCTGAACAAAGTGCAGTGAACATTGCACAGTAGTTATTGCAAAAAAAGTTATTGCAAAGTAATAGAAGGGTAGAAAAAAGAGTGAAAGTGATAGAAAAAACGGTAGAAGAAATACAGAGAGAAAGAGAGATAGAGGGGTAGAAAGAGAAGCTGGTGATAGAGAGAAAGCATAGAAGGTTTAAAAAATAGAGGGATAGAGACAGCGATTGAAGGGTAGAAGAGAGACAGGCAGACAGAGATAGATATAAAAGCGTAGAAGAGAGAGAGAGAGAGAGAGAGACAGACTGAGAGAGAGAGAGAAATAGAGATCCGCCCCCACTGCTTCAGTACTGAGGCTCTAGTTACTGAAATTCTGGTGTGAACAGATGTTCACGTTACCTTATCTCCGAACACACCTCTCCTAACTCCTCTGAAGAGCTCGTGTCTGCTCGTTCTGTTTGCATGGTTGAAATTTGTTCGTCTTTTCCAGTGTGCGGTCCGTGTCCCTGTGTCCCTGCTCCCCGGTGAGTGAGGACAGCAGCAGGAGCAGTGCTGGTTCATGTAGCCCGTCGAGCTCCAGCAGCTAGCCCCTGAGCTACAACCAAACTGGTGGCTGATGGTAAGGAAGTGCTCTGCGGTCTAACGTTACTGGGGCTTGTGCTGCTCGTACGGCTGGCTTTTATGGAGTTATTCTCTTTTCATTTCAACCACAGAGGCGAAGAGGACGGACAGCATCTTCCAAACTAGCCAACTGCCATTATCAGAGACATCCAAAAACGAAGAAAACCGTCGTTAGAGGGGCAGCAGCAGCTAGCTGGCTAGCTGCTTTGGCTGAACGGAGGAGACGGGGCTGAGAAAAAAAAACAGGAGGAGAGACTAATGGCAAACGAGCCCGTTATTCTGAACGTGTATGACATGGTGAGTCCCTCTAAATGTTTTCTGCACACGTTTTTTGACTGGCTTTTGAGTGGGAAATGTGAAAACAGGACTTGGCTCTCGGTTTTGCTCGAATGATGTCCAATGACACACCAATGTGAGAACAGAGCCTGAAAGAGAGGAGAAAGGTGAGCTTGTGTGCTAAATAAAAAGCTCTCTACTTCCAATCATACAGGGTTAATGTCAGTCTGTTCTGCTGTTGCAGGACAGTCTGCTCATTTAGCAGTGTCTAGCTTTCATTATCACTAGAACAATATGTTAATGCTGACATAAGCTACCCTAATGAGGATCTTAACTGGGGATGTGGCTGGATAATGCAACCCCTCCAACATATTGAATGGCTTGAGCTTCCTTACAGGAGTAAAGTGACTTTGGCTGTTTGAACTGTCACACCATGGCAGAGGACTGAACTACACAGGCTGTACTGTAGACTTTGTAAACTTGATCTGGATGTTTAAGCATTGTGTGTTTTTACACAAAGCCCCAGCCATCCTGCCATCTAAGTGTACAGTATGTTCTTATCATCATCTGTCAACTCATTTCAAGCCCTCAGGACAATTTCACAAAGAGGATTTTGTCACTGTAACATTCTGCATGGAAAAAAGAAACTGCAACAAGTTCTTTACATTTCTCCTTTCGTGCGATTTTCATCTAGTGATATGACTGAGAAACATTCCTTAGAGCAGTAGAATCCCTCTCTAGCTTCAAAAACCTCCTGAAAACTCATCTGTTCAAAGAGCCTCTCTTCTCTCTTCTTGCACTACTCTTGCATAAAGATTTAGCACTTAGTACTCTCCTCTGGTTCTCACACTGTCCTGAAACTTGAATGTGTCCTCATATTGTTAGTCACTTTGGATAAAAGCATGTACCGAATGAGTGCAATGTAATTTCATGACACAGCACACTGGGTTTGCTGGATTGTTCAGGCTAAGGTATCAGCTGGTAATCTACACTTCAGCCTATAAACATTACATGCTGCTATAACCCTGAGGCTGATTTCACTATAAGAATCGAAAACTAAGCAAAATAATTCATTCCTGCAGCACACAATTGGTGTCAAATTAGTATAAAGTAGCCCTTTATATGAGCTGCATGCAGGGTTCAGCATTGGCTTTCTGCCGCTGAGTTTTTTTTCTGTAGTCTATTTTTGCTCAACCATCTAACCTTCGCTCTACAGTTTGTTTTTTTTTTTTTAAAGAAATGACAGTGGGGGTTTGATTCCTTGACCCACACATGCTCTTGTGAATTATATCTGATGTGGAACCCTGCAGTGTGTGAGCTGCTGAGCAATGCGAGGAAGTCTCAGTTTGATTCATTCAAACTTTTGGTCTTTCACATCAAGATGAAATGATGAGCCATGTACACTGCTCACAAATTTGAAAAAGAAAACAGACTTAAAACTGTTTATATATGTTCTGCCAAAAGACCACCTGTCCAGCTTTCCCTCATTACCCAGCCAGTCAATCTGGTGACAAACGAATGAGACTAATGACCCGCCATGCCCCTGGGTTTGTGGATTAAAAATGGAAGACGACATAAGAAAATGCTAACAGACATCCGCTGTATGTTTGTCTGTACCTTAAGAAGTAAGTCTGAATGTTTATTTCAACTGATTTGTAGGTTTTTCAATAAATATGGGCACATTTGTGTCATGGTTTCAAAAACAGCTTTGTCCAACAGAAGGTCATGACTGCTTTTGGGCTAATGAGGCAGATGCAAATCAAACTGCAATTCAGCAGATTCTTAACACTAATGGTTTGCATGATCGAAGAAGAGAGTACTCCTCCAATTGGAATTAGGCATAAGGGGGTGCAGTTCATGATGCAAGTTAAATTTTAGACTTGCATCAATGTATTATATTTCCTGGACATTTTTTCCTTAACTCAGAATTTACAAACCCACGATGGTTTGAACTGACTTACCAGGCCTGCGTCCTGCTAGAGACTTGAGCTGTGTAAAGGTGCACACCATGTGGAACAGGGCAGAAGTATATTTGGCAGAAGTGTTTTTGAGGTTTGAACTGATGTACGATATTGCTTTTGTTCTTCCAGTCTATTTATTTACCCTTGTTTAATTCGAAGTGTATAGACTTAAATCAGCTAAACTGCTTGTAATCGCGTCAAATGTTTTTTTGGTTTAACTTTTCCATTTTTATTTTTTCCATTTTATTATATTTGGCGGACTTCACAGTTGGGTGAATATTTTGGCAAATTTTGTTAATTTAGTTTATTTAGCTAGAAGTCAGTAGTCACCCAAATCAGCCTCAGATCAGCCCATCTACTCCTAAAAAGTTTTTGTTGTTGTTCTTAAAAAAAAACAAAAAAAAAACAGACCCTGCTGTCTATAATGGCTGCATGCCGTGTTCAGTTGCATGGTGAAGTCCTAAACCACACTGACAACTCTGTGCTTGCTTAATAAAGAGCTGCATGCAGTTTCAGTGGACTGAGGGGTGTTTTGGTGATGTGTTTTTATGGAAAAGATTTGGATGGCTGTGGACATGTAGTGTTTGTTAGTGTTTGGTGCTACAGTGCTAAACTAAACAAGAACAACTTGTAGACCAGATGTGCAAGTTATGTATTTTACTGGACTATTCCTTTAACTGCAATATATTTTTTGCTAGGTGCTGTAGTTAATGTAACATCACAGTGTACCTAAGAAAACAGTCAAATCAAAACAAACTAGTACATATGTGTACATAAGACATTCCTTCAGCATAATGTGCTAGTGTTTAAGAGGGATGGCTTTTTAAACTTCATTATTGCAAGCATATTAAATATAATAAAAAAAATCCAAATATTGCAATACATTTGGAAAATATCATACTTTGAATTGAATCACTGTCAATTAGCACTATGTTTGGTGCACTGTCCTCTGATGTAGTGGGTCAGCATCAGGTAAATGGCAAGTAACGTGGCTTAAAACAATAAAGCTATTGAACTATAGCTCTGATCAGTCTTTAAGGCCTTAAATAGACCTGCAGGAAAAACTAAAAGAAGATATTTTAAAATGCTCTCTGCCATCTGATCTTCCTCCCCCGTACTAACCGGTATTAGGTCTGTGTTGTTACTAGTGTAGGAGTCATGGCCTATTTTTGACTGAATGAACTTCTGTCTGACATGCTTGTAGCACCCTTAACATGATGACGCGCAAAAGCTTTTTATTGCCTGCTCCTTTTTATTCGAAATATGAGAACAGGCCTACCAAAACTTTGGGAAATTACAGTGTTGCTCATGACTGACTCACTCACCTTCTCATTATCTGCAAAGTTACATCTACCTTTAATCCAATAAAGCAGGAGGATGAGACTTCAACAGCCCATTATAGCTGCCGCTGCCTGCCCGGACTCAGAGCTTTCAACATGTTGCCATATTTTTAAAAGGACTGAAGACTTTATTACAGACATTCTTGGTTGTTAAAAAGAAGATCACTATTGAGGTTCTTGGAAAATAAATGTGTCGAGAGTGTAAAACATAGTGCATTCACTGTATTTAAAAAAAATAATTGTGCAAGAGACTAGCCTGTAGCTTCACGTGTTTGATGATACCACATCAGATCTTGATCTCTTGAGGAACTGTTCAGGGAGCATTCACGTACAATAGTTGATTGTTGAATAGTTACATCAGAACATGCATGTGTGGGGGGCTGTAAGTGCTTAAGGGCCATGGTGCCCTTTTTGGCAGATTTTTGCATCTTCTTGTTGTTTTTTTGCCTGCCTATGGCCCTTATCAAGAATAATTCAACAACAATATTTACACTGTAAGTTAAAATGTACATAATCTGAAGGGTGAAGTCATTGGTAGCCGTGGGTGTCCTCTGTCTTTACGTCACCCTCCCTCTTTGAATGAAGCAGCCATTAACAAATAAGAGTTAAATGCAAGAGTTATGACATTGTATTTTACATTCTCCCTGAATATTGGATGATTTAGTTTGGCAGGTTATATTAGTGTAAGCACCTCCATCACAAATTGTTTCGTTCCACCACACCACTCACATATACACTCACAGACACACACACACACCATTGCATTTACAAAGGTTAGCTGGACTTCTTGAGTAAAAAAAAAAAAAAAAAAGCTAAAGTTGGTTAATTTTCTGCCAAGCCGACCTGTGCTACACGATGAAACCTGGCTCAGAAATCAGGGACTGAACCAGTCTAACCTTTTACCGTAAAAGTTGTAAAAAAGTCTCCTTTTCATCTGTGTACGAATTCAAAAGAGTAAAGAACAGCTTTAAAGCTAATTAAGCTTTAAACAAACGGAGTCTTACAAATTACAGTAAAGTAGATCCTAGCTGGCTGGGTTCAAAAGTGTAATGAGGTCTGCTGCACAGATATCATTACATCAACAAGAACCCTTTATAAAGGAATGTTACTGCGGTGTCCGCTCTGCTTATAACTCCACTGTAGCGAGGCCAATCCCTTGGTGTGTGGAGAAGGATGTGTTTAATAAGATTTGAGGTAATTGAGGGCAAGTGGATAAGTGTCTTGTTTCACAGTCCCTTGCAAGAAGCTTTGACAGACTCGCTAGCCTTTCGCTGTGGGCTCTTCCTCTGCACTTCTCTGAGAAAAAGATTTCACAGAGCTTCGTTAGTTCCTTTTAACTCAGCGGATTGTGGTGTCCGCATTGTTCAGATGAGACTACAGTAGAAAGGGATATCAGTTGAACATTGTTAAGATGATGTACTGAGATGCATCTATCTTCTGAGTACACTTTTATAGGACATTTCCTTTGAAGCGGCGTCTCTGATGGTGTAACATGAAAAGAGGACCAGCTGAGTCAGAAGGCAAGTCTGAGCTTGTGGAAGCCATACGTGTGTTGGGTCATTTAGAATAAACAGAACAGGTCTTACTCATGTTACAGTAGACCGGTGTGTTCTGCAATGCAGATGATTCATCGGTAATTAAGCATCCTGGTTTCACGATAAAATAATTTACAGCCAGAACAGTTTCTTTTGTCAATAGACCTTGATTCAGTTGTATTAACGCTAAACAGTCTGCTAATAAAGGTTTATCTCATCTCATTTTATCTTAAGAACATTTGAGTAATTTGGTAGTTTAATTTGGTCTAAGAAAATGAATAGCCCCTGTGAAGAATCAGAACAACACAGTTCTTCTTTACTGAAGCATAAACATGAGGTAATACAGAGAACAAATTTCTTTAGTTATTTGTCAGCATGGAGAAGATTCAGTAAGGGTGTAGGAAGATTCAGACAGTAGGGTGTTGACTGCCATAAATCTGAGAATAATTGTAAAAAAGCAACTATATGCCTGAAAATGCCAATATCGATCAAACTCATTGCTGTGATGTTGGCAAATGGATGGGTGCCAATAAACATGGCATGTGGTGTTAAAATAATATATAGTTTATATTGTTTTCCAAGCCTAAAGTTACTTTATTCATATTTTTTCAAATTGTGTACTAATTGTCCACAGACATTTTTATGTCCTTTTTGTATTTAGTTTGGGGGGTTTTTTTTAACTAATAATTATGGAGCTGACTGTTTACACACATTAAATTCATAAAAAGCTTTTCTTTTCTGCAAAGTATTACACACTGGAAAACATCAAAGAAGTATAGCAACAGTACCAATGAGCTGTTATTTAATATATAAAAGTAGAAGAAGAGTGCTTAGCTTAACTACAAGTATAGAACAGCTTCATGGTTTCTTTAAGAGAGACCTTTAAGAGGCGGCTGGCATATTTAGATGTTCAGTGTTTTTTGCAGACAATGTGTACCCAACTTACTCGTTTTTTTTTTTAAAGTCTGCATCTTCACAAATCCATCGGCCAAGGGTGGAAGGGTGGTCTTTTTTTCCACTTCAAAAGAATCAAACATATTGCTGTGAGAAAAGTAGACTGTACTGTTTTATTGTGGTTTGGTTGTTGCAGTATTGCTACCTCAAAGTTCAGTTGTTTCTCTAATGTCTGAAAATGCTTCAAACACACAGAATCAAAATGATGTCAACAGAAAGCTGTTCAGAAATCTGAAGTCTGACATAATTACAGTACGTTGCAAAATGCTTGATGCAGAAACATTACAACATAGTACAAAATGTACAAGGGTCAGTAGTGCCAGTCTACGTCAATCAACTGTGCACGACATACAATGACAATACAATTGAGAGTACACTACACTGAAGAGTGAGACCATATTGAATCAGGAAGTAATGTGTGTTGTGCAACTAAGATATGTAGTGCAAGTGGAGTGTGTTCCACTTCAGATGCTGAGTTCCACATAATGGCTTTGTTTTTTGTTTTGTTTTGTTTTTTTGGGGTTTTTTTTTGTTTGTTTGTTTTTTTGTTTACTATGTAATGAAGTGTGAGTGCTCTCACATGAGATGAAAGATGCAGTACAGGGCACGGTGTTTTTTATGAGAGCGAGGACAAATTATGCTTATAACAAGCCTTTCTAAAATGACACAATTCTGTTCCATGTTTGTGTGCTAAGTGTCAAATTTTGCATAATGCTGAACAATGAGAGGTATTATTCTCAGTTTACCATCTCTTCTAGCTCATCACAAAAAAAAAAATCAAAGACTACTTAAAATTTGAAAATGTTCTTTTGTGACCATTGATACCTGTTTAGAAAGCTGAACATAGCCTCTACACAGAGATTTGAAGCGGACTAGGCTATTTGTTGTTTGAATGAGGACATTTTATTTTAATGGGCACACTTTTTTTAAATACAGGATTTCAATGGGGCAAGATAATCCCCCACCTACTTCAGTCCACAAATGGAAATAAAGCTGCAAAACAGCCTGTTTTTGAAATCCTTATTTTGTGTTTTTGTGATGTCAAAAAAATGCATTTACAAATGTACACGTATTCAGGCCACAGCAGTTTGGCTGCTCCAGTTCACCTTGAAGTTAAGAGCAGTGTCTCAGCACAGACCGCTTTTAAATGATCATAGTACAGAGCAGTCAGTCAGAACAGAGACTCTAAAAGACAGTAATTGAAACAATCTGTTTAATTATAAGGATTAAAGGATGGTCAGTCATGGCAACACAGTGTTCTGTACCACATCATGTTTTGGTAGTGTAATAAGAAGGTTTATACAGGCAGGCCTCCAGATGGTTGTGTACAGAATCAAACCCGAGGGAAGCGGCCTAAACTCTCACCCGTCCATGACCCACTCCTTATGGTTCCTTACTAAATTGTCCAAATGCCACAGCAAAATAGGTCAACTGTCTCTGCCCATATCTTCTGAGTGGCTGCTTATTAAGGCCAGAGATCCTCACAATGGACAGAATTTCCAAAGCAGTTCACTTCAAGTAGTTTAATCTCTGAGGTCAGGACTGCAGGTGAACCGTGTCTTTTCAAAATATACTATATCAGACTTGCACTGTAAAAGTGTTTCCTTTGTGGTGGCGGCAGCATTTGTTTCTTTGTGATCATGAAGCAGGAAAGTTAAACAGTGCTGTTCAGTGTCTTGATCATCCACTGAATGCTCACTTTGAATTTCAATGTCAATGCATTTTTTTTATTCCAGAAGGTGTTTATTTTCTACAACTGAATGCATGTTTATTCTCATTGTTTTCACCTTTACAGCCAGTTGGAGCATATGAAATTTTAGTTTTTGTCTGAACCATATATTTCCTTTTTAAGGACAATAATGATTGGAACTGTGTTCACTGTAATTAATTAATTGGGGCAGCTGGTGGCCTGGTGGTTAGGGAGTTCGCCCTGACATCAGAAGGTCGTGGGTTCGAAACCCTGGACTGCTAATGGCACCACTTAGGTACCCTTGAGCAACGAACCCACACACTGCTCCCCTGGTGCCCCTCGTTGGTGGCAGCCCCCTGTTTCAATAGATGAATGGGTTAAATGTAGAGAAAGAATTTCAGACTGTTCACTGCTGTGCTGCGGTGTGTTCATGCGTGACTAAATGGGGCCGCTTTACTTTTCTTTACATTACTAATTACTTAAGTCTACTTATCAGGAATGTGTGTTTTGTTCTTTCTAGTACTGGATCAATGAGTTCACTACCTCTCTGGGTATTGGGGTCTTTCACTCAGGGATTGAGATTTATGGCAGAGGTGAGATGCACAAGCAATTTTTTGCTCACTCTTATTGATGTTACACATCTGTAGACCTTATTTGCAAGTGTCAGATCTGTAAGAATTATTCGTGGCTTTCTCTTTTTTCGTTGCAGAATTTGCTTATGGGGGACATCCATATCCATTTTCAGGTATATTTGAGATAACACCTGGCGATGCCACAGAGCTTGGGGAGACGTTTAAATTCAAGTGAGTTTTAGAACACATTACCGGAGAAAGTTTTAAGATAAAAGGAATACTGTTTTCTCACACTCTGTATTTTTTTTCTCTCCTTTCAGAGAAGCTATTGTTCTAGGGAGTACAGACTTTACAGAAGAGGATGTGGAGCGAATCATAGAGGAGTTGGGAAAGGAGTACAAGGGGAATGCATACCACCTCATGCACAAGAACTGCAATCACTTTTCCACAGCACTGTCAGAAGTAAGGGTTCTAGTAGGACAAATGGAGAACAACTTGTCTGTACTAGGGTTATAAATGTCTGACTTTACAACAATTTGATTCGGTTACATTTTTAAGACACAAGTTAATACATGATGAATCTAATTTTACAATGATTCAGTTCAATTATTTTGATACTACATTTTCAGATATTATTATAATCTGGTGTAATTGTATCACAATACAGTGGGTACAGATAACAATCACCCTCTTCAAAACTTCATATTTACATTTTACACTTTGCAGCCTGAAATGAACACAAACACAAACACACACACACACAAAAAAAAAACATTTTTACAGCTGTATTTACTCAATACAGTTTGTAACATTCAAGTGAACGACATTATAGCAATAGTTCAGTACTTTCTGGACCCGCCTTTTGCTTTAAGTCCCGACTTCAGTCTGTAGGGATACTTCTCTGCTAACCTCACACATCTAGACTAGAATATTTGCCCACTCTTCTTTACAGAGCTGTTCAAGTTCAAACTAGATGGATGACTGTTGGTGGACTGTAATCTTGAAGTCATTCCACACATTTTTAAAAGAGTTTAAGTCTGGGCTCTGACTAGGCCAAGCAAGAGCATTCACCCATTTTCTCCCTCAGCCACTGTGTGGCCAATTTTGCTATGTTGGAAGGTAAACCTTCTTCCCATTGGCAGCTTTCTAGCAGTGGGCAGCAGTTTTTCCTCAAAAATGTGATATTTTGCTCCATTCATTTTTACTTCGGTCCTGACAAGGGCCCCAGTCCCAGCTGCAGAAAAATATCCCCCCAGGAAAATGCTGCCACCTCTGTGCTTTACTGAAAGTGTGGCGGTTTTTGGATAGTGAGCTGTATTGGCTTTCCGCCAGATGTACTATTTGGTGTTGAGGCCAAATAGTTTAATTTGACCATAACACCCTTTTCCACTTGGCCTCAGAACCTCAGTGTGTTTTGGCAAAGCTCAATTGATACTTAATTTCTTTTTTTTTTTTTCCTGCTGCTCTCCCATACAAGCCACATTAGAGGAGCACAATGACCACTCTTTGCTATAAATTCCTGTAACTGCTTCGAACACAACATAATTATAAACTTTACTGTGCTCTTGGGGACTGGAAAGCTTTAGATTTTTTTAAAATTCCATCTTCTGATCTTTTGCCAGTGCCTTGCCACCCATAACTAAATTGTTTCTTCCAGTTGTGCTATGAAGCACTGGAATGCTCCAGGGATAGCTGTTTCTTTGTTGAACTAATCAAAACAATTACAGTTGAACAGTTGTCAAAGGTTGTTACTGGAAAAAAGATGGGAATCTAATTTTCGCATCTCTGCTGTTTTTGGCAGATCCTATGTGGTCGTGAGATCCCACGCTGGGTGAATAGACTGGCCTACTTCAGCTCCTGCGTGCCCTTTCTACAGAGCTGCCTGCCTAAGGAGTGGCTAACACCAGCCGCGCTGCAGTCTAGTGTTAGTCAGGAGCTGCAGGGAGAGCTGGAAGAAGCTGAGGACGCTGCCGCCTCAGCCTCCACGCCTTCCTGTGCTGTGGCGCCTGCGCCCATTCCCAGGCCCACCCGACACCAGCCACGCCGATAGACCCTGCTGCCTTGACTGACAGGCCTCAGAGACTGGCCCAATGCTGCCAATAGAGCCCACCCCTTCCAGTAACAAATCTGCAATTCACCAGCAGTGTGGATCAGCCCTGCCCTATTGGTTACGGGCCTTACTTAATTGTTTTGTTTTGTTATCGTTATTTTATTATTATTATTATTATTATTATTATTATTTTTGTTATGGGCCCAGAGAACTATCGGACTGCTTTACAGAAACAAAAACACTCAGAGGTGTTTTTAGTCAGTGTTTAAAACATTTTTTTTTCTGACATTTGATGTTTTGTTTTGAAAACTCAGGACAGAAAGACACTTTTTACAATGTTCAACTGACTCACCTTGAGTTTTTTTTATTTTTTTTTTCTTTTATTAATTTTACTGTAATGCTTTTTGCAACGCTGGATTTTCTTATAAGCCTTTCTTTCTTCCACCCCTGAAGAAAGGGCCCCAGAGTCTTGTTTTTCAGGGGGAGCTTTTGTTTACAGCTTTGTGTTTCCAACCACATATGGGTGTTCTGATTACAGAAAAGCTGCCACCTGGGCCAAATTTACCCCACTTTTGTAATGATACACATCTCATGTCTACCCACCTTGGTGATTGTGCCTAAAGATTCTTACTGTTACTTGCTCAGAGAGCTCTGCACTCTTTCTCTACAGTTTACCTGTCAGTCTGCTTTGAGGAGCAGACGTCTTTCAGTACCCTGAAAAAACCTACTTCAGATGTTTTACACCTTTTAGGTTTTTAGAGCCTTCTATGTATTGAAGAAACTGTTTGTATTCCATTTTATGACTATTAAAGACAATGACAACTTTTCTGTTCTGAAAAAACAACTTTTTTGTGCTATACTGTAAATGAATCACTCAGGAATGCTATATTAGACAAGGTTTGACATTTCAGAACTAAAGCTTGTTAATCGGATGCTGAAGTTACGGGTCATCTCAAGATTGGCTGTTAATGCAGAGGCAAGAGAAAAGTCTTGTATTAAGGGAAACTGACATTTAAAGATGCTCTTAATGATATGGTATGGTCTCATGAATGAAGTCCTTGCCATGATCCCACTGCTGCTTCTTGCTGTTGTGCTTCAGAGTCTAGTTACAGTCTCGGAAACTGTTACCACTGTTGGCGTTTCCTCCTCCGGTTTGAGTTTCTTCTTGCAGGAGAACGCTTTTTTAATATCCTTGACTCTTGTCAGAAAAAAGGAGAGGATTGAGTCCACAAAGGGGGCAAGATTCAAGAGGGCGTGGACGACCACTCCCAAGTACTGAGTGTAGCATTTGAGTGATAGGGCATTGAGCAGCGTGTTTAAGACAAAGGGGAGATAGAGGATGCTGTAGTTGAAGAAAAGCATGGCCTGCATGCCCAGAATCCTTTTCCTCTCAGAGACGTGCAGCGACAGCTTGCAACACCACAAGGCTCTGAAGGTGTCCACTAAGAAGAACAGCAGGATAGCAAACGGCAGCAGAAGAATGATGGAGAAGAAGAGCATGTAGCCGTTGAGAGCCAGCAGGAGAATGGCAATAGGGGCGGCCCATAAGGCCAAAGAAACTATGGCTGACTGTTTGACTTTGGTGCAACAAGTTGTGTACTTTGAATAAGCCACCAACAGGTACCGCTCCTGTGCTAAACACACCATGAACACAATGTTGGTGATGACGCCAAAGTAAAATACCAGGGAGGAGATGTCAGCCAGCGTCGAGGCTTGCATAACCGTGTCTATGGGCTTGTTCGGCTGTCCGAAGATGCTGAAAATGTCAGAGGCGAGCAAACTGATGAGGTAGACAGGTGCAGCCTTGCCGTTGCGGACTTGCTGACTCATGAGGTAAATCGAGACGCAGACTCCAGGCAGTCCTAGAGCAAAAGAGACCCACCTCATAATCTGAGTGGTATTATTACTGAGAGCCGTAACGTTGTCTTTCCCATTGCATAAAGTTAGGTTTTGAATTAAATTTCCAAGTATATCCATGTCCCATTAGAAACAAGGGAAATCTGTTACGTCAACCACCAAATGTGCTATTTGCAGAAATATCCAGGAGATACCAAAGCTCTTACTTCCTCTGGTCAGACAAGACCTACTTACTCTGGCGCTTACTTCCAGGCCAGTCCAGCTTGTACTCAGGCAGCAGGAGAGAATTTACAGAATCCGCGAAGAAGCAGGTTTCTTGGGCTCCATAGCAGTAGCACCTCATGCACAGGTAAATGTCGTTTAGAGGCGCGTTTTCCTTCACTGGACTGCCGAAGGATCTCACTGACCTTCTCACCAGGAAACAGGAAAGGGAGAACATTTGTTTGTTCGAAATAATTTAGATTCTATCGCTATTTTGGTTTCTGTGGTAAGGAGCTCCAATTGGCTCGTTCATTGCCTTATTTGAATAATGGTCATTGCACAATAAGTATGCAAATGCTTAGAGCCAGTCTGCTGCTTCTCTAGGGTTCCCGAGCCCAGACGATGGACATGTTCGCTTAAACTCTTCTAGTTCACTCTTTGCAGTTTCTGACATCTAAAACAATCCCACACAAATGATGACATATCAAATGATCCGCTTGGACATGTTTCATTTCTAGCACAATTTATTGGATCTGCATCATTCAGACGTCACATGCCCAACACATTCATCATTGTAAGCAACAATATGCACTTTACACAATAAATAGGTTAATAACTTACACAATAGTCAGTAGCAAAGCGAACCACTGATTAAGACCACTTGAATAATGACCTTTGATCCAATACTGTATATTCTGCCCTCTCCCAACTGCCCCTTCTCTTTCCATGGTCATCACTGACCTTACAGTCACACTGAACATCCCCCTTACGTCAGTAATGTTTGATCATCTGGATCATACACTAAGGTGCAAGTTTAGCTTTTACATGAAAGGGTCGGTTCAAAAAAGTGTCATGACTGGGGGGAAATTCCACTTACACAGCACAGTGAGCCACATGAAGCAGTTTTAGATTTGAATTTTATGTTTTTATAACGTAGCACACAATCTTGCTATTAGTCTTAATGTATGAACGTCTCAGTCTCATCCATCAAAGAAATACTGGCTTCACATTAAAACCCCTTTAATATCTGCCACCAGCCTATGTTGAGTACTACAGGTGCAGATATTAACTAAGCAGATATTTGTCAGTTTTCTAAGTGACAGCTTCAATATGATGTTATTTCTAATGAATCTAAAGGTATGATTTTCATCCTGGTCCTTTTGGCTATTTCCAGTGCCATTCAGTAGTAATGGACTTCATAAAAAGAACAGAGAGAGAGAGTGAATACTTAGCTAATGACTGGCAAACCCAGTGAATAACAATATTATGGGAAATCTGCCCATTTAACCAAACCCTTAAAGGTCGTTAAAAGCTTCAAACTGCAGGCTTTTCTCTATTCATGCCACACCTTTTATGCATCATGTGTCTCGTGTATCAGGTTTGTTTCAAAACGATGACAATCATTCTCAGGTGCAGCCAGATGAGTAATTTCCCTGGAGGTCATTATGAATCATTTCTGGAATATGTTAAATTACATAATAATGATCATGATCATGAGAACACAGTGTCTTCTTTTGACCATTATTATTATGAAATGAAGCTCATTTTAAACTATTAATATCTAAATTCAGCCCTATTTGATTTGTTCGATTACAATCATTTGCACAAAGATTAAAATATCACAAATGAGTGGGGTCGCATTTAACAAGGTCAATCTTATTTCCACGGCTGTGTAGACGCAAAGCCTGAGCCTTGAGACTGAGACGCAGACTTTGTTTCGTGCTTGTCCTATAGACGGCAACATCGAGATGCGTGTAGTTTAGGCAGGCCAGGTTTGACTGGAAATAATGGCAGGGCTTGATCTCAGGGGAGGCAGGTTTTTAGGTCTGAAGCAAGCGATGCACTCGCTGGAGCTGCATCTGGGACAGCACAAGCCGGTGACTCTGCTCCTGCCCCCGAGAGCACGGCACCATTACTCGACCAACCAAAACCGCATCCTCCACCTTCTCCTCTTTAGCCTGTGAGTGGTGGAGAAATTCTGGATTAGAGATAGAGAGGAAACCCGCAATGCTGGAGTCTTGAGAGAACTGTCTCATTGTCTTACCTTCACAAAGGAGGAGCAGGGAAAAGTGGCGAAGTCAGACAAGACCTGAGCACCAGGCCGCTGAGACACCACATGCTCAGCTACCTCATCCTAAAGGAGAGGGATAAACACATTAGCAGTGGTTATAATTAGCAGTTAACATTAGTTGAAACAGCCTTAATATAAGTCTTCATATATATCAAATATGACTATTCACTTGCATTCTAGCACATATCTGCTAATGTTACAGCGTTGTTTAAGTCACTTTTAGGAACAGTACTAAGCTTTAGCTAGAGGTGTGTCAAGCCCCCTAACACTGTAGTGTGGAGAAGTGAAACTGTGTTCTCTGGAGTGACAGAGCTCCATCCATACATCCATCATTACAAGCATTTCTCAGATGTAATTCGTAAGGTGGGCTGGCTGGCTGATTAGTATGGGCTAAAATACCACTGTCGTTTCTCCAAATTTCTACAGAAAGTCCAGATTGTAAAAGCAACTTCAGATATGGTAAAATACAGAAAAGAATTCAGGCCATAATAAAAATGATTTCTGGTTGGACTCACAGGAAGCTTGCAGTTTTGTACTGAATCCTTGTAAAACATCTCATCAGGAATCACTTAAAATACAACACCTGCCCAGCAATAATGCAGTCCATATTGGGCTCCTGACTGAGCCGTTCACAGCTTTGTGACGCTCTGAATATTGACTTACCTTTAGTCTATCCAGAGTGTCACTAAGAGACTGTAGTCGTGCAGTCTGTTCCAAGAGCTGGGCACTCGGAGTCACTGTCAACGTAAACAGGAGCACAATATATTAAATGAATTATACAGATGAATTTGCATATGTGTGGCCATGTGCTACCATACGTTATCATCACTAACCTGGAGATTTTCCAGTAATGTCCACGACTTTGACATTCGCACTCATTTGCAGCAGCGTTTCCAGTAGTTGGTCCGTTTTTCGGTAGAGGGCGCTAGAGAGAACTTCTGGTCTACAGCCCTCCCTCCAGCCCAGTTTAGACACGTTCAGCGGAGGCAGAGCGGCTAACTGAGCACGCATCTTCTCTGCCTGCAGACAAGAGTATTTATAAAGAAGAGATTACATTTTTCCATCCTAGAAAGGATTACATATTCACAAAGCTGCTTTAACCCATAGCTATTAACATGGGAAACATTAGCCATCGGAAAAAATAACAGATTCTTCGATAGCAGTACAAAACCTGCACATAAGCACACATCCTGTACTGACGCTCCTCACTGGATGCTTTTTAGGTGTGTGGCACAGTAGCTTTCACACGGCAAAGACTACTGATTGAGAAGAATTGAGAAACTGTCCAGGCGTTGTCACTCTCCTCAGGAGGTCTTTAGTTTGATCCTTGGCAGGGCTACACCCACCCATGAGAGTGGTATGTGAGAATTTTGGTGTATTGAAGACCAGATGTGCTGCTGCGTTTTGAATCAGCTATAGAAGACTGTTGGTCTTCAGAGGAACGCCAGCCAGAAGTGTGTTGCAGTAGTCCAGTCTTGAGATGACAAATGACTGGACAAGTGTGGCTTGGAAAGGATGAATTCTGCTAAAGAGAAGATGATTCGTCTGTTAAGAAGAAGGTACATGCATGTCTGGGAGAGATTATTAATATGAGATGAAAATGAGGAATCCTTAGACGTGAAGAGACTTAACAAACTGGTCAGGAAAGTTGGCTCAGTGGTGGTTGAGGAACTAGACAACACTGAAACTGTGGCTGAAAGGAGAACATTGTCTAGACTTCAGTCCATCATGGACAATGCTGATCACCCACTCCACAGTGTGGTGACAGAACTGAGAAGTACTTTTAGCCACAGACTGACCAGCTTAAAGTGCTCCACTGAACAATACAGGAAATCGTTCCTTCCCATCACCATCCGACTCTACAACTCCCTATCTCTGCCACACATCCACACAATAATCCGTGCAGCAGCCCGTTGCTTCTTTCATATTTTCTTACCGGGTTATATAACTATCATTATGTGTATGACTATGTGCAATATCGTATTTTGTTTTCTAAATGGGTGCAGAATCATTTCATTCTGTGCAGTATCTTACGTCCTCATGTGTAATATCCCTACTTATGTCAATATTCATTTTTATTACTTAGTATTACAACTGGATTCTAAGTGCTACTAAGTGCAGTAACTTACTCCAAACAACCATTTGTGTAAGTAGGTTTCACTCAACTGTATTATTTATCTATAGTATTTACATCCAGCATTTCTGTACATAGCATAGTGTATTTTCATATTGAGTTTTTATTTAGATTTTATCTATATTTTATATTTTATATCGTTCTCATCTCTGTGTCTTGCAGTCATTACATAAGCAATTTTCTTCCAGCATCAATAAAGTTTTCTGATTCTGATTATCTAGAGAACATCTAGATTTTGTGCTTCTGGTGTGGGAGTGATGACAGTATTTCCAAAAGTGGTGATAAAATCAGGTCATGGGTATGCACCCCCTGAGATGTACAGGAGCTCTGTTTTGTTGGGGTTTAGCTTCAGGTGATGATCTGTCATCCAGGAGGAAATGTCATTCAGACATGCAGAGATCCAGGTCGAGATCTGAGAGTCATCAGGAGTGTTGTCAGCATAACAGTGGTGGGAGAAACCATGTGAAGAAATAATCAAGAGAGCAAGTTTATAAGGAAAAGAGAAGAGGGTCAAGAACTGAGCCCTGAGGAACACCAGTGGTAAGTCGTCATGGGGCAGACATTGAACCTTTCTATGACACTTGGTAACTGCGTCCCTCAAGGCACGACACAATCCACCGCCACGCAGAACCAGCGATTCTGAGTTTAGTGAGTGAAGTTAGAAGGATCTGATGGCTGACTGTATCAAAAGCTGCAGAAAGATCAAGAAGAATTAGAACTGATGACAGTTTAGCTGTTTTGGCTGTATGAAGCTTCTCAGTAGGGTCTGTTTCTGTTGAATGTGCTTTGATTCTAGATTGGTTCCGGTCATGAAGTCCATTTTGAAGTAAAAATAGGTTGAGTTGGTTATATATAGCACACTCCAGAACTCTGGAGGGGAAGCCTGCACTACAAGGCGCTTGTTGAGGAGATCCAGTTGTGGATCACGTGACTCGGCAGAAGCATGTGTTCACCCTTACAGCTGGGTTATATTGTGTGATGGGGCGGCGTAGCCAGTAGGCTAGTGGGCCTGTGACCTGTGCACTGTGTGTAGGCTACTTCACATCAACTGAGTTAACACCTGTGAAAATAGATTTCATATCACAATGTGGGCTGTAGAGATAAAAATCAAAATGCATAAAGAACACATTTATAATTGCATCTAGGCACCCTGAATTGAAATTGAACTACTACTAACTCTGTGACAAGGCCTGCTTAACCAGTGCCTTGAATGAGACAAATATATTTGTGTACGAGTGCATGAATGTGTGAGTGAGTATAAGAAAAGGACCTTCAGGATGTTGTTTTCATTCTTCAGACGCTTTATGCTGAGTCGCTGAGCTTCGATTTGTTGAGTCAGCAGTGGGGAATCTATCACCTGCACACCTCCAGCAGCACACACTCCTATAGCACCTATGCAGAATCCAAATTACACACATATCTATACTGCCATTATCATATTTAAGAACACTTTTCCCACCTGAATAAAGTTAGTGGTTTAGAGATACAGTGACAATATGCAGAAATAAAGAGAGAGACATGTCATGCAACTGGCAGCTTAGGACTATTTGTAAGAAGCCAACCAATGTTAAAAATGATCTAATGAAAAAATATGATCTACATGTCGTCTAGTCAGACTATCAGGTCAGTATTCGACATGTATAGAAACGTTTCCCATGCACTACATAAAAGCCATGCAGAGACACGGAGTATCGGTAGACCATCAAATGGATGGATTGGTAACAATTTACCTTTCTGCTCCTCTGAATGGGTAATAAAGAGAAACGAAGAGACACATTAGATTTCAATAAAGGTAAACTCAATGAAAGAGGGTAACCAGTAAAGGTGGCAAAGCCATTACAATCCTCCAACCTTAAAGGAGTAAATGTAAGCAACTGGTTACCAGCTGGCATTATATCTTTAAATGAGGCTAATCAGTGACTATTGGCTGTCATTCATTGTTTCATTCATTATTGACTTACACTACATATAGTGTAATCTGAACGAATAAAGAGTTTTTATTCGCCTCTCCTTTGCTGCATTAAGAGTCTCTGGTCTTCTTGGAAGCCTTTAGTTGTCTGTTCTCAGTACTCCCCAAACAGTCCATGTTTTTGCTCCATCTTTATGCATTGTGAACACTCGTTCTTGCTCACCAGTTGTGATGCCCCCAGTCACAATGGACGCAATGCCAGAGGCAGGACTTCCTCTCAGTCCTTCCATGGTCATCTTTGATTGGCTATTAATTCGCTGCCTCAGCTCTGTCTTCTCTGCCTCAAGTTGATCTATGTCAGCTTGCAGGGCATCCATGGTTTCTTCAAATTCCCTGCCACGCACACGGACACATTTGTTTCAACTAAGTTTGTGAGCGTGAAGCATTCTAACATTCATCACGAATTAAGCGAATGAATTAAGCGAATGAAATTCACTGCATTTTGTATAGACATTGTACAGGGTAGCCTTTTCCAGTCAGTGCATTCTAATCTTCTGATGGTGCAATTCCACTCTCTTACTTCTCTTTCTTCTTCAGGAGTGCCTGGGTCTCATTTAGAACAGTCTGGATTTTCTCCACTCGTTCGTCCGCATCCTTCGAGGCACTGTCCAGCTTCTTCTCCAGCAGGCTCAGCCGCACGTTGGCCTCACTCAGCTCCTCACCCTGCAGTGACATTTTAAAAAACTGCTGGTGAATTTGGTTTCAAGGGAGTAAAAACTTTATTCTGTTCATTTAGAAATAAATAAGTAGTTGATTATACATGCTGGCCACTGTGTGGAAGTATATTCTATTAAATCAAAGTATCATATTTCTAGTTATATAATATAATTAATGCTGGGCAACAATTACCATTTTTAATCATGATTAATCACATGGTTTTCTGCGATTATTGCTATTAATTGCATTGTTATAAGCAAAATTAAATAATTAATTCTAAAGTAGTGTTTTGCGCACTTTTATTTTTAAAGTACTGCTATTTGAACAAAAGTGCAATGACATTTGGTTTGCAAACACACTAAAAAATTAGGACCCTTTCAACAGCAATTTTCCATTTAACACAGTTACACAGTTGCAGTTCAAATATCTCAACTTAAACATTAATGTAATCAAATCAAATATAAAACCAAAGTTATTTTTCACTGCAGCGCATTCATGTTTTATGTAGTTTGTTATAGAAAAACAAGTTACCCTCAGAGTCCAAAGCATGGGGGGGACAGAACCATTATAGCAGCTTCAAAGATGGACCAACTCCATATGAAAGTCTATGTAATCTGAATGCAGTGTCTTTAAAGTCCCTGTTGATGTTATGGTTAGGCATCCCATTACTTTTGTCCATATTATATGGACAAATATAATGTGGTGCTATACGTTTGGGCTGGTTTTCACGAGGGTCAGACTGACCCCCACGAAAACCAGCTGACACGTATAGCACTGCATGTTGCGTGCAGCCACAAACACAAAAAAGCAACGAACTTTCAAAATAAAAGGATTTTTAAAAAAAACCCTGCGTTAACATGCGATAGAATAATTGTCAGCGTTAAGTAAATAATGTGTTAATGCGATAATAACGCGTTAATGTGGCCAGCCCTGAATATAATACAGTAAACCCCCGCTTTATGTTCCAAGAGCACCCGCGTATAGCGAAAAAAGGCCATGGTGTGATGTGCTTAAAAATGCCTAAAAATGCCTGTTTTATAGTGTGAACCCTAAATATGCCCCCAAATATGCTCCAAAAACACTTTAATTTCATTTTAAACTCAGCTTAATACATTACCCTGAACGAAAATGTAAAGGTAAGCCTGTATCCATACTGTACTGTTTACACTGAACTGCTGTCTCCCGCAGTGCTAGAATGTAAATACAGAAGGTACCCCTGTATAGAATCTACTGTTATTCATGCACACGCATTTTCTTTGGTATGTGCTGTTGTTTTCTTTGGTATAAGCAAAGTAATAAATTAATCTAATTTACTGGAAAAAAAATACAGGGCATTAAGAAGAACAAAGCGAAAAACACGAGAACACTCGAGACGCTCCAGGGGAAAATTCTGGACTGCCGCTGCGTCAAAGGGCAGCAGCCAATCAGCAGCAAGGAGAAATAAATAGCGTTCTCGAATTGGATACTTTCAAACCTCCCATACAGCAGGTATCACCATCCCAAGACACGCTTCCTTTGTATTCTGTGGTACCAAAACATTTATAGTTATTTTTTATATGGAAATGTAGCTGAATTTACGTTAATATTTTCAGAGAACAATTATTAATTCGGTTCTCAGAAAAAAATTTGCGATGGACTGAAACCATCGCCTTAAAGCGGGGGTTTACTGTATTATAATATATACAGCATGATGCTTTGAGTTCATTGTTCTTGTATTGTTCCTACATAATTTGACTTATCTGCATATCATTTGTATAAATTACTCTCTGGTTTGTCCATGTCTCTGTTAGTGGATCCAAGCTGACTACTAAAACAAACTTGTACTTGTATCTTTACACCCACATCCCTTTTCTCTCTTTTGCTTCCCTTTCTTTATTTGCTCAGTTAAAGTTTATTCTGCGTATTTATTTTTTGATCCTGCTTCAGGCTGTCTGCTTGAGTTAAGCGTTTCTATGTGAGACTGTTTATGGAGATGCGATGACATGATGAGATGACTTTTCAGTTTTTATTGTTGTCACCTTTTCAAGTACTATACTTTTTCTATTAAATAAATGAATAGACAATACAACTGTAATCAGTTGTACTTTTTCTATTAAATAAAAAAGTGTTTTTTTTTATTTAATAGAAACACATGGATCACTTCAAACACATGGATCAGAAAATGCAGGCCAACTGAAATTGATGAAAGAGCTCTGATCTCCTATGTCAAGCTCATTTGTTGCTCTACATGTCGCCCCACTTTCTACCACCTGTATTCAGTAATTAAGAGGTGAAGTGAGATGTTTTGCTGCCATCAGACTTTATTCAGCTAAGTGTACCGACTGTATTTGTTGCTATTTACGTTAGCGTGTAACCTACACCAGCATAAAATGTTGAATAAATCAATGTTATTTGAGATACGAAAAAAATGAATCAGATCTGATCCTGTGATAAATGTAAATACCTGCTTGAAATATATCAGAATTGTGTGCAGTTCTACATAATATAAAGCAGTCTAGAGAAGGTCATATCAAGCAGCTGGATGAGTATTACAATAACTACAATCTCTTCAATCCATTTAATTGTTAAACGCAAAGGAATCTTCAAAATTTGAACATTTCTAAATTTCTAAGTCTATTTTGTGTACTGTTCTGGCGACGTTTCTGTTTTTAATGTGTTTTTATATGCAAGAGTTTAAGTGAAAAAAACACATGCTCTTGCCTTTAAGGAGGGTAATAGTCTTTTAGATTATAATATGTATAAAGTCTCATTTGAAAATAGGCAACTTTCAAATCTTAGTATTTTTAAGGGCAAAAGTGTTAGATATTTTTGGTTTACAGTCATTTTATATTTTGAAATAAAACACATTTGCCCACCCGTGGATGTGTCATGCACATCTGAAATAAATGTGCATACCTTTATTTTGAGGGATTTCTTGAGCTCTTTGATGACGGTCTCTCTGTCCTCCAGTTTGAGGCCGAGTCCCTCAGCATCTGTGATCTCTGCCCTCAGAGCAGCCGCCCGCACGTCCACTGGAGCCACCTACCATGCACACACACACACACACACACACACACACACACACACACACACACACACACACAGATCACTGGGCTGTACAAACACACACACTTCACTGATGCTGCAAACTTTGAATTTTCCAAACAATACAGGAATAAATGTGTTACCTTGAATTGACATAAAATTTAGACCATCTCTATTGCTGAAATGTTCACACAGAGTTCAGTGAACTGGCGCTTTCAAACGAAAGGTTTTGATTTGACAGCATCGGTATATACACAATTAAATGAGGTCATTTTCATTGTATGGAATCATTTTTCTATATAAAACTGTAAGTACTACAGTACCACTTTTACTTCTAAGTTTTGGTTGGAAACAAAAGCGTTAAACTCCTGAAACTCCCAAACAAAAATGATCCAGTCAGAATGTTTTTCTCCATGGTATCTAGGTAGATACAGCCAGAGAATTTGCAGTGAGGAGAATCGGGGTTTCTGAAAACGTTCAAGAAGGAACGTGTTCTTATGGAGCCTTTTGGGCAAAATCAAAATTTGAAATCGGTTCATCCTTTTAAAAAAGTAATGATAATGAAAATGTACAGTAAACAGCACAAAATATTCCAACACTGCTGTCCTATTTCTGAGCACTTTTGCACTCTGTTAATAAGACTTTCGAAGAAAGCTGCCTGTACATTCTTAAAGCTCCTTCACTCAGCCAGTGAGGTGATCAGCTCACCGACCAATCAGCACTCAGTAGAAGTGCCGGCATCCTACTGACCAAAACCTGTTTTCTGTAGAAAAAATTGAATGATATGGGTAGTTTCTCACAGATGTTTGAATGAATTATGTTTTTTTACTTTTAAAGCCCCCCCCCATAAATGGCAATAAACATTAACATTTTTCCCTTGTAGTGATTTAGCTCTGTTCACTCCCGATCATTAAAGGCTCCTTAGTGGGTGCTCTTTTTGGCACTCTGCAGTTATGTTTTTGGCATAATGGGAGGAATAGAAAGTGGCCAGGTTCCCCATAAACTGGCTCAGCTAAGCAAGTTTTCTTCAAGTGCTGACATAATCAGGATGATTATTGACTAAAAGTCCTACAGACGCCACTGTCTGTACGTATGAGCAACAGCCTAAAATGTGTGTTTCTGTATCATTGTAAACAGCAGCTAAGCCAGGCCTCAACCTGGAAGAGAACAGTCTAGACCAGGGGTCTCAAACTCCAGTCCTGGAGGGCCGGTGTCCAGCATGGTTTGATGGTTCTTCTCCTCAAACACATTCACTAAACCTGACAATTAACTGGTGAGGTGAACCAGGCGTTTCTGAGCGGGGAAATCACCAAAACTTGCTGGACCACGTCCCTCCAGGACTGGAGTTCGACACCCCTACTCTAGAACATAGGTTCCCAACCCTGGTCCTGGAGCCAGCACATTTTAGTTGCCACTGGCTCACACACACTATTTTTAAAACTGTTTTTAATCACTTTTCCGTCTCTGATCACCCGACAGCCTGTTTTTTCGTTCTCTACAACTCATTTCCCGGTACTGGTCAGACTAGGACCTGGTCACTTTTTAAGTGTCTTAGTTGTTCTAATGTTTTGCTCACTGAGACAGTTTGGGGCCAAGTCGCAGTCATGTTGTGTGAAAAGCTCCATATAAAGTCCGAATGAAGATGATGTGATGTGAACTGAAGTGAACTCACCCCGCTCTGTGGCTTCTCAGAGTCGTACTCTCCCTCCTGCATAGCAGTGGCCATCTTGTTCATAGTTGCTATGACGATGCTGCAGGACTGGCGAAGACACTCGTGAGGGTTTATACCCTGGGAGCCGTAGATCTTAGCGAGAGATATATGCAGTGTCACAGGAGTGCACGAACACACACATTCCTGTTCTTTTAAACAAACTATGTACAAACATACACATACACACACACACACACACACACACAAGCACTGCTCTTTCAGACTGTTCCTAAAAGAATTTAATCGTGCGTGCAAGTAAAATGTCCCAAATTTTCCTATATTCTCATCAGAAATACACACTCACACGCACCCATGCACACATTACCTGTTCGGCTGCTTTAAAGGCCATATCTTCCAGTTTGAGGGTGGGGAGGCCTTCATGTTCTCCAAGTGGAGCGATGAGCTGAGCTCCTGCTGCAGCCACTTCCTGCAGTACAGCATTCACCCAGGCCAGCTGCCTCCTGCTCTCTGCCAGTGTCTCACCCACCTGCACACAAATACGTACTCATCAGCCGTGCTTGCCCAAGTACATTTCAGGGGGTCCTCGGGCTACGATAGTCTTGACATGCGACGTTTGGAGTTTACGAGGCTCACTCCCATAACTAGTTTGGTTGTGCATGGTGGAAGAAAACGCAGTATACGCAGAATACGCAGTAACGCGGCAGTAACTTCAAATGTCGTCAGTGCGTCTAGATATGTTTAGTGTCTGAAGTTTAATTCTTTATTTTTTCGCACTTGGAACTACAAGGCTGATGCAGCTAACAAGCTAGCTCTACAAAATGCTTGCCTAAACCATCGCGTACTTATTGTGTACGGTTTGGCTGTTATGCATCATTTTGCAACTTTTATGCAGCTTTGCAAATTTTTTTAAAACTGCAGAGTCAGAAACCACAAAAGGAAGTCTATCGTAGGTAAACCTCACGACACCGGCTGAGGCAGGCATAATGTGATTCAGACCGTTTGCACAGCACTAAATTGTTAACAAGTATGAATTACTTATTAGCACCATAGTTCCAGTGAAAAAGTACAGAGACACCCAAACATTTGTTTCAGGTCCAAATTAAAGCTCAAAGCATGAGTTTGAACCAGCAAATGTTCTGAGTTTCTTTATTCAGTGCTCGGCGTTTTACCACTGAACCTCCAAGGGCACATTAACTTGCTGTCTCTTACCAAGGCATTTACGGTTAAGGACGGCTGAAATCAGGTGGAGAGAACCACTTTCGCCTGAAAACAGGTGGGAAAAGTGTGCGTAGCTGCGTTCATTGGCTGATTATTTTGGATTAAACCACAACAGTGACTGACCTTAGCTTTCAAGTCCTGAAGTCTGTTCTTGAGTCTGCCGTGTCTTTTGCTCTGTTAGACTGTTGCTCCGACTCGCCGTCCGCTCTCTCTCCGTTACATTACATTACAGAGGCGATTCGACCACAAAAATCAACTTTTTAAACGATCAGTACTTGGCCTCTGATCAACCGATCATCAATCTGATTACACCAGATATGAACGGAGATTTTAACATTAATATTTCAAAAACTGTGGGACGTGAAGGAGCACCAAATTCCAACTATAAAAAGAATACGAATAAGAATAACAAAAGCTAAAGAAGAAGTAAAAATGAAGAAGAATGTTAGAAATGAGGTTTTCTGTGGAATCGCCCTCAGACACTTCTAAGTGAGCGTGGATGTGAGCATGCATCACAGTGTGTCTGTGTGTTTCTGATGTGTGTGGGTGTGTGTACTTGAGGGCCGAAGTTGAGAGCAGCTGGGATGCCCGGGGCATCGGTGCCCGGCATGCGGCGGCGGATCTTCTTGCAAAACTGGCGGATGTCACTACAGGAAGTGTCCAGATCCTTCAGCAGCAGAGACAGCTGTGTCTCGTCCTGACCCGCCTGCAGGAAGGCGCGGAGACGGCCCACCTCCACCGCCATGCAGTCCAGAGCACTCTGGGTAAACTGCAGAAAGGTACAGGTTAGATCTTAGCTGAATGTGTGACCGTGTGTATACATGTGTAATTAAAGTGTTTGTGAATGTGTGCTTGTGTACGTTTGTGTGTGTCTGTGTGTGTGTGTGTGTGTGTGTGTGTGTGTGTGTGTGTGTGTCTTACTTTGATATGGTCAGCCAGCTGCATGGTGCAGTCCTCATTCTGTTCAGCGAGATGAATACTGTAGAGGTGCTGCAGGTACAACAGAACATTGTGGAGAAGTGCG
>JBBIGA010000146.1:11432069-11442069 GCA_037576975.1 Alestes dentex
ATTTATTGTGACACATAAGTCATAGTGTCACAACAAGGGTGGGCGATGAGGCAAAAATATAACACTTCGATACATTTTCCCGATCTACAATATGTCACCATATTGATGTTTTCTGACATTAAATAACTAAAAAAGGACAAGAAAAAGAGTGATGGTGAAAAATACTATCAAAGCTACACTTTCTCAGGTTTCTTTGAATACAGAAAAGCATATATTGATGAAATAACTGCATTTACAATGATTCTGAAGTATATAATCATATTTCACAGCTCTATGGTACAATATGCTTTTGTCAACATGCACTGCATCAAGTCAGTACTTAAAGAAAACTTAACCTTCATTTGTTTCAGTGCAGTACAGTTTCTGAAATGTTGTCATGAACTTGTCGTTTTTTATTGCATTTTTTTAAATACAAGGTTCTTTGTTCTCTTGTATTATAGTTCTGTAGTATCACATGTTTGCCATTTCTCCCACACCTCATAAAAATGATTCTATTCTGCTGGTCAGGGAGCAAATTCACAGGTTCAAGTAATAAATAGGCATCAGATTCTCAAGTGCTAGATCATTCTAAAATGTAAAAAATGTAAAACTGTAAAGAATCATAAATAATGTTAATGAATACATTAATAAAAAATAACAAAATGAGTACGCAGAAAGTATGAAACATATCTTGAGGCAAATGACTTGACCAATCATTGCTGTAAATAGATAATTACAGTATAATATATACCAATGAATGACTTCTCGTTGCTCCTAAAATACGCACCCCTCCCTCAAAAGTAATAAATATCAAAAAACATTATTGGGTGTCTAGGTTATGTGTTAAAATCTACATTATGTAGGTTGGATTCCATTAATTATCAGCATGTCAAATTATTCCAACTATTTCAATACTGGTGTAGATAACAGACTGAACATGTGCTTTGTTAAATTAAATTAGTGAAGAAGTCTAAGATGGAATTCAAATACATGTAAGTGGTTCAGCAGCAGTCAACACATAGAGCAAAATATTTCTCTTGTGTGTTTGTCGGTGTGTGTGTACCTGATAGTATTTAATAGCTTTAGTGAGGGGCTCCACATTCACGGTCTCATCCAGCTGGTCCTTGTGCAGCAGGTCAATGAGGAAGTCCAGGGAGCGCTCATGCACACTCATCTCAGAATAGAGAGAACCTACACGCTTATACACCTCTACACCACACTGATTCAGGGCACTACACACACACACACACACACACACACACAGGAGTGGAAAATAGTTAAAATTTCTGTACTTTGCCACTGCTATTAATAATACGATAATGCAAATGATCCAATTTGGAACCGTTTCAATTTGGAACAGTTTTGATCAATTTGGAACAGTTTTGAACAATTTGGAACAGTTTTGATCAATTTGGAACAGTTATTGAATGTTATTGAAATGAAATAGTTGTAATTTCCCAGAGAAAAAAAAACCACTTTCCACTGCACATTTTTATTTTGACTTTCAACATGGTCATTATGAATCTAAACAGATATTCTTGCCAATTATTGGAGCCCCCTATGCATTTTTATTAAAACATGCAGTGTAAAATGGAACTGGCCAGGACTCTGCTAATTCATCTTCGTGCAAGAAACAGTACTGTTTTTTTGAATTGCAACAGAACACCAAGGTCCACACTAATGAGGAAGCTGAGCATGTTTCTAGATAGAGACGGTTTAAAACAGCGTATCGAAATGAAAATCTGCACCATCCATACACCCTCAGTCACTTCTGAGCATTTCTCAATGTCTGTCACTGTCAGTGGTGGAAACTTGGCATCTGGCTGCATTCTGTCAGACTGCAGGAGGTGGGAGGAGCTAATGCTACGGAAGAGCTTACTTACTTAATGAAGTCTCTTAAAAACTGGGGGGTTGTGACTTTAGGGTTGAATTCGTTAGAATGCAATGTGTGCATAGTTTATAATTATAGCTCTACGGAATCCAGACTTTTTTTTTAATCTAAAAATTGGGTACTGCTAATCCCTAATACATACTGTGTAACTAGGATACACAGACTGTCTATGTTAAATAAGATGGCTGTGTAAAAGTACAACAAATGTGTTGTCAATTTAAAAATATGTTCAATTATACTGTTTACGTGTCCAGGCTGGTTACATCCTTAAGCATATTATTCAGTTACTACATCAACTACAACGCAACCTAGATGAGTTATTAACACACTATGAGAGAGAGAGAGGAATGGAAGCCGGGACCTGTTAGCAAGCCTGGGCATATGAAAACTGTCATACATCTGTTTTTGGAAGAAGAAGAAGAAAATGAACTCCGCTCTTTTCACTGACTTGTTCTAATGCTGGGAATCAGTTGTTTAAGTAAGAAAGACAGAGAGAGATAGAGAGAGAGGGGGAAAGAGAGAGTGTGTATAAACCTACTGTTCGTATTTGTGCAGTGTAGCCTGCAGTAGGCTGAGGGAGTAAATGAGGCCGGCAGCAAAGCTGAGCTGCTCCCCCGCTGCCCCTCTCATCCCCGGCCTCTGAGAGCAGCTCTCCGTCAGATCAAACTTCTCCTGTGCTTGCTTACTGATCAGCTCCGCCTGCAACACACACACACACACACACACACACACACACACAATTCAGGATTCAGTGAGATAACAATGATACCAGAATTCAGAATACCCTCTGAATCCTAGCATTTTGCATTTTCTTAAAAGGTAAATACATTTAAAAATGTGACAATAAATAAATGAAAGGTTTCCTCATTACGAGAACATCAACAATTGCTAGACATCAGTATGTCACGTGTGCATAAGAGCACTTCTTTAATTCATCTGGGTGCACGTATGCAATACACACAAACACACACAAGCACCGTACCTTGCAGATGAGTCTGGGAATGAGCAGCAGAACAAGGATGCCGTCATGGTCTCCACCGTGTCTCAGGAAGGAGTCCGGCATGAAGGAGGTGAGCAGAGCCACCTGCCTGTTTGCCTGAGCCACCTCCATCTTACGCAGCTCCATCTCAATGGCCTGGGATAGGACAGTGTTGGATGTCATCAATGTCATATAAAAAAATGTTTCATTCTTGTATCAATTGAAAACACCAGTTTACCTTTTTTGATATATGATGATAGATAAAGTTATGGTTATGGTGGAGTACACGTTTCCTTCTCTTGTAAAATTACCAGGGCGGTTGATATGACTGGGCTAGTCATCCCTTTTTCAAAAAAGGCCATCAAACGAAGACCTTTGGCTTCCACATTGTTTTACCTGCTGTTAACACATGACTAGAAGCTGATTATCGTGCACTCCTGTGGACCCACGGACAACAGCACCATCAACAGGTCATCAGAAAAAAATAAGACCTCCAGCCCAGGCTGTAGATTCTCACAGCCTGTCTGAGAGTCTGTGTCAAATGGCGAGATAAATAGATACGTAGCTGTGTGTGTGTGTGTGTGTGTGTGTGTGTGTGTGTGTGTGTGTGTGTGGTGTGTGGTGTGTATGTGTGTACGTGTGAGTGTTGGCATGTTTATGTGTGTGTTTGTGTCTAACCTTTGCATATGCTTTGGTTTCAGCAAATTTGATCTTGAAGTCGAAGATTTCCGCAGGCTGCTGCTGTGGCTCAGCCGTGGCCTCCTGCTGGCTCATCAGCTCTCTGTTCACCTCCTGAAAGATACACACACACACAAGAGACTTTCAAAATAGACAGAATATTATCCACTAATCCATTCTCAAGCCATTCTAAGGTTCTGTGTAAAAAAGCTGATTCATGCTTTAATGCAATACCTTAACTGAATTAACCTAAAAGACCGCTGACCAGTTATAGCTACCACAAAACATGACTGCTAGAGTGTTTCTTCAGAGAGAACATTTCACACATTCCTACGTATACTCGTGTGTTTCAGATAGAAACCTCTATTCGTTTTTAAAGCCGTAGATGGTTTGGCTCATGCATACGTCACAGAGCGTGTGACGAATTTATACTGCAAATTAGGCCTTAAGGCATTAACTGCAGGCATGTTGGATGTTAAAAAAAATAATAATAATTTGAATCTCTTTGCCCACTTTGATTGTACCATCTGTTGACAAAACTACTTCTTGAACCCCAGATTTTTAATCACTAATGCTTAAGAAATATTTTTCACTGCCAACTATAAAACTAATGTCTAAGAAACAAAGTTACAAGTGACACAGTTTCCCTGGTCTGGCATCACCCCTTTCTACTTTTCCGTTCTCATCGTTCTAGAACCACAAGCTAGTTACTGCTGCCAAACATTTGTTGTTTGTATCCGATCCCAGTAATTACTGCCTAGGTGTTTAAAGTCCTATCACTTTGTATTTACAACCCCTGTGTTCCTCTGTGTCTTACGTGGTATTTCTTTGTGGTTGTAAAATGTATATGTTTTTTCATATATATATATATATATATATATAATAATTTCGACAATATATCCGCAGCTTGACTTTGTAGCCGTAATGTAAGTAATTATATGGTTACTAAGTACTTACTAAGTTATTAAGTTGAGCACTTAAAATGTGAGTTCATGTAATTACATGAATGTTAAACGCCCTGCATGAAACTAATGTGTGTGTGCAAAAGTGTGTGTGTGTGTGTGTGTGTGTGTGTGTGTGTGTGTGTGGCTCTAGTGAGAGCAGGTGCAACAGTACTATGTCATGGCCCCTAAATTCCTGTATATCTTTGACTCTGCTTCTCCTTCAGCTTTCATCCAAACTTCAGCCTTGTTTACATTTGTGAATTCTTTATCCTGTCTTAAGATTACACCCTCATCTATTTGCTGTCTTCTCAGCCTCTGACTATTTGCCCCCTGTTTATTTGTTACTCTTTCTGTCTTAGTGTATTAATGAGTATTACACAATATTATTATTATTATTATTATTATTATTATTACTATTATTGTTATTTTTACCTGCAAATGTGCGGTTAGCTCTCTATATTTTTGGATGGTGTGCTGGTAGTCGGCCACGGTCTCCTGTGCAGCCTCCACACGTTTCTCAGCCTCCCTCACACTGGCCGCACTCAGGTCCAGCTGCTCCCTCAGCTCCAGCTCCGTCTCTCGCGCGTTCTCCTGAAGCTCATCATTCATCTCATTAATGGCCTCCTGCATGAACAGGAACACATTTGAGCACACGCACAGCCGAATACAGAGACAGAGATTAGAGACTTTAGAGATGTTACTTGATACACGCAGTAGCCTTTTACAAACACTGTGCGTCCACTCACCAGGTCAGTGACGGTCTCTCTGAGCTCCCTCACTTTCTCCTCAAGGTCCAGATTTCGCTCAGTCAGCATCTCCACCATCTCCTCAGCTCCAAGAGCAGCATCCACCTGACACACAAACACACACACACACACACACACACCCACACACACGTATATAATAATATGACCATTAAAAACATTTCTCACCATGGTAACTCAGCAATCAGATCACTCCATATTGGGCATCCTATTTTGTTTATGAGGCAAAAGCACATTATTTCCTTAGTATGGAAGACCCAATTTAGCACGCCTGTCATTCAGATTTCGCAGCAATTACATGAAATGCCGCTAGTCTGTATGTGATGAATATTTACACACAATATTGTCTGAGCATGTAATTGTGCTTTGGTCACAAAGTCTCAGTTATACTCATGTCTTCAGCAGAAAGTATGTATATGTTGCATACCCATTATTTGTGCCCCTGCTCTGATTTCAAATGACCAAAGTAATGACTCATAATTCCTGCACCTGCTCTTTAAGTTCATCTATGGTCTTCTCTGCCAACTTATTCTCCTCCTGCACTTTCTCCTTCTGTATCCTCAGAGTTTCCAGCTCTAAGTTCTTCTTCTCCGTCTGTTTCTGCAATTTTAAGTGCTCCTGTTTCTCTGAGGCAGACAGGTCACGCATCCTAACACACACACACACACGCACACACACACACACACACACACACACACACACACACCAGATAAATATCAAGCTGACGGTGTTCAAGTTTTCTACAGTCCCTGTGATGGAACTCACACTCACCGAACCAAGGCCTCCTTGAGACGGGCATTTTGCTCCTCAAGTTGTTTCACATGGTAACTGGAAGCTGCTCCTTCAGAACCTGCAGATCAGCAGAACTGAAAATGAGCTGGTTTCTATTTCCACAGATGATCTGCGAGTATCATGTACAAAATGATTTTAAATAAATGCGAGTGTGTGTGTGTGTGTGCGAGTGTGTGTGTGTGTGCGTGTGTGTGTGTGTGCACGCCCGTGTATGTGTGTGTATGTACGGGTTTACCTTTCTCCTCGATCTCATGTTTGAGGATCTCCAGGTCCATGGTCAGCTCCTCCACCTTCTCTTTGAGGGCATCAACTTCCAGCTGCAGAGACTCTGCCCTCTCTTCTGCCATCTCCTTATCCAAGGTGGCCATCTCAATGGCATCCGCAGTGTCAGCCATCTCTTCCATATAATGCTCCTTCGCCTCCAGAGCTTCTTTGGCTTCCTACCATAAAGCCATTAGCAAAAATCAGAATCCTCATTAATTTTGTCCATTTAGTTTTTTAAAAAATAGTTGTAACTTTATTCCATTTCCAAGAGACAAAACATCACTACAGTGTATATGTGTGTGTGTGTATGTGTGTGTGTGTGTGTTTCTGTGTGTGTGTGTGTGTGTGTGTGCTGACCTTCTTGGCCTCTTTCAGTTGCTTCTGCAGCTCATTCTGCTGTTCTTGCATTTTGTTCTTCCACTCCTGCAGCTGTTCCAGCTGGATCTTGTGTTTCTCCAGTTCCTTCAGCTTGGCCTTGTCCTCTGCTCGTTTCATCCTCAGAGTCTCCAACTTTTCCTCCAAATCTTTTACCTGTGCTCGAAGAGCCTCTTCCTCCTAACGGACACACACACACACACACACACACACACACACACACAAACACACACACACACACACACACACGCATAATCCACACAAATGCACTTTGCTTCAACTTTATTCAAACCACCTCATTTTAAAAGGGATTGACAGAAGACTGAGGTGAATGAGAATGAATGACACACACACGCCCACACGCAGCACCTGACCTTTCTGCTCCTTGCAGACACTAAGAAATAAGTGTCTGCAAGGAGTTCGTGGGCTCTGCATTTCACGTATTAACGTTTTAAAAAAGCCATCAGAGAGGGCCACATGCACATTCACACTTTCACTCATGCATACACACCTGTGTATCCATGGTGTCACACTGAAAATGAAGCAGTGAGATGTAAGATGTATTTTAATATTTTTACACATTTTTTTTTTTTTTTTTGCAAATCAAAAAAAAATTGAACATGGATATACTATCGAAAATAAAAAGAAATATGAAGGACTGGTGTTTAATGCAAGCAATGACAAAAAAAATAATGATCATTCTTCTTGAGAGTCATTAAACTGTGCAAGTCTGAGACCCTGCTGGCAGCAGTGGTGATGTATGTAGGGTCAGAGAAAAGAAAACAAAAACCCACCTTGCTAGGGGCTGGAATGGGCGGAGCTCCAGGGGAGGGAAGGGTCCCCACAGGGGAGGGGATAACCGGGGCAGCCAATGGGGTTTGAGCGGGCGTGCTAGGCTCACTGCTGCTCATCTCTCCAGCAGAGGCGGAGCCAGAGCCCACCTTCACCCCGACCCCCGCCCGTGCCTGACACACACCCAGAGAAAACACATCCTTAGCTGTCATTACATAGCCATTATGCTAGAGTCTTAATATAATCACTTACAATGAGTACAGTGCTACTATGTCTTACTCCCATAAGGTGTAAGTCCCCATACTCTGCATTTTTTTTCTTGTTTTCCACTCATACCCTTGTCTGTATTTATTTACATTTACATCCCTATTTTCCCAACTCTCTATATAGCATACCATTAACGGGGTGGATTTTGATACCTGCCTGCCTTATCAAAATGTAGGCCGGGCTGAAACACTCCTTATAACTTCAGTGTAAAGGGTTGGTACTAAACTGCTGTCAGTTAAATAGATGTTAATTGTTCTGATGACATCATAAAAACAAGTTAAGCAGTTTAGTTTCCTCGGCAAATTATACACAACAGTGACAGATCCAAAAGAAAATGAAAATGATCATAATTATTGGTTTAACAAAATCTCATATGTAACTAATGTTAACTTTAGGTAAAGGTCTGAACATCCTTAACATGAATTAATTCCAGATTTTATTCGAATGAGGTAATTTAGACAGTTTCTATTGGTTCATCCCAGGACTTGCCATTTCTGGGCCAGTGCAAACAGCAAATATTTTTCATGGGCATATCTGTTAGTGCTGACACAAATCTAACAGTCTGATGTTAAAATAATAATAATAAAAAAACATCATTTGCCATCTGCCATCAATGATAATTGGTGGATTCATTACTATTTCCTAAAACAATTGTCTATTTATCTAATTAGAATGCATTTGAAAGAAAATTACGTCATGACGATATATCTCTCTGTATACGTCACACACACACACACACACACACACACACACACACACACACACACACACAATTATATACAAAGCTCTGTTTATTGCCCAAGAGACTGATTAAAGGTGACAAATCCACAGGTGACAAATTCACACTTTCTCTCAGAATGTTATACACGCACACACAGGATTAGTCTTAATCTTGTTAAGCACAAGTCAAAACTCACCTTAGGCCTCCTGGCCGTGGTCTGAGGAGGTAGCAAACACACACGCACACACACACCATACAAACACAAACCGCCCCCGTGGGTCAAGGGTTGAGCAGTCAGGAAGAGAAGTGGAGAGAGAGAATACAGGTTATCAGAGTTAGTCAAAAGGGATGAGACACAGGTGTGTGTGACACATGAGAAAGTTTAGAAAGTCGAGACTTTCCAAAATATTCTCTTATTATTCAAAAAGGAGAGCGGCTGGTACCGCCAAGGTCAAACACGATTCTCGCACTCACGCATACAAACACACGCCGGCTCACACAGGCCCTCTCATAGCCGCATTGTTGCACTGAGGGAACCACAGACAAAACCCCCTCTGTACCGTAGTGCACGCACACACACACACACACACACACACACACACACACACTCAGACACAACCTTAAAATGTTGATGATTAATACTTCAAATTTGTAATCTACACATTCATTTAAATACAATCTTCATTCAATTTAAAGGAATGTTCCACTGTTTTTCAACCTAATCTCTAACCTGCTGTTTCTGTAGTGAAACAAGTGACAACTATTTCCTCGGAAATAAAAAGAAAACTCGCTGACTCAAAACACAATTACAGTAGATGTCAGTGTGTGGTTTCGGCGGTTTCTACACTACACGTGTTTCGAGAGTACAGGTTTCCAGTTCTTTCGCTACAAGTTCTTTCACTGTCAAGTACAAGGAAACGCACTTAAATTATTGTCAGTTGAATCAACCATATTCTACACTTACTGCAGACAGAGATTACATAACATTTGAATTTGTCAAAGAATGGCATTTTTGCACATGAGCCATGAAAACATGGACAACAAATTCAGAAAAGCTTCAAATAATGTAGAGAACCAAGCAGGGCTTGAGCTTGTATAGTGAAAAAAAGCTGACATAGTCTTTAGGCTACTCTGGGAGTCGCACAGCTGAATGAACAGCAAATGTGAACACTTTACTTGAATCCGGCTTCATAACATTGACATGGAATTGTCATGACAGACTATGTCCATTAATCTAGAAGTCACTACCACTACCAGTAACTGTCATGATAGATACTACAATGCAACACATCATAATTTCACATACTGATTTAAGGTTATGAAGTCAAATACTATCTGTCAAATGCTGCCAGCATTATTGGGATCATAACATTTACCTATGACATTACACTGTTACACAATGGAACAAAATATGCCATGACACGTTTATGACAGTTATGTCAAGGTTATGTAGAATGTAATTTTGGTGCTGAAAATCCCAAAAAATTGCATATACAGTGTGTTTTAGGTCATTGTCTCCACTGCTGCTGAACTTCAGCCCAATTGGTTTTGATG
>JBBIGA010000146.1:11449785-11468465 GCA_037576975.1 Alestes dentex
ACACACACACACACACACACACACACACACACACACACACACACACACACACACACACACACACACACACTCTCAGTAGATATCTCTGATGGATGTAATATGCAGTTTGGCAACAAACTCCTTCAAGGAGGTGAATCTCCATGTCCTGAAAAACACAGTGTAATTCTCAGACATCATCAGGAAGCCATTAGCATCGAAGATTCCAGGAATGTCCTCCACATCCAACCACACAAAAAGAGCAGGGGAAGAACATCTCAGATTCACTTTGAATCGATCTTCAGCTTCATCCACGGTGAACTGTCTCACATCCACACAAACAGAAGAAATCTGTTAAATTCCTTGTGCATGGGTAAAGAATCTGAAGCAAGTAAATTACTGATAGTGGGTGAGTATGTGTGTGTGCAAGCCTCACCGTGATTCTTGGTTTCTGAAGGCCCTCAGCATCCCGTGGAGAGCTGAGGAACAGATAGTTGGGGGGACTTCTTACACCATCCTCCTGGTCACTGAGGTCAAAGGTGACCACACAGGCCTGACGGGTGCAGTTCCCACAGTCTGACAGCAGCTTGGAAACTGGTTGCTGAAACACCTGTGTGACTCCGCCCCCTTTCACCCTGATCCAGTCAGACTCCAGAGAACACTGCGGAGTGAAGCTACTCCAGCGGTACAACTTCACCTGCATTCGGACACACACGACACAGAAAGCGAGGAGAACAACTTAAACAGCAAATGGATGTTGTGCGTGACCAATGTATTATGACGCCTATAGACCAGGGAGACAAGCTTGTGTTGGTTGTCTTACCGTAGCTTTCAGGAGGTAGTCCACGTTCCTGTCAGAGACAGCATAAATCTTCAAGTCTCCCTCTTCCTCAACCCCCACTGCGATGAGAGGACTAAAGAAGTGAACTGCTGAGTAGTGCAGCATCTTCCACTTGCCACCGAACTCTAAGCGCACATACATTTTTACACTGATCAGTCACTTTATGACACTTAACTACTGAAAAGGTTCATTACATAGGCGTACATGTACGGGTTAACGTAGCCTAAGAGTGTGCGATTTGGCAAAAATACAATATCACAATGCATTAAGGCATTTTCACAATATTTTGTGAGATTTGATAAGTTTGGACAAAGAGTGCATCACTGGTGCCATGTTTAAAATAAAATATTTCAAAATTATGAACACTGTTAATTTTCTTTAACGTTAATTTTCTTTAAACATTTGGTCTGTTAGTATTCTCTAGGTACTGACGATACCCATGACATGATCAGAAAAGCATACTGAGATGTAATTTCTTGTCTGTTGTCTACCCCATTCATTGCAGGTCAGTTTCTGAGCCGAGGGCCATGGTTAATCAGATCTGGGAGGCAGATCATAGTCAACAAAGCAATAAAACTGATCTCTGGTATGGTAGTATGTGTGGCACTGGTGCATGTGCATCAAGTACATCTGTTGTTTTTTTTTATACATATCAGTGTCATTGGTACATCGAAACTGGACCACCATTTATAAACAGATGCGCTACAGTCTCTAACTGTACAGTCGAGTTTCTAATGAAGAAGTGGCCAGAGAATGTGCATGCCTAACCGTGTCCATGAACACATTTAAACTTTGTACTCCTCTGGAGTAATAATCAATCAATTAGGCCAACAGGTGCCAAAAGGAATTTGACCTAGTATTAACTGTTATAGCTACCACACTGTATTTTGCCATACTAACCAATTGAAGACCAGGAGGGTGCCTGCCAGATGTCGTTCAGCTGCCAGTAGAGGGCACCCATGGTGTGCCCTTTGCTCTCAACAATATTACTGCGGCTGCGGCGGTAGAACTCTGTCTGTGCCTTCACACACTGTGCCTGCGTAACCTGTTCAGGTCAAGCATGATCTTATAAATGTGTATGTGTGTATATATATATATATATCATAATTTCATGTTTTGGCATTTTAAGATGGAGCGGGACATGTATTTCTGAGACTGAAACAATGCGTGTGTCTGAGTGTGTACGTTACCTGGGTGAGGTAAATGCTGTCCCGGTATTTCTGCACTGGGTCTGTGTTGTTAGGAAGGATGAAATGTAATTTTGCCTGTAGAAACATTTCTTGATTCCCAAGGCTGTGGTGCTGTCGGTGGCTTGAGAAATTGCTGCTAAAATCCCAGTCTGCAGGAACTGAAACCTAACACATACAACAAGCTTATTCAATCGACAACATTCAGCCAAACCAACCCCCCAATGGCCCACAGGCTATTGCACTTCACATCACATCAAAACACATCACAGAAAATATGTTGTCAAGTACTTCGATTAGACAGAAGAAAGCGTTCTGTAGCTTATATCTTTGAGTTCTTTTACCATAAACAAGCACCTTAAGTATCTTGCTATGTAGCCACAGTTGTTTATCTTATCTTTTAACGCCTGCTTACTTTTATTTCAAGGTAACTGTTTGAAATTAATTCAACTAAAATTTCTTTGGAGAAATTTAAATATGAGTAAAGCTACAACAGCTTTACATAAATTCAAGAATTCATTTGCAAATGGGTGGCTGTAAATGAATGGCTAGGTTTCTGAACTGAAATATTAAATGTAAACTTAACACATTACCTACATGTGTATCAACAGGTGAGTGTTACCTTACTGAGCGTGGAAAATGAGGGCCAGGACTGAAAGCCATACTCAGAGGTAAAGCGTGTGCGAGGAAATTTCCCCCAGTCCCAGCAGTCAATGAGGTAGTTGTAGTAATGGACATCTCCATAATGAGGGTCATAGGGGTCATGGGCCACCCAGCCTTCTTTCTCGGACTCCTCCCCATTCGTTGGACTAGACACTAGAAAAGGCCTTGTGCTGTCCTCCTAAAATAAAGTGCATCAGTGAAACAACTAATAGTCTATGTCTACGATCAATGCAATTTCAAGGTTAAAAATAAAAGTCAATACAATTTGTTCCAGAAATGTAACAGGTAACACATGAACAGATTATTAATATTCAAAAGTATTCCAGATTTCTTTTAATTATGTGGTTCATTTAATTATGTTTAGTTCGCTACTTGCAGGGATACTTCATCACTGATCACAAAAAAAAATGCTATTCAATTTTGTTGTCATTAATAAAGTTCTCTTGCTGGCATGTAGACAATAGCTGGCATGTAGACAGTAAGAACATTTCCTACTCACTGGCTAGGTCATTTCTATCACATGCTACTACTACTGGCAGATTAAAGGCTAGCACATGCTACTTCTGATTCACATGTCTTTTCTTTTTTAACTGCCTCTATGGCACGGTCATGACAGCTCAACACTCTTGGAGGAGAACAATAACTGCCACTTGTGTTACAACAACTAACATTCACTTGCACTGGCTAGCATCATGCACACACCCAAAGAAGGCAAGGCCTATTATGCTCTGCTGAACTCACAGTCACAGCTGGGGAATCATTAGGACCAAAGCTTGAACAGTTGTGCCATATCAGAGTCCCCAAGTTTAATTCTTGTAGTAGTGAAATTTCCTTTTTTCATACCACCATATCCTTCACCACGCTTTTTACAATCTAATTCAATAGTAAAAACTGAGTCTGTTTCAATGCCAATACGGATGAATGAAACAAATCAAATCACTATCAACCAGTTTGGATGAGAAGCTCCTGGGGTTTTGCGTGTTTATAAATTGTTATACTTTTAAGAGAAACTGTTAGATTATAAGGAAATTGCTTTCCACTGAAAAAGACCTTCAGTCCAGCTTGTTTTCCAAGTACTGACTCAGGTGTGTACATTAAATGTAGGTGTGTGGATTTCTTACCTGCAGTACAATATCTCTGATATTCTCCACATACAAATGGACATAATCCTTCACATAACGTGGTTTCTCAGACGGAGGAATAGAAAACCAGTTACTTGCTATGGCAGCTTCGTTTTCATTGTTTCCGCTCCAGACGACCACTGAGGGGTGGGGCTTGAGCCGTCTCACCTAAAACACACGACATAAACCCATAAAATGTGCCAGTCTGGGCCACGTTAAAAGTCGCACATGTCCAAGTTTATACTGCTTGGAGGAAAACATATATATACCTGTTGAATGACCTCCTCTCGCACTGACTGAATGAAATCTTGCTCTGTAGGATACAAAGCGCATGCAAACATGAAGTCCTGCCAAACCTGGAATGAGTACAAAACAAATAATCAAATTAATAAAGAGCAACAAATGTGGAACAGGTAACAATGTTGTTAACTGAGAATACATACCATGATGCCAAGCTGATCACACAAGGTGTAGAAGAGGTCTTGCTCATAAATCCCACCCCCCCACACTCTCAAAACATTCATGTTCGCCATCTGTGCAGACACCAGCAGTTGAGTCAACCTAACATAGAAACAGACAAAGACAACGCACAAAGGACCCAAGCTGAACAACCAGTACTCAGAAGGAAGTATACTACAACATGGCAACCATTAATGTATACATATAAATAGAGAGTCCATCCTTTGCTATAGTACCTGCCTCTACTCTTCTGAAAAAGCTTTATGCTACATGCTGAAGCATTGCTGTGAGGATTTGATTGTATTCAGCTACAATAGTATTAATGAGATCAGACACTAACGATTAGTTTGGATGTTGGATGATTAGTTCTGGTTTTACAAACACAACTCATACCAAAGGGATGTACAGCCATAGACAAAAAATAAGAGACCACTTTTCCCTTTTTTCTGTTCACTGTTTATACAATTTGCAGCAGTGTGTGTGTGTGTGTGTAAAATGTACAGGTTGCTATTCTTTTCTCAACTATTGCAGTGTGAGCTGTGTAAAAAATAAGAAACGCCTCAACATGTGTTGTAAGTGCAGTAGTGTTTGTAGAGCAGCTTTTCTATGTACTGTATTCCAGCAGCTTCACTCCTGATTCAGTTTCTGATGGTCCACATGCACACACTCTGCTCTGAAACAGTCACACATGCACACACTCTGCTCTTAACATCACTATTTTAATTGCTGCAGTTGTGAAATAAGGTAAGAGTGTTGTGAAGTTTGACACTTCCATGGTGTAATAAATTATTTATATATATTATTTTTAAAAAAAAAATCTCCAAACATTTTTTGTTTGGAATTTTGAATCAAGTGTGGTCAATAGTGTATAAAGCAATAGTGACATGCATGTTTAACACAGACACACTCCCACAAATTACAAAAGAAATAACCAGAATTTTTTTTCCATGGCTGGGTGTGTATATATATATATACACACACACACACATACAGCTGTATATATATATACACACAGACATGGAAAAAAATTCTGGTTATTTCTTTTGTAATTTGTGGGTGTGTGTCTGTGTTAAACATGCATGTCACTATTGTTTTATACACTATATATATGTGTGTGTGTGTGTGTGTGTGTGTGTGTGTGTGTGTGTGTGTGTGTGTGTGTGTGTGTTTTAAGAGTGTGAGGAGCTTCACCTGTCTACTGTGACCTGGTCCTGGAAGGCGTGGGCTGGTATCCAGTTTGAACCCTTTAGAAAGATGGGCTGTCCGTTGATCCGAAAGTAGAAGCTGAGACCAGGAGAATCAGGAATTGGTTCTTGTACCAACTCCACAGTACGGAATCCAATCTATGAACCATATATATGTGTGTGTGTGTGTGTGTGCATTGTGCGATAGGTAGCACTGTTATGAATCAAGTAACCAAAGTGAATGAAAAAACCTGGATGAAAAAAATAAAGACGGAGTGCAGTTTCTCACCATTCTTTCCTCATGAAATGTCTCTCCACCCTCCATGCTGATATCTACTAACAGCTCCTTCAGGGGTTGCTGGCCATGTCCAAAAGGCCACCACAGGTCGACTGTAACATTCTTGAAATGTGCATTACATAGAGGGGACCGTACATTACATTTTAATCAAGCAGTTCTAACACACAAAACATTATAATTTGCTCTGTTAATGCTCATTTCTAAGTTGTATGTAGTGCAAAGCAGAACAGTACAGGACCAGAAATAATCAACAGTGTTCCAAGTTCCAAGTACCAAAGACAAACAAAATTCAACGCTGTATATTAACCCATATTCATAGAATGTAAATTATAAGAGTCAAACTGGAAGAGCATCTAGCCTTACCTGGTTGATCTGGAGGATAAAGGATGTGTTGCTCTTGCCAGGCACAAGAGAAAGCTGAAACTTCGCCTCCGACTGTAACTGTGGCACAGACAGGTGGAGGACTCCTTTAGAAGCTGCAGCGACATCAAAGAAAAACTGCACCTCCACAGTCCAATATGAGAGGGCAGCGTCTGGAGAAACAGGGAGTGTCCAAGAAAGACAGAGAGAGTGAACTTAAGAGTTTTCCTAGATTTACAATGACGGAAACCAAGCACTCAAGACGTTTTTGGTTTTATCTATCATACTTCCAGTGCACTTATCTACTTCATATGTACACACATCATTTAAAAAAGTATATATTAGCATGAACCAGTAGATGTTTAGAATGTGAAATTTACAAATGAAATGTGCTTACTACATTAAAATATCCATGTAAAATGTAGCAATATATAATCAAAGTAACTGGGGATACACAATGCATTCCAGGTCAAACTGGGTTTAAAAAGACAGATGGAAATGAGGAACAGGTGAAACAGATTGGAAAAAAACAAAATTTCTAGTAAGAATGAAATCAAAAGACGTAAAGTTGACATGCATGCACAGGGAGCTACATATCAAAAACAAATGTCTGAACATTTGTGTGTGCATCTGTTTCTCCTACAAGAACATGGCTCTTTATAATGCAGACTTCATTTGACTGGGTCTTAAGAGAAATCCATGATTGTCCAGTGAACTGTACCATATTTTGGACTGGTAATGAAGCTCAGCAGCCTGACAGAGTCAAAAAACTCCAGACGAACACCTTTCCAAATGCCTAGAGTCGGGAAGGACGGTCCCCAGTCCCAGCTAAATGAGCACTGTGCCTAAAACAACACACACAAATGCAAGTCACATCAGCTTCAGTGCTGCAGACCAACAAGCATGAACTACCATCAAGCAGTCTTTGTTATACCTTCCTGATAAAGTTGACATGACACTCCCCTTTCTGTACTGCAGGAGGACATTCTGGGGGCACACTGTACGCTGTATGGGCTTGGCGTCTTTCTGATGCATAAGTCACAGCTGACATGAGCCACACCTCCAGAATATTCACATCCTTAAGGAGTCCGGTAACTTCAAAGTCCTGAGAAAGAACCAGCACTTACTGGAGCACCTTCACATGGACGTAAAAAGGAAAGAGAATTCACAGTAAAGTGGCTGAGTGAGTGAGTGAGTGTTTACACACATATCTCTGGAACATGTTGTCTGTCTTGCCGATGATGATCCCATTGAGAGAAATTGCGGAGACTGTGTCCACTCCTTCAAACACCAGAACAGCTCTCTGACTCCCTCTGTTGAAGAACACAATAAGACCCAGTAGAACATCATTTGGTTTGTAATCTCTTCATAATAAAAATGTGTATTATGAACCTTTATCTTTGCTTTTATGAGTGTATTGCACAATAGGAATTAGAACATGGCATGTAACTGGGGTTTGATCAATATATCAGAGTGGAAGAAGTGTCTAAAAATGTGCTGGTGGTACAGCAGGCTGTTGTACCTGACAGAGTCGGACAAAGAGAAGGAAGTGGTGTATGTCCAGTTGTCTAGAGAGATCCATCTGTATACCAGATCATTAAACCGATAGTATGGATCCTGTGGACACCCAGAGTAAAGTGCAGTTATTTCATTTATGTGAAAGAACATTAAAATAGTAATATTATACTTGCAAACAGAGACTATATGGACAAAAGACCTGGGACCTGTTCTTCAGGGTTTGGTCTAGGCCCCTAACTTCCGGTGAAGGGCAATCTTAATGCTTCAGCATACCAAGACATTTTGAACAACACCATGCTTACAACTTTGTGGACACAGACATGGTATAATGGTCAGGCGTCCGAATATTTTTGTCCATATAGTGTATGCTGCTGATTTATGGTACTTAATCCGATCACAGACATACACAGTGCTTCTTTAACGTTATAAAATGAATACAAACTGATCCTCAGCCTACCTCTATAACTTTGTGTAGCTGCAGGGCTGTATGAACACACCCCGGTACTCCAGCACTGAGGGAGAGGGAGCCGTTTGAGTTCTTTAAAGCCCAAACCCCGTCCAGGCTGATCTCAGCTCCTCTAAAACTGACAGATTCTACTCTGGCGAGAATCAGAGCATAAATCAGCAGAATGCCCAAAATATGACTGCAAGGTCGTCCCACATGGTTCATATTTGACACCGAATCTTTACTCGACCACACTCATATCTGTACTGTCACGAGTCTCATGTCTCAGGCTGTAAACTCAATGAAGAGTTCAGTAAAGTGAAAGTGTCCAGTCTCCTGATCTCCAGGTTCAGTCACAAGAGCCCTCAGCTGACAGGCTGCACTACTGACAGGCTGCACTAGCCCGGTACATCACTGAGAGTCATCGACAGCAGCACAAAAAAAAGTTTCTGTCACTGTACTGCACCATTACTTCACATTTCTAGACTGAGTGTGCCGTAAAATAAGAGTAAACTCCTTAAAATCCGATTCGGGAAGTTCACCATCACATGTTCTGAAGGTGGTGTTTACGTTCGTTTGAGCGTTTCTCGGCGTGATGAACGCGTAAGAAATACGCAGACCAGTAATTGACCCTCCTAAATTAACCATGAGTGCAGAACCAGCCTGCGTCTCACCTGGAGGCTGTGAACTGCAGTTTCACAAATTGTGTACACTATATGGATAAAATTATTGGGACGCCTGACCATTTCACCAACAAGGACTTTCATATATATAGACTTTGGTCCCCCTTTGAAGCTATAACTGCTCCCACTCTTCTTGGAAGGCTTTCCACAAGATTTTGAGTGTTTCTGTGGGAATTTGTAACCATTCATTTTGTAGCGCATTTATGGGGTCAGGCACTGATGTTGGGCTCGTAGTCTCCGTTCCAATTCATCTCAAAGCTGTTGGAAGGGGTTGAGGTCAGGACTCTGTGTCCACAAAGTTGGAAGCATAGCGCTGTTCAAAATGTCTTGGTATGCAGAAGCAAGATGGCCCTTCAATATGAGTTTTACTAATGACATTTAGTATTAATATATTTAGTATTACTATGGTCCAGAATCTCTGTCTCATGGCCCTTGACCATGTAGGCCTGCCTGTGACCCTAGTGAGGAATAAGCGGTGGCAGAAAATGAATAAATAAGTATTAATAGTTTATTATTTAATATTATATATGATAGATTTTTGTCATATGTGAACATGCCACAGCACAGTGTGAACAGCACAAAATTCCTGCTCTGTATTTAAACCATTCACCCATGTGAAGCAGCAGGCAGCCAGGAACATAGCTGTGTGTGGGGACAGTACCTTGCTCAAGGGTACCTCAGTGGTGCCACTAGCAGTCCTGGGATTTGACCTTATGATCACAGGAACAACACCCTAAACACTGGCTCACCAGGTGCCCCAGACAGATAGTTGTTAATTCTCTGTGCTAAATATTCCAGACATTTGTGAATTTTGTAGCTAGCAAGCCCTGTTGTATTAGACACATTTTATTTATTAAATCCACAAATGTCATTAATCAGCATAAACGAGACTGAAGTCAAATGATGCAATGATGTGTGTTGGTATTCCTCAAGTGCCTGTGAGTCAAGTTATGCTTTTAATATATGTATATGAGACTGGTACACATTTTGTCTCATTAAGCTTATTCTTGAGTTCTTTTCCATTGCAATATCTTAAAATATTAAAATATTTACAAATACATTTGTACAAATTTCACTCAATTGAATCATGAGTCACTGACTCCAATTCCTGCTCAATAATACGATTTCTAAACCAGTTCCAAACCAAAATGGATTTCGCACTGGACTTTGGTGTAAAAAGGGTTTTGTACTTATGTAAACCAGCTCACTCGCAGTTCTTATTCAGGTTCAACTACGACCATTACTTAGTTCAGAAAATAATCATTCCTTGGTCCTTTGTTTTTATAAAATAGAGTGAATTCTTGATTTAGCAAACACAGTAAACTTTGTATCAGTACAGGGAAACATACATATTTCTACATTTTTTTCTGAATTTCTACATTAAGCAACCTTTTCCAGAACAGAAGTAGTAACTTGATTTTTGCACATTATACTTGTTAGATCAACAACTAAGTGTGAAATCTAACAAATGATGCTAACTAGAGTAACAGATAAAACAGATAAGTGAATTAAATACATTAATAAAATGATAATTCATATAAATAAATAAAATGGTGGCAGAAGAGTATGATGGTGACTGCAAGAATAGGCTCTCATGAGAAGACTCAGATAAACAAAACAGAACAGTTTTATTTCTTCCAGTAGTAACAATATAATAAATGTCACCATTAGAAATGTTCAGTATTGATATATCATTATCAATCAAAAGGCATTTCATCTATCATTTTCTGTAACCTACTGCATATTTACTGTTCATATTTACAATAACAAACATTTTTTCACCCACAGCAAGTTCTGGAGGTAAAAGATGCGTAAAGTCATACAGTACAGAAAGAAGTACAGCCCTTCAGAAATGTGATTCTAGCCTTTGCAAATCAACCCCTCACCAGGACGAGCTGAGAGTCCCATAAGTCCATTTGGACTGGGTTCTCAAGGTGCACAGACAGAGGTTTCACCTCTCCATCTACTGACTCAAAATATGTGGCTGAAAGTTTGTCAACATGCTCACCACAAACCAAATCTGATTTACGCTACCAAGTAGGGAGCTGGGAATTTTATCAGACACTATTTTGAATTTTTTTATTTTTTCAATGGCTCTCTTGACATGCATTCTGTACTTGGCCATTTTTTTGGTCTTCTGCTCGTTGCCCTTTGCAAATGGGGGCACACAGAGGCACAGGCCGAGCTCCTCGACATCTTTCTGATTCTGAAAGCCCTTGTCTGCCATCAAAGCATCACCTGGGTTTAGGTACCCAATCTGAATAAGATTGTGGAGTAACGTGGTGATGCTGCACTGCTGAAAAATGTCCTTGTCTGATATCGACCCGGAATAAAGTGTGGACACAAATAATATGGCTCCACGAGGATCACATGCAACCAGTCCTTTAAGCGTGCTTGTAGATTTGTAATCAGAGACGGTCTGACTGGGGAACATTTGTGACGTTGGTCTTTCAAGTTTCAGTTCCGTACAATCCAAAATGGCGAACGTTGTGGGGAGATCCTTTTTGAAGTTGTCTGGCATGTGAACAGAGATGACGTCCCTATGTGGCCATGCTGATATCTGACCTAGCCGAAGGTATAAGTAGTTAATCCAAGCTTTGAAAATTAAGTTGACACTCTGCACATCAATCTGGAACTTAAATGCCAGGTCTCTCATGTCATAATTGTTGCGCAGTTTCATCAAAACCAGTAAGAACTGGTTGCGAAGAGGCATCTTCTTTGTGTGCCAAGTCTCCTTTCTGTAGACGAGAGGAATGTCTGTTTGCAGAGTTGTACTGTCACTGGGGACTCTGAGAAAAGTGCACAGATTATTAAACGTAGCATACGTGAATCCAGTACAATATTCAAAATAGTTGGCAATGTTGCTGTTGTTGATTAATTCAGGAGTCACACTGATGTATTGCAGTTCAGACAGCAGCTTTTTGAGATGCTTAATTTCCTCAGCTTGAATATAAGCCGTCATCCTCAGGGAGTCCTCCACAGACGTTGATTTGCACTGCCTTTCTGCAATGTCTCGTACTCCTGCCACAGGATCCACACTTTCATTGAGGTTTAGGTTAACGTCACATCCCACAGCTAGAATTAAAAAAACAAAACCTGTTAGTGTGCAGTTTTGTAAGGCAGATATGTATTACATAATAGCAGTACCTTTCATTCAATGAAATCATCAAGCCAATACTTCAGCCCAAGCTGGAATTCACACTTTGAAAGGCAAAGCAAACACAAAGACAAACTCCAGGCTAAGACTGAAAATATGGCCTGTAAACTCTGGGGAAGAAAGTCATCTATTTGATCAATATATAAACCCTAAGAACTGCACATCTGTGCACACAAAATATAGTAATAACAATGAGAACGAAACTGAGAATAAAGGAAAACTACTAACATATGCACCCAGGTTGGTACTTACGAAAATATCTTATGCCCCAACATCAGCAGGAATAGTTAGTGAGGATGGTGAGGTGCTAGCAAAATACCCTTATAATGCCAGAGAGCTAAAGTGATGCAAACTCCACAACTAAAACGTTCATTTGGTTAAATAAATAGAGGAAATAACTCCAAAACACTAACTTCCAAATACAAGTCCAACTGTACTGTGCTCACCCTAACTTTAATACATCTGTAAACATGAATGACTCACATGGGTTCTTAAATGAAGTCCCTGTCACTGGAAGCTCTGCCTTAAGTTGCACTAATCAAATATCTGCACCCTGATGTCACTGTATCTGAGGTTTAGCTGAGGTTTACCTTAAACCTTGATGGCTGTCACTCAGATTCACAGAATAATGATGAGAGTATCAGGACAAAGGGAGGACCACGAGTACTTCTGAGAATAGAGTGAATTTAGACGTAATTCTCATGGCTGCCCTAGGCTTATGTAAAATAGGTATATATAAATTTGTAAAAAAGGACTCCTGAATTTTGATACTGATCGTCTCTTGCTGTTTTACCTACTAGTATTATTACTACTTCTAATACTATCTTAGGTGAAACTATAATCTAGACATGGGGTCTGATCTCCTAGTCACCCACTTTGTTTCAACTATTCCTTGCCCCAGAAAAACAGATAAAGCTCACTGGCTGATTATAAAGCCTGTTTTTGAGCTGGATCAGTGTGCTGGGGCATGGAAAACTGCGCAGGGCAGTGGACCACCAGGACTGGAAATGAGAACATTATTATTTTGTAAAACTGAGAAAAGGGTGAATGTTAAAATATTGTCATTGCCACTGCCTAAAAACTTTTAACATTCTGTCTGCATAAATACAGTGTATTTGCAACAGACACAATTCATAAGATTGATGTAACAGATAAAATATATGTTCCTGTAAGCATTTTTGTAAATTATTTATTATATACATTGTTAGAAAATGTGAAAGTGCAATACAGTATTTTTAATAAGTAAAATGTCCATTTGTTTAAGAAGCACTTTTGACATAATATGACCCTACACAAAGTCTATCAGTTGTTTAGCTGCACTTCAGTTAAATTTGTGAGACTCTTGTAAACCACAGCTAAACTTCTGCAAAGTTGAAGGAAGGACCTAGTAATGAAAAAAAGGAGAGATGTTTATGAGCACACTGTATAGGGACAGCCTGATCATCACTGACATCCTCTCACAGCTGTGCAACTTTCACATTATCTATGTAGTTGAACTGAACCACATTTCATTAGTAGTTCACCACAGCCTGCGTTACTGCTCGAGCAGGAACATAGTAGAAACATAAACAAACCTGTGTTGTTGTCTGGAGTAATTTCAATACGCTCTGTTCTGGCTCCCGGCTGTTCCCGCTTCTGTCTGCGCAGCAAACACACAGATTTGAGATATATATATATATACATACACACATACACACACACACACACACACACACATACATAAGGATAATTAACAGTCAACAATTAACAGTAATAATTAACAGGTAAATTAATATTTATATGTTACTTTTTGTTTGGTGGGGGAACGCATGATTTAGGGATGTTCTTCTCATCCAGAGCATCCAGTGGATCAGGGAACTCATCGGATGGGCATCCATTTACAAAGTGCTGTGATAAATTAAACACACATTAACATTATGGCTGTTTTTACTAGAGCAAATAGGAAATGAAATAAAATTCAGTAACGTTAGGTGATTTGTGACAGGCAAGTAACAGCAAGAGTTAAAGGGAATGTGTACAAGACCGCAGTGAGACCAGCTAAGTTGTCTGTGTTTGTTGGTTTGGAGACAGTGGCACGGACAAAAAGAGAGGAAGCAGAGCTGGAGGTGGCAGAGGTGCCCTGGGAGTGACAACGATGGGCAAAATCAGGAATGAGTTTATTAGAGAGACAGCTCCAAGCTGGACCTTTTGGAGGAAAAGTCAGAGAGACGAGACCGCGTTGGTTTGAATATGTGCTGAGGAAAGACTCTGAGTGTGTTAGGAGAAGGATGCTGAGTATGGAGATGCCAGGGAAGGGGAAAAGAAGAAGCACAGAAGGAAATGGAGACGACTGATCCTCTGTGGCGACCTCTAATAAAACAGGAGCAGCCGAAAGCAGAGGATTCAGTAACGTTAGGCTTGACTCAACAAGCAAACAACTTTCTCAACTAGTCCACCAGTAGGGCTAACTTTAATAAAACAGATTTTGTAAAGTGACCGTTGATCATACGTAAACACCCTACAGCACACAGTGTGAACAGTGTGAAATTCTTTTTCTGTATTTAACCCATTCACCAAGTGAAGCAGCGGGCAGACTGCGGAACAGTGTGTGGGGACAGTACCCTGCTCAAGGGTGCCTCAGTAGTGCCACTAGCAGTCCTGAGATGCGAACCCACGATCTTCTGATTACCCTAACCACTAGACCACCAGATATTAACTTTACAAACTTGTCTATGGCTATACAAATGCAACCTTAACCGACCTTAAACAGTAGTCTTACTTGAACGGTCCCTATAATACAGAGTTTAAGTAAAGAAGTGCTCAGCATAGACTCATTTTCAGGCTAGCATTCCAGCTAACTTTGCAAGCAGGTTGTTAAAGAAACTTTATAGGACTAACGGCAGTGAATCTAGCTCGTATTATAAACTAAACAGCAGAATAGGAGTTGTTCACCTTCGAGCAGACATAAGTGTTCTTGCTGATGGTCTCCATGTTCAGCCGGTCGGGTGGTCTGCCACACAGGCGTATCCACAGCTGACATTTTTGAGAATTTGTCTTTGGTTTCGGAAACGGGTAGAACACAATGCCCTGCACTCTGTTTGGGTATCGGGTGTCGCTTTTACAAGTTCCCCAGGCACATCGTTTCACCATGTTTTGGTTTCTAAATTCTGTATAAAATTAAACAGCAGCAGCTTCGATACGGTCCCGAATGCTTGACCGAAAAAATGGCGGATAGTAACCGTTGCTAAGCAGCAATTGGATAAGCAGGTAAAACAAGGCGGTTCAAACTCAGGTTGCGTCCCAAAACCAGCCCACAGCACTTCACCACTCATACATTACATGGACAAAATTATTGGGACGCCTGGATGGATAGATAGATAGATAGATAGATAGATGTGAGTCTGTGGTGTAATGTATTTGAATCGAACTCTTATGAAATACTTGTATTTTGTCAGCCCTATATGTTCGACCCCGAGTCGGACACAGATCAAGATGAAGAGGAGCCACCTGCACAAACACCTTCACGAATGCAGCAACCGGTTTCTGAACGGTTAGTCAACTTTTTTTATTAACTTACTTGTTGTCACCATCGCTATCGGTCAAAAACGCAACGAACACGTCAGTTCATACTCAAGAAACACAAAAGTCATTATTTGAAAGTACTTACTTGATAACCCATTCCGTATTCACCAAATAGCGGTTAAAACGAAGGGAACTGACTGGACAATTAGGATAAATTGATAGAACACTTGACAGTCCGTTCGGCTCTTTAAACTGTCCAACATGTAAAGTGAACGGGGGGACAAGAGTGGCTCCGGGGCTCTCGCTGCGGAGCGGCCAATCAGATCACAGAACTCCGGTAGTCCCGCGGCTCAGCAGCCAATCAGATCACAGAACTCCTTTGCAGCTCCACTTTTCAATCACGTCACATCTTAGAAATCGGCTGTCATAATAAAAGGACCGAGTTGAGTTTTACTGTCAACTGTTCAGTAACTGTTCATAATTCCCGTTTGTTGTATTATGTTTTAAGTGTATCCTTAATATGATACTCTACAACATGTAGATTAATGTGTTATCTTGGAGTAAATGCACAACTAAGTTGGAATGGCCATAATAATTCCCTGCTTTTGATCCGTAAGTTGAAATTGTAGCACCTCCACATTAACAAGCTTCTGCAAGATTAATGGATATTCCAGCAAGATAAACAGAACAAACCTGATTTTTTTTTTTTATTTTGAGAGAGAGAGAGAGATGCTGCTTTTGTATGCTTTTATATAGGTCTTAGTGGTCCCCTAATGCTGTATCTGAAGTCTCTTTCCGAAATTCAGCCTTGGTGCAGAATTACAGCCGCTTCGAGCCAGTCCCACAATGAGATGTCCTCAGGACGTGCCGTTTCTGTAGCTTTAAATGATACGGAGGAGGAGAGAGGCGGGGCAAGGAAAAGGCAGATATCGCGCGCGCCATAACACTAACAGCAGCACGGTTATCCAAATAACAGAGTAGTACAACACTGGAGTTAATGTGTGTATTCACACACATACCTGATGCTATCTACCTTTACATTTGCGACAGCAGCCTGCTAACTGGGCTGTTAGCTGCAGAGCTAATGTTACAGCCACATTCTAAGGGCTAGCTGTTAGCTGCAGAGCTAATGTTACAGCCACATTTTAAGGGTAACAAGCTAGGCAAACCACATACAACAAAATTATTTAGCGTTAAGTTGACTTACTTGTCCGAGGTTTGTAGCTGAGCCAAGGAGAGTTGGTATTGATCCAGACTTAATTTTCAGCCGTTCAGCAAGTCCAGCTCTGTATTGGCCCAAGTTGTGGAAACAGTCGTCGGCGAAATGTTTGGCGCAGACATACAAAACTTTAGGACGTTGTGTAGGCGCATTTCCAGAGAAAATAAAATTAACCCACTGGTTCTTCAGAGGCTCGCGCGAAGGAACTAAAAAAATACATTTGTGCTCATTTGTACATCTAAGCACCGAGCAACTGCCATGTTTCATTCGTTTGCAAGCCATTATGTTTCTAGAGGAAAAAGTGGTCTCTCACACGATAGCATTGATAGTCGGTGTACCTCATTTTTTAGGGGGCGGGGCGAAATTCTCTGGGCGGGCAAAGCTCGTGAAAGGGGCGGTAACCTTTCTCCCTATGACGACATACAGGGAAAATTCCAGATTGGGCCATCTCAGATGTAGTTCTCTCAAAGGCGGAGCAGGATGATCAAGGCACTCTTTACACCTATCACCATTTCTAGCCACTGCAGGACCATAGGCAGGCTAGGGGAACTCGTATTAATGTTAAAAAAATCTCAAAGTGAAATTTTCATGCCATGGGACCTTTGATAATAAAGCATTCTCCAAACAAATGCATAATAAATTAAAATGTAGAACATGTGTTTAACATTTCACACATGGATCAAATATTTTTGTATGCCAGTCTTTCACACAGACCAAATGTCATTTGTGCTAGCAGTATAATTCATTTTGCCAAGATTTTCAAACATGTGTCTGTCATCATCTGCCTGCGCTGAAATGTATTGACAGCACATTGTCAATACTGCTGTATGATCTCTGTAATACTTAGGAAAACAATTAAGAAGCTAGTTGCTTAAAATGCCAATGTCTGAACATTAAAAAAAATCCTCGATATATTCAGTGTGAAGTAAATGGACACAACGTATCATGTGGTCTTTACTCAGTGTTTCCTGTTGCTGGCTCTGGTAGTCCCCTGATCTTCAAATTTTAGTTTTTCACTCTCCCAAAAGACCGGATTTAAAGGGGACATTTTCTGCAAAACTCACTTTAGTTATAATAGGTCTATGGGCTATACTAAACATGTTCATGAAGTTCTTTGCACCAAATCACTCTCACATAAGGAGATCTCACCAGCTTTATTCTTGACAGTTTTAGTCCCTTTCAAAATGAGCCAGTTTAAGGGCTCTGTGCTGGCTCCACCCATCCCATGCTTAAGCTGTGCGTTTAACAACATTTTAACAAGCATTACTTTCTGACTCGATTGGCTGTGCGCTGCATTTGCAATTTGGAAAGGAGAAAACAACTCCAAGCAAGCGCGGAGCTAGCAGTAACGTTAACGGGCCCACTGATTTAGGTGGTCAAAAACGAAACGAAACGAACAAGCTAGTTTATACTTAACTGCGATAGAAACACAAAAGTCATTATTTGAAAGTACTTACATCTCCCTCATTTGCTGACTTGCCACGGACAGTAGGTACAGATTCCCCCGTCAGACGAAGTCTGCTGGCTAATCCTGCTGTGTACTGTCCGAGGTTCCCAAAGCAGTCTACCTTGAAGTGGTTCGCACACACCACAAGATTTTTGCCGATTGTTGCTGGAACATGGCCATCAAAAATGAAGTGGAGCCACGCAGTTCTTCGGTTTTCTTTGGCTGGGTGAAGGTGTATGGATTTGTGTTGGTCTTTGCAGCCAACAATACAACACTTCATGTGTGCCTTGTCTGTAGCCATAGCGCTCAGCGTCTTATGCACGTGCTTGTAAACCCAGTTGACAAAAACAGCGGATCTTCAACTAATCTAGTGGGTTGGGGCTCTACAGATGAGGGGTGGTTGTATGCAAATGTCCTTATCCTGACGTCCGCATATAGGAGCCGCCCAAACGGCTCGTAGAAGCATGATTCCTGACACCAAAGTCTTTCAACTGATTCACAGAAAACGGATGGATGTTTTTTCACGCTTGGAGTGTTTATAGGACAGTGGCGGCTGCTCTAAGACTACAAGGGAAGCTCTGCTTCCTCTAATATGTCAGAAAATAAATGCTCAAATATGTC
>JBBIGA010000146.1:11468565-11542632 GCA_037576975.1 Alestes dentex
CAGGTGGATGAAGTACGACAGGGTCACAAACCATTTTTTGAAAAAGGAACAGAGGGCAGAATTTATGTACAAATAACGTAACAAATTTCATGGTGTAGGCCTAAAATGAGCTTCCCCTGTTTGAGAGACATGCAGCCACCACTGTTATAAGAGCAGTAGAGACCCAAATTGAACTACAAAAGGATGCAAGTTTTGCATAATATGTCCCTTTCAACTAACGTACTAATTAACAAAACCTCAATGGGTCAAAGGAGGTGTGCAAGATCAGGGAAACCACTAAAATGCACAGAGCATCGGGGGCCTCCAGACCTGACCAGGTTTAGACACCACTGGTGTTCAATTAACATTATCATTTGATCATGTAGGGAGGCCCCAGCAATGGATCCCCTCATGGTAATGGAAATCACAAGGTGAAGTTCTGTCCATATGAAAATAAAAACCATTCAAAACAAAGTGTAGGATGAGGACTGATTCTAGACTTCTGTCAAGTTTATTTAAATGGTTTATTTTACTGCACCTGACTATAAACAGCCTGCATCGAAAAATGTTTTGCACCCAGCTTCTTACTGATGACAGTGAGATGTAAGGGTTGCACGATTCAGAAAACCTCACAATTCAATTCGATCTCGATTCTTGGGCTCATGATTCGATTCAAAAACAATTCTCGATTCAAAAACGATTCTCGATTCAGAACGTCCATTATTTTTTATTGTCCATCAGTCTGATAGGAAATACAGCCCTGGGATAATAGTTAAAGTCGCAATACAAAAATATGAATTGTTTCAAATATAAACTGCAAACCTTCAACTTAAACAAATTAACACCTTACATAAAAGTAGATTAAATACAACCAAATAAGAGCTGCTATATTTTGTTGTAAAGTGCCATTATCGGAATAAATAAAACTGCTGCTACATTTGGCTGTAAAGTGCTGTAAAAAGTGTAACATCCAAAATATGAACTAATTGTTAACATTTTCTTTTTACCCAAGCCGTTTCCATTTCAGCAGAGAAGGTTTTGAACTGTGACAACTACAGTCCAAAATGGGAAATATGAATCGATTTTGAATCGGTAGATAGAATGGCGATTCTTTTGTGAATCGATTTTTGTGCACACCCCTAGTGAGATGTAGCCATTACACAAACATCACGAGAAAAGATTGACACCAAAGGCCATCAAGTACCATCACCTGCCCTTCAGACTCAAAGTCCAAGCAGGTCATCCTTCCCCCTTTTTAAGCATGCTTAATCAGATATTCCAAATACATTTTACATGAAACAAATACACTTCTGAGAGATGTACTTATATTCATACATTGTTAATACTGATGACTAATGCCAAAAAGACATTTTGGTCTCACCATTCACCCCTCAGGATGGTGAAACACACTGGCAGTGGCCAGGAGGGTTAAAACACTTACACTGTGGGTTTCTTCTTTTAGCACCTACCCTATGAAATACTTTCTGGTTGACAGAGAAGATTTTTGACTCAGTTTTTTTTACTAATACACTAAACTCGCCTGCCTCAAACCAAGCTTATTCACAGATACAGTTGCTCATCTGCTGATGCAAGTGCCACAAAGCCCAAAAAGAGGACCTCGCTTTACCATTTTGGCATATTTTGTAAGGCTTTTACAAAATTAAAACATTCATATGGTTATGAAACATCAAGAGTAGTCTACTATATATATATTTCCAAACCATCTTTTTTAAGCTGTTTGAAAATTGGCTGTACAATACTATACAATGTGTGCAATAATTATATTATGAATTATAAGCGAATGTCCAAAATCTCAGTAAACAAACCAAAAAAAAAAAAAAAAAAAGTAGTGGATCAACTACTACTGCTACAAATGACCAGTCTTTCAAGTGGGACTTGGACTGAATTAAAAAAAAAATAAAATAAAAAAACCCAAAACAGGGTTTCAAAAGAACACAAGACCCCAGGACATTGCTAAATATGAACTGGCTTCGTCCACAAGCCTGAAATCACATGCTCAAAGTTTACAAAAATGGAACAGGATCGCAGATAATGAGATACACAACTTTATTGAGGGGGGGGGTAAAAGTAGCAGGACATTTAAGCCAATTGAGTGAACTGTATTTCATTTTCACAGCTGTGAAGGATTGGGCCGAGGAGGATCTGAAGAAACCAGAACAGAGGAATCAGACTCATAATGCCACTGCTGTGCAAAATGACCCAGCACCCTGTGATGACATGCATTGCAAGAGTACAGCCCTGAAGAAGCAGCACAGCCTACAGTCAAACTCCCTCTCCCTGAGTAGGCCAGCACTGCGGTCACACAGAGGTGGCACAAGGTGAGAGGTTCAGAGAAAATGACTGGACACATGGACCACAAGGCAGAAAAGCAGGAAGCAGAGAAAAGATTCCCTTGGGTTGATGGGATCCGGATCAGAGCTGAAAACTGTGGCGATTCCTGCAGGGTTTTGCTGTATTCCTGTTTGAGCAGACAGTTGGGACCGTTCCTCCCACGGGATAAAATGGCCTTAAGACAGTGTCCAAACACAAGAGCATAAACAACAGTTTGTAAATGTGTCCTGCCAACATCACATGGCATATTTCTGCGTCCATTCCCGCGCTATTCTGTTGTATCTGCAAAAACGACAAATAAACAAAACATTATCCTGTAAAAATTCAACCATGTCATCAATGACATCACATGAACAGAACTTAGAAAGTGCATTCTGCAGAAACGGTGCCTTTGCAGCATAACCTGAAAGCTAAAAGGACGTCAATGGATGTCTGCAGCTTTCCTGAAATTCCCGGATATCCAAAAACTCTTAGAAACAATGTTCCGTTTCCTTTTTTTTTTTTTTAATATAACATTGAAGAACATTCATGGATTAGAAATGTTGCTTTTTGCTTGAGACACATAAAACGATTATTCATTCACTGAAAAATATAAAAATAAAAGTATGCTTCCTCTGGTCAGAAACTGTCTTCTTGTAGAGAAAACAAACCATTTTGAAATTATTTAGACACAATCATCTTCCTTATAGCAATGATCTGCTATGCATGCTCAGCAAACGAAAGCACTGCTTGAAAATCTACACAAAAGCACTAATGAATATTAAATAATTACACTACACAAGAATCTGCCATGCCATTGTAATGCTTTAGAGTTTGTCTTTGAAACCATGCTTGTCTCAGTTTTGATAGAGGTGGTCTTTACAATATTTTAACCACGATACATAGGGAGCAGTGAAACAAAGGTTGCATCTCTATTGAAACTAGCTTCAACAGAAGAACTGCTGAGGGAAAGAAAAAGAACTTGACACAGAATTTAACACAGAGGATAGGTCACTGCTAGTTAAGTGAATCAATCGCAGCTCAAACAAATAAGCTCGAGGTTAAGAGCTCAAAAGGCCAAATAAGAAATAGGCAATCAAAATTGTACTTGGGTGACAGTGAGCTAAAAGTTTTTTTCATTGGTCCTCACTGGGTAAGTAATTTCTTTGGCTTCAGACGACTGATACTTTTCCTTGGTTCATTAGGAAGACAGCAAAAACATACTTTTACAGACATTCCAGCACATACCAGACACACAGTACACAGGTTAGCGAACCACCTGCTTAACTCAGAGAAAATAGTTCTGTCCGAAATGATTCTTGGTTTGGTCTATGCCTCAGCATGTTCTTGGTTGTACCTGGCAGTCCCCCCCGAGGACCTGTGTGTATTAGTGATCCCTGATTGCAGTGGTCACACATTCATGCAGTGCCACACAGGAAGCAGCATCAATGCAGCACACCAATCCTTCTATACTGCTTTCTTCACTGCTCACAATGCACAGTGCCTTACCCCTCACCTACAACATGGCGTATTTCTCTGTCCATTCTCTGGCCATTTTATTGTACCTGACAAAGTAGTTTAAAGAGACACAGTGGGTACTACAGGTCTGGGCTGTGCGTTGATACGTTTTATGAGGGAGGGAGGGAGGGAGGGAGGGAGGGAGTGTACACGAGAGGTCAACGGCCTCAGTGTATACTTACTTCTCTGTGTCTGTCTTGTAGATTCGTGCAATTTCTGGCACAAGAGGATCATCTGGGTTTGGGTCACATAAGAGTGAGCAGATGGACAGGAGAACTAGAGAAAGGAGAAGCAGTTACTTGACAGCATCACTGAGAAATGGCTCACTTATAATTTTTTTAAAAAATTTTTTAAATAGATACTACCAGTCGAAAGGTTTTCCACAGCACACATTTTTACCACTTTTCCAATTATCTCATGAATGGCAGATTTTTATTCTTGTTACTACTGGACAGTTTCTATGTAAAGAAGAATAAATAAAAATGTCTAATAAAACAAGTTTCCTTTAGAACACGCAATAATATCTAACAGTGCATGTCTGACATCCTATTAACTGGTTGTGTGGTGATGCAGAGTCAAATTCTAGGCTGTTCTTTAACTTTACATGCACTCGTTAACTGATTCATCCCATTGACTGCCACTTAACAGTTCATTAAATACCTAAAATATTTGCTATAATTACATTAGGCTTTTTCTAGGTCAGCAGTGATATAAAATAAGATCTTCCGGCTAATAAAGGTATTCAAACAGTGAAGATACTGTAAATGTATTTGTTAGCAGATAACACCAAGTGTGCTTTTAGGAAATATTAGGTAACATGTAAATATAGAAAATCTCAGTGTGTGCCAAAACTTTTGACTGCTAGAGTACATGTGACATCAGGTTAAGTTTGAAACCTGAGCTTCCAAGCATCAGATCGCAGCAAAAGATATTAATTTGCTTGAATGTTGCAAATGAGTGTCAACTATCAATTATATTACATTTTATAGCAACCATTATTTATTTCTGAGCAGTTTCCTCCATGGTGAATAGTCTTAAGGAGAACTTTTTTTTAAAAGAGACTCGTGAGCTTTTTCAAGTGCAAGAGATACCTGCAGACTATCAGATATCACTCAAGTATTTGTCACTTGTTTGAGGTGTCTATGGCATACCAAAGCACTCATCTTTGTAGAACAACCACTTCCACAGAAAGTAGCAACCATGCGGAAAGCTGTTTCATGTGTAAACAGCCTGTGGACTGGAGGGTGTGGCGGTTTTTAGAAGTCATTCTGTAAGTCTTCTGAGCTTCAACATCTTTCGGTAACTACATTTGTTAGTTTTTTTCTTCCATTTCTTTCTTTAAGTATAGAAGCGCAGGTCAAAGTCCCAGTTAAATCGACTGGCACACAAGACATTCAATTTTCTTTCTCAGAGGCTCAATTTCTTGACAGGTAAAACTTTCTTAAATAAGTGGACAGAGCAAATGAGTGGACACTGTGAGTGATGCTTGTTCAATTAAACCAGATGAAGACCAAATCATGGCCCAAATTCATGAAGCTATATTCTTATAGAAACAGAAACTTAATTAGTACTACTACTCTGAGGGAGGTTTCATTTACTTTTTAAATAAAACCAATAAATCTGAGAAGAATCCAGCTTTGTATAATAGAACTACTCTTTCCAGTCCTCCTTAACACTCATGAGATGTCAGACCACTAGTTGTTCATACCACAAGTTGTTCATACCTCTTTTAGAAATCAGACACCACCTAGGTAAAGCCGAATGAAGGCAAAGGTTCACCACAGAACACATTTAACATCACAATCTGACTTTCTTAGCAGTGCTCAAAGCTCTGAAAAAAAATACTCCATCATCACAAAACTATTAAAAACCATTCAATTAAATGAAGAAATTACCAGTTTTGTCGATGTTCTAAGTGAAAATAATCTTCCTCAATTGGAAACACAGTTTCTATTCCAAATTGTAAAACATAACTGTAACTTATGCACACATCACAGGTTCTGGTTTATTTTTTTTTCCAGTATGTTAATATGTTACTCTGCAAAAACCAATAAATGTGCAGTAAAAGGTGCAGGATATGTTCTTAGAAAATCAATGCAACATGACCTGAGGTATGTAAACTTTTACACTCATCTGTAGGTGTTGTATCAAGGTTTTGTAAAGAGTCTTGCGTTACACTGATTGTAATTCTGGTAGAGGGTTTAACACTGTGTTAACCACTTCTTTACTACACTACCGTTCCCATCTCTTCATAAGACCATACAAACATATGAGCAACCTTCATCCTGACTTGTTTTAGCTGCTAAGCACAGGAAGACACTGACTGCATGTGTAAGTAAGTCTCAATGCAAAGCAAACTGGCTGTTTTGTTTTCAACATGCACAATTCATTCTAAGGTCTATACACCTTCTATGTACAAACTCAGATGTTTCGTAAGGCTTCTCAAAACTGTACAGTCATTTATATCAATATCTAAACCCATCTATGTATTTATTTTTGTACCTTTAGAAATCGTAAGTGCGGGAGACCACTGGGACCTGAGAATATCCAAACAAATGCTGCCATTACTGTTAATATTTGGGTGGTAGATTCTCGTGGTGAACGCGACCTAAAACAAAAGACAACCTTGTTAAGACAAGATTAACATCACATGATATACAACATGATACACATACACTCTGGACATATGACTGTGTATTTCTCTTCTTCACCTTTGGGGGTTTGAAAGGATAGTCTGTCGGGAAGTGTATGGTCAGGAAGAAAACACCACCCTGATATGGGCTCTCATTCTGCAATAATGACAAACAAATCATGTCATTCATTTTAGGTGCCTTGGTTTGCTCATACAGGGGTTCAGTGTGTAGCCAGAACAACTGAACCCAATACGCAGAGCAAATTAAACATCTTAGACAAACATCTCTAGGTATCTATAACAAAATAATGAACTCTTGGGCCATTACTCTCCCCAAAAACATGAATACTAAGATGAGTCATACTTACAGGGCCCATGATTGTAGCCTGCCAATGAAACACTGAAAGAGGGAAAGAAAATATCACCTGTAACATTGATTACATTGACTGATCGCTGTGTGAAATGTCTGGGGTACAGGAACTCACCATCATCCCCCACCGGACCCGCTGAACACTGCGCTGGAGGATCACGGGCCAAATCGGTCAATTCCTTACAGAAAAAAAAAGCAAGCAAGTAAGAGATTGTGTGTATTTGAGTGTGAATGAAAGAAAGCAAGATCAAAGGATGGTGGGACATCCTCAGGTCCTCAGTGATATTTGCTACTGTAATCAGGGCAATCCAATTTACACATGGAAGCTTAATAAAAGGTCAATAGTGACTCATGCTGTCACCATGGTGATTACAGATGATTGTGGCAATATGAGATGTGCGGGCGCTGTGTGTTGGCAGACTGTATTTTTAGCTTCTGGGGTCACGAGGGACAGAGGGTGGAACAGAACCTAAACAAGTACACAGGCATGTCTGTCTCCAACCCTGGCCCCAACGTTTATTTTTACTGGTGGGTGGGTAGACACCTGAAGTTCTGAAGTATATCTCATGGGGGGTTGGGTCGCTGAGTTAGCTGGCAGATCCCCATAACTATCCAACTCTCATTTCTGGAGCGTTGCACAACTGCAGTTCCATTCGAGAACTAAAAACAACTCTGTGACATGCTTTCAATGTGAGAATCTAGTTGCCACATTTACCAAATGCAACGAGGCCACAGACGGTTGATGACAAATGCAGCTAAAAGAATATAAACCAAAAACAAGATTAACACTGAAAAGCAATTTAAAAATATCTCACAAATAGGGGCTAAGAAAAGACTCGGCCGGTGAATGGGGGCTAAGGTGATATCCATGGCACCGTGAATGGACCATCAGTGTCTCTGCATTGTGAAACTGCTTTGGACAGTGTGCTTCGAAAGACACACGTGACGATCGAGGTGTGACAGATTTATGAAATCTGCATCTAATTAATACTTAATTACCACACAGGACAAAGGTGTTGGAATTAATGGGAACCATAGATCATAAATGTGTGTGTGTCTATGTATGTGTGATTTCATGGGAAGCACAAAATCATATATAAATCTTAACCTTGTAAACACTATCCAAATAACCACATAGGCCAAAGGTGTGCGATTTAAATAGGACGGACATAGTGTATGATTTAATGAGAACCCAATCATATATTACTCTTAACCTTAATTAATCATATCCAAGGAAGAGATATGATGCTGATCTCAGTATTTAACTCCTGATCTAAATCCTGATGGTCTTAGATTAAATCACTCTAAGAAATGTCTGCAACGTTGGCAGCCTCTGTCTAGTCTTTTCACCGGTGGCTTCTTTTCCACGCAGCACCGACACAACAGTACGTCTTAACTGTGTGTGTTGTTCTGTTCATTTTTAAGACTCCTTCTTTAAGGGGAGAAGCCAAAACCCCACGTTTAACACGTTAATGTGTTCTAACCATGAACGTTAGCAGCTACAAGGTGAAATCATTCAGTTGCAGCAAGAAAGACAGTTGCTCGAAGGCCAAGACGGCTCAAATTGACAACTAAACACATTTCTTTGATGTGTCCGTACTGCTGGGTGATTGGTTTTGTTAGGAAAGCCAGCAGAGGCGTTTATTCTTACCTTTTGGATTCGTTTAAGAGCCATCTGAGCAGTGCGTGTGTGCTGGTTTGGGTAACCGGAGCTCCAGTCCTCTGCTGACACGGAGAGACAGAAAAACACACTAACGGGCAGTCACTGAGACCCACTCCGCTTCCATACAGCAAAACACGGCCTCACTCAACACCCAGCACCGCTGCTAGACCAAGAGACGGCTCCGTGCTCAATTAAAATTAAACTAAAAGGTAATTTCAGGGCTGAACAAGATGTCCGTTACGCTGACCACCCTTCCGCTTCTAGTGACGCATAAAAGGACGGAGCCGATCTTCTACTGCCGCCTACGGAGCCGGAGACTGCGGAAAGTGCCAGAGCCTCACATTCTCACTCCGGGGCTGTTGAAAAAAAAATACTTTATCAATCAGTTAAAAGAGAACGATTTGTTGTAGAATCTGAACAGGTTAACGAGTGGAGAATATAAAAACATCCTCGTCAACCATTTTCTCACCCTCAAAAGAAAAAGTGCGCACATACACTGTATGGACAATAATATAGGGACGCCTGACTATAACACCAACAGGCGCGTTTTAATGTATTTGAATGTAATGTCATTCGACTTTGATATGAAGTTAATATAGACTTTTATGTGTACAACTGAGCTTCCACAACATATGGGAAGGCTTTCCTCAAGATTTCAAAATGTAGGAAATGTGTGCCCATTCATTCTGTAGTGTTTATGAGGTCAGGCACTGATTGCAATCTCAGTTCCAGTTTCATGAAAAAAAGGTGTTGAATGGGGTTTAGCTCAGGGATCTGTTCTGTTCAGTCAAGTTCTTCCACACCGAACTCATCCAACCATGTCTTTATGGACCTTGCTTTGTGCACTGGGGCACAGTCATGCTGCAATAGAAAAGTGTCTTCCCCAAAAACCATGCCCACAAATTTGGAAGCACAGCATTATCCAGAATGTGTTGGTATGCTGAAGCATTAAGATTGCCCTTCACTGGAAGTAAGGGACCTAACCCAAACTCTGGAAAATCTGTGTCCCCCAGTACTTTTGTCCATATAGTGTAAATCAGGAACACTTCATCAAATGACAGGAGAGAGATTACAAAGACCACATCTTATCAGCACATACTGAGACAAGACGGGCTGGGAGTTGTCCTGGCTTGTAGGACAGTGAGAAAGTAGTTCAGTATATGCTGTGGGTAAAATGAGGGCCAAACAAATGTTAGCGTCCAATGGAGATAGGCAGCAAGAAAGGCATCGTCCTCGATTTTGCATCCATGTCTTAGGCCTGTCATGAATACTTTACTAAAATTGATTATTCTGAAATAAAAGAGTCAGCTTGATTAGCTCATAATTTTAATGATAAACAGGGCACCCACAGGTTAGTATAAAGCTATGCTTTAGACTATGTTTATAACTCCCTATTAGGGTGTTATAACTATTAGAAGGGATTTGCCCGTCATCAGAAGGTCATGGGTTTGAATCACAGGACTGCTAGTGGTACCACTGAGGTACCCTTGAGCAAGGTACTGTCCCCACACACGGCTACCTGGGCGCTGTGTCACTGCCTGCCCACTGCTTCACTTTGTGAAAGGGTTAAATACAAAGAAGAATCTCACGTTGTTCACACTGTGTGCTGTGTTCATGCATGACTATAAGGGGCCACTTTACTTTGTTTAGCAGACTGAAAATTGTCCACTTCAAAGACTAAAACTGAATATGCTGATACCTGCAGATATATATTTGTGTAATTATACTGCCGTTCTGTGTGATGGCCACATAGTTCTGAACATGTTGTCTCCAGTGTTTTCAAAGCCTTTAAAAAAAGTATTCCTTGTATAGTAATTTTATTGTGTAATTAAGCCCATTTCTGTTTTTAAGCGATTACTCGACTATTAGTCTCATTATGAATGGTTTGGTAGGAATGGGGGCAAACTTGGATTTACTTGGATTTTTTTAAACTTTCATTGTAAGTAAAGAATGTTTTTAAAGAGTTATAGTGGTGCATTATATGAACATGTAAAAGAATGTATAGCGGTTGGAAAATAACAAATCGCAATGAAGGAATTAAACCTAGGAAAAAACAGAGCAGTGGAACAGAAGGTTTCATAAAATACATCTGGGTCATGGACGCAATCAGACAATTTATGTATGAAAATCATGAGTGAAATACACAATTTGCGAAGTACAGAAATATACTGAGGCACAGTCAGTAATCTACATGCTTTGTGCTGATCGGCAGTTACACAACCCTCACTGAGTCATCCGAACCTGCATGTTCAGCTACAACATATTGAAGACTTTTCAGATATGCCACTGGCATAAGAAAGACAGGAAAAATAACTTGCCCAAAACAAGTGAATTAAGTTAATTGACTCAGCTACTATACAGTATTTCAAGTCTGCACATATTGTCAGTTCCATGATTGAATCAGGTAAACCTTTCTCACGTAAAGGCCACTGTATTTGTTCAAAGCTAGCCGACCTCACAACAACCTATGCATCTTAACCCATTTCAACACATACTAAGATTCAAGAATGTCAAGGGGAAATATATTTGGTACTGCCTGACATGATAATACCATAACAAGGTCCTAGCATATGGTCAGCATGATGAGAGGAAGCTTAACTCCTCCACAAACGCTAGTGCTGTTTGTCTTTGGTACCCACATGTAAGTAAAAGTGTTCTGCTATTCCTAATTTTCCTCAAGTCTGTTCTGATGGCTCCCTGAGAAGATTACTACTATAGGAACACTGAGAGACAGTGGGGAATTCATGGCTCTCTGGCTGGTGTGTGCTCTTTTTTTCTGAGTCCATTATTGAATTGGCCTCTTCGGGCTGGTTAGTCCTCTGCTCAGGGTCCCTGTGTTCCTCTGCGGAGGGGTTTCCTTCTGAGGAGTCTGCACCAGACCTGCTGTTTAGGTTCTGCAGACTCATCTTCTCATGTGGTCCCTCTGACTCAGAACTCTCATCTAGTGACTGAGCTCCATTTCCTTGTGGGCCCTGCTCTTCGTCGTGTTGGGTGTCAGCCTGCTCAGGCGGAAGCTCCTGCTGAGTGTGGGGCTGTGGTCGCGCTGGTTCCATAGGAGTGTCACCTGCAGCAGCTGTCGGGGTTGAAGTGGGGGGTTTGATGGAGGTGTGGCACATGGGGCACGTTTCCTGCACGTATAGCCACTTCCTTAGACAGTTCCCATGAAAGAAATGACCACAGTAGGTTATCACTGCTGAGGTCATATCCTGTTGGAGAGGGAGGATATGGACAGTTTCAGTTTGGACAGCTTGTGGTTTACACAAATACTTCCCTTGAGCTTTGAAAACCATTCATTATCACACAGACATGTATTCATTGTGATAACCATGATCATTATCTACTTTCCTGTGGGTTTAACCTCAAGTCATATCTCACACCTTGGTCCAGTTCATGAAAGACTCCTAAATACGATCATGAGTTGGATCAGGTCAAGAGCAGAAGGTAAATTCCACAGGAAGGTAGATCTCTAAGAAGAGGCTAGATGGTCACTGATTTACACTGAATGAAAAAAAAAAACGAGGTAAAAAAACAAAGCAGAAGAAATCTTGATTAGTCAAGTTTTTCCATTGTAATATCTATATGCCAACAATAACCGAAAATTGAATGAAAGCCCCCTTTAATTAGGCCGGAAGCTGACCTGAAAACAGATGGAACAGACATCACTGTGTTCCTGTAGCTGCTGAAGACTCGCCCGTGGGAGTGAACTGATCTTACGTGCTGCTTCCCGTCTGAGCAGGAAGCTCTTCCAACCGGCCTGGGCACGCAACCAGACATTGCAGTATGAGTGGATGATGATGACTGAGGCCCCCATCCAGCTCCACTCACCCCACAGAGACTCCCATGCCCCGTACGCCACTACACATAATGCCACGGCGAACTCCAGTGCCCGGCAAACACCATTCACATAATACACCACTTCATCCAGACCGGGCAGGGCAGCACTGCGCCACACCTCCACCATGAAGAGGCAATAGATCAGCAGAGTGCCTGTCACCTAGGATCCATACCAAAAGATGAGGTGAGACCCATGAAGAAGTCATGGCTTTTTTTTTTTTAACATTATGGACTATGTCATGTTCTGCATACCTGCAGGGAAGTGAGCATGCAGCTGGATACCAGGATGAGAAGCCAAAAGTCCATATGGAAGAACTGTGAAATCTTATACGCCATGAACGCCGGGAACAGCAGCAGGAAAACACACATGCTCAGCCCCCGTGCATGCTTCCACACACTCCTATGGACACACAACATCAGATCTGTTTGTTCAAGGTTTGCATTTTAGCCACTGTACTCACAGCCATCTTAGAAATGCCAACATACAAATGAACTGAAAGGTGGTTAGACCTGGGATGTCCATTTATGTCTTTATGTCTCTTCATTTATGTCCATGTGTAAGTTTATAAGTTATACTGTATACTGTTAATACTTGCTCCCCATATATGTCTTGGGGTTCAAAAACATTTCCACTAATCAAAGACATCTACTACTTTGTTACACGAAGATGTCTGTATGTTGAAAAATGTCCAAAGAAGACATAAAGGAGCAAGCCAAACCACTGAAAATCGTTTTACTAGTATTAAACAGAAAATGCTCGATAACAACGCTACAATAAAAATGGCCATAAAAATCTATTTTGTTGAACTGCTGACTGAGAAATAACCATTTTAAGAATACTGAAAAAAAAAAAAAAAAGAACTGAAAAAGAAACTGAAACAGTGAAGTTCTACCTGTTTCTACTGGCACCAAGTCCAAGAATAATGGGCTCAGTTATTTCACTCATGCTCTGCAGGGTTGAAGTGAGTACAATGAACAGGATGATGAAGAGGAGGAAGCAGCGCTGCAGGGCCGCCATATCTAACAAGCCGGTCTGCAGAGCTAGCAGCAACAGAGTCACGCCTTCTGTCACACCCCTACAAAAGACACATACACAAACAAGACACATCAAACGGCATTTTTATGCAAAAACATACACATGCATTCACAGGTATTACACAAACTTACCTGTGCATGACATTGTGGTTCTGCAGTGCTGTGAAACCTCCCAGGTAGAACTTGCAGAGATTTAAAAGCCCCAGAGCCGAATACGAAACCACAAATGTCAAGCCCAGCAATGAGTAAGGGCTGGCACAGCACTCTGACACACTTATGCAGGGAGGCACACACGCACACAAAAACATTTTAACACAAAGCATCAGCACACATATTAAAAAAAGTTGTTTTTCAAATGTGAAAGATTATTGAATTGGTGTATTGTGCAATTCAGCCCACATATACACCTTATAGCTGTACCTTTTGTAAATTATAATATTTGAAACACTATGACATTCAAACATAGGACACGACAGAACAGGAAAAAGGTTCACAGATTTTCAAAAACAATCCCCACAGCTACTGCTTTTAACCAAGCGCCTTGATGAAAAGCTGCACTAGACCAGTTACTTTACATTATACAAACATAGGCATTTTCTATCCAAATAACCACTAGACCTACAGGTGAGTATATCTGTAAATGAAAAAAAACCCAAAACATTCTTCTGTATCTTTTGTGTTAGAATACATTGCAAGTAAAATATTTGTTTTAGACCAACACTATTGTAAAACAATGTACTTAAAAGTACTCTGAGGAAGATTTTAGAAGCATCTGCTCGGAATGACTAAGATCTTAACGATCTTCAATGATGCAAAAAATAGACCCATTTCCCCTACAAGTCCAAATGGGCACTGGTTTACTTTTAACATAAAATACAACACGTGATTATACATGAAGGGTTCATCAGTGATGGGCAGTTTAGTAGTTCTGACCTGGTAAGAAGATAGAGTAGAAGCCCATCTTGCATGGCAGAGGAGGTCCCAGCATTGGAAGCAAGCTGAACTCCGAACAGCACAAACCAGAAGACACTGAACAAGACAGGCACAGCAAAGCTATGCCAGAGAGACACCCCCACTGCCAACAGTCGGTACAAATCGGTTATCTAGAACCAGAGACATCAGAGAAATGCAGAGACAGGGATGTGGCAGGACAGTGTGTGTGCCTATTTAAGCGTAATCTCAAAATTTGTGTTTGCGAGTCCTAGTAACAAAGGTAAACATGTACTTAAAAATGTCTTTACCTCTACTTGCGCTACTTCGCTGTAGGCCGCTCTGGCCAGTCTATACGGTACAAAGAGATTCACGAGGAGGAACACAGCAACCTCTAACCCCGTTATGCCCATGGAAACAGTGGTGAGAACGAGGATAGTGTCCCGAGGAACTGAACACACACGCGCCAGCAGAGGGAGCAGGTGAGCAGAGAAAAGCCACACACAACGGGTGCGCATCAGGAATGCACATAGTGTGGTGATTATAATCTGACCTGTGAATGTATGAACATACAGACAAACATACAGAAGATCAAAATCACCTGATGAAACCTAAAGAATATGACCACTAGTGTGTCTACCCAGCCTGCTAAATCAAGACAACTTCAGCAAGGGCAATAGCAAAGATCCAGCTGCCACCTTCATTCATTACCTTGGATTATGGGCTGTTTTCTTGGTTCTTTACAGAGATGTTTAAACAACATCATCTTGTTCACGCCTACCATATCTCACTACTTTCTTTGAGAAATTCACAATTGATGAATACATGTAAAAACTGCCAAAAATGTAGAAAAAAGTCATAATGAGTAGTTTATCTCGAAACATACTTAGTTCTTTCAGATTTTAAGAGTCAGTGTGGAATAAAAGCATAAAAGAATACATTTGCATACATAAGCAAAAGAAAAATAATTATGAATGACGTATTTCAAAATTGACATTTTTGAACTCTGTAACACGTGTTCATGATAAAGTTGTGTGATTTGTACATGCAAACAACACACATGAAAACTATATGCCTTATACGGTGCTATTTATACTGTATACACTATAAAACTATATGCTCTTTCCTAAATAATATACTGATATGCTTTCATTTCAGAAAATTTGCTAGATAGTAACCTAGCAGGCTAAATTACAGTCACTAAGTCACTTTCAGGTGGAGGTTCACTAACTGATGCCTGGAAAAGTTTGGTATACCAACAGGCTGTTTGTTGCTAGAAATGTTCAAACCATTTAAAAGCCTCTTTTGAACATTTTAACACAGACTGACTGGGTTAGGAGCTACAAACTTTTGACATCACCACCTATCCAGCCTTAGAAACCAAACCACAACATTCTGATCAGACCTGAAAGGTCAGAAATGGTTGAAGTTAATGTTTGTACCTACTTGTAAGTGCAGTCACAAAACGGTTCAAGGCTGGAGGATCCAGGAAGAGTGCACTGTCATACCCGTACTGACTCTCTGCGAGCACATACTCTCTGTTAATATCAAGAAGAAAAAAAAACAAACATCCACGCATTTGAATAGTGGTATGGAATTATTTTTGTTGTTTCTCAACATGGGGAGAATACACTAATTAAAAGAGACAAATATTTAATGACTTTTATAACTCCTGCAGTGGAAACAGACATAGCCACAGGCTTCAAAATGCCCACATCCACCGCTAGGGAAATAATTAGGGAGAAACTGGTGCTGTAGTGACCTTCTAGGCTCACAAACTATTTGAAAGTCTACATGGGCTACTTTACCATGAAACGCAAATAAAACTTTCTTTGGCTTCATGACGTCATAGATTCCATGAAGATTTGAAGTGAAAATCTATCTCTGCCATAAAAACTAAAACTGGGTCATGGCTGTATATATGTTCCAATCCACACAAAAATGGCATCCTGAACTACAGCCTTAAGTGTTTTATTAACGGCGTCAGATCTCAAAAACATTAAAAACGTGGAGATGTGGCGGCACATGGCCATGGCAAGAGCAACAGAAGCGCCCCACCATGTCTATTGTTTGATTGACATCAAGACTGTCACATTCTGGGGCTACTGGGGGGATTCTGTCAGATATACCAATATATGCTGTGGTGTTAATCTAACACTGACGTGCATAAAACCTAAGACAGTATGTGAGCTGAGATGTGATTCATTGATTACTTACATATACCATGGTGCTACCTGGATGTAGGGATACCTGGAATTGACTGTAATTCTGATCCTGAAATTTAAAGATCCTAAACCCTGATCTTTTTGTGTACAGAGCCTTTAATTAAGAGGACAAAGAAAATACTTTGTGTTTTCACTGACAAGCTTAATTCTATTTGGTAAACATTTAGAAATGTATGCCCTGCAACGCACTCCAAAAAAATTGAGGCAGAGGCACGTTTACCACTGCGTCACATCCCCTATTCTTTTGATTACACTTCTTGACTGTTTGGGAACTGAAGAAAGTCATTTTTGCCCACTCTTGCTGTATACAAGACTTGAGCTCAGCAGTCTGTGGGTGCTGTTGTCTGATTCTCCTCTTCATGATGCACTAGGCAGTTTTAATAGGAGACAGATCTGGAGTGCAAGCAGGTCAGTCAAGTACATGTTTTCTACAAAACCTCACTTGTGTAATCTGTGCAGAATGAAGCCTGCCATTGTTCTGCTGAAATATATATGAAGTTCCTGGGAAAAGATGGGATGGGATCTCATGGGAGCATATATCTCTCTAAAATTCAAATGTAAGCCTCCACATTAATGGTGCCTTCACATACATACAGATCCGCCGTGCCATGCACTGATGCACTCCCATACCAGCACAGATGCTGGTTTTGGCACCTTTCATTGGTAACAGTGTAGATGGTCTTTTTCATCTTTGGCCCATTGAATCTGATGTCCGTTTTTCCCTAAAACAAGCTGAAACATGGACTCATCTTTTCACTGTAGATGGTGACAGACCTAAATTATTTGCTATCTTGCACGGAGAAACATTGTTTTTAACTATTAGATAATTCTCTCGCGAACTTCAGCACAAAGTGGGGAGCCAAAACCCATCTTTGCATGTCTAACCTTTTACTCTTTACTTGCCTCTGTCCCAACTTCTTGGCGTGTGTTGCAGGTATCAGTTTCTAAATGTCTTTATGTTCACCAAATACAAAAAAGTTTGTCACTGAAAACACTGAAAATGTTTTTTGTCCTTTTGCCTGTTAAATAAAGGTTCACGTGAATGACCAAATTACAGATTTTAGTTTTCAGATTCAAGAAGATGTAGAGTTCACAGAGTATATATTGATACACTGCATTCGCGGATTCGGGATTTTTTCTTAGAACCGAACTAATAATTGTTTGCATAAATTTGCGGAAACCATAGATATCCTCCGCATTTATTTTTGTTGATTTTTTTTGTGACAACATATATATATATATATATATATATATATTCATGTATTTTAATGCTAAATTATTAAGAAAAATATAATTGACTAATTTTGTAAAATAAATATTAATGAATATTAATTCAGCTACATTTCCATATAAAATATAACTGCATTTTTTGGTACTGTCCAGAGAACACAAAGAAAGCACGTCTTGGGATGGTGAAATACCGCGGGAGGTTTGAAGGTAGCCAATCCGAGAACGCTATTCATTTCTCCTTGCTGCTGATCGGCTGGTGCCCTGTAACGCTTCTGTGGCAGCTGCAGTCCAGAATTCCTCCATCAGAACAGTTTCCTGTGTGCAGCTCTTAAGTGTGCTCATGTTTTTCATTTTGTTCTTCTTAAAGTCCTGTATTTTTATTACTGTGGATTAAATTAATTTATCACTGTATTTACCTGCTTATACCAAAGAAAACAACAGTGCATACCAAAGAGAAAACACATGCGTGAATTACAGTCCAGTGTATACAGGGGTAACATCGGTATTTACATTCTAGCACTGCGGGAGTTCAGTGTAAACTGTACAGTACGAATACGGGTTTAAGTATTAAGCGGAGTTTAAATTGACAAATGTGCATTTTTTCATTATATATATACATATATTGTCTTTAATGTCTAGACTATTAGTCACAACTGGTTTACACCACAGGGTTTCCAAATAGCTGTAAAATATATTGTATAAGGTATGCTGGTTATTTCAGAGAGAGAACACTGATGAATGAAAACATTAAAAAAAGATAAAACCAGGGATCCTATCAAACCAATAAAGTTTAGGGGTTATAGAAAATGATTAAATGATACGTATATGCAAACAAGGCAAATGCTTTGAACTTCCTCCCAAAGCTTCCTCTATAGTCTTAAGACTATAACAATGTGTTTTCATTTAAGACGATTTTTCAGCCATTGACAATATCCTGCTTGAGAACCAATTATAATGAATATCTATTAAAATGTAGGGCGAATTATCCCTTCTTGTCTTCAGTAAACGAATGGTTGGTGCCAAATTCATTACTGGAATTTGTGCCCAGAGCTTCATTATACGGTCCTTTTTGTTTTACAATAGCAGTGAACTAAGCCAAAATTTAACTCCTGGCTTAACTGGCTCATTCTAAAAAGACAGTCTGAAAGCCAGGATGCAGCTGTCCAAAACGTTAGAAATTAAAACTTAACTTCCGCGTGAAACAGCTTCCAAAAAAATAAATAAATAAGAAAAAACGAACTAAATGTTTTTGTTTTTCATCCATCCTCTGACTAATTTCACATAAATTTCTCAAGAAAAGTAAATGCCTTGTAGGCTCTTGTCTGTGTTGTTGATCTGTTAAGGATCAGGGTACAAGCAAGCAGGAGGAGGTTAAAACAGATGGTGGTTTTAATCTGATAGTCACTTAAAATGACTTCGCCTGCCAGGTACAAGTCGAGACAGCAGACATCATTTGACAAGACTGTGTGGTAATGCATGGAATAATTGGCAGTAAAACAGGGTTATGAACTCTGTCGCCTGCCTGCCTCAGGTGGAGATGTGCTTACCTGGAGATCTGATGGCCCATGTAGAGCAGGAGGGCAGTGAGAATATGCAGATAAAGCTGGACAATGTGTCCAAGCGGCAACAACAGGACTACCATGCTCACTAAGTGACCTATGGACACACAGTACATGACAGCAGTGTATCAACCAGCAGGGTATGTCTGCTACTTCCATTTACTCAGTTCCATATCCTGAGGCATATACTAGGCAGTGTTCTACTTTTCTGAGCATTTTCAAATCCTAGTACTTTACTTTTGGAACATTTGGAATCCAATATGCGTTTACTGCTACAATGTCGGCATTCTAACAGAGTTTCTTAATGCCTTATTTAGTGCCATTCTTTAGTTCTAGAAAATACCTTCCTAACTCTTACTACTAACTCTTGACTTTCTTTGACAGGTGTTGTTTGGGTATCATTTGACAGGTGTTGTTTAGGAGTACCTAGCGTGCAGTATCTTGGTTGAATTGTGGATGACTGACTTAAGTTTAGCTTTACAGGTCTAAGACACAGACGTGGACTACTTGAGCACTGATGTACGTCGCTCTGGATAAGAGCGTCAGCTAAATGCCGTAAATGTAAATGTAAATGTATGACATGAACCGCTTTGTGTTGTTCACATCTCTCACTTTACAGCTGCTTTAGCAATGATCTTAGAGCTGTGGTTCCCAACCTTGTTCTTGAAGCACCCATATCCTACGCATTTTAGTGCTTTCACTGATCCAACACACCATATTCAGTTTCATGGTGTTAAGATCTTGAGATCTTAACTGGTGGAGACAGTGTTCAGTGTGATGCTCATTCTACTTTTGAAGAATCTTGTTCGTGCTATGATGCTTTTATGAAAAGCAGTCAAACACATTAACAAGTTCTTTCTGAGGGTATTTTGATACGAACTCACCAAGACCTCCCAGTTAATGCTACAGACTTTCTAAAATAGATCATTTAAAAAATCACCTTATTCATATTTTTTTTGTAGCTTAGCTCTCTAAGTGATCAAGCTAAAAGCTAAATGTCATTCTGAGAGTCATTGTAGGTCTCACCAATAGCTTATTTTACAGTGGATTGTGGTGAAATTTTACTGAACATACAAGAAACCTTATTTGCAACATTTATCCATGTAAATAGTTTTGCTGAATATTTTGCAGTATTAAATTTCCAGTTTGATATAGTCCTATTACATCTAGAACTTATTTGGTCCTGCTAAATATACCTTCAAAGCTGAAAAACTAGCTTTTAATAAGACTTAAGCTATTTTAATTGTATATTTTTATGAGATCATGTTCCCAGCCCCAGACAAACTTGAAAGATCAACTTTTCCATAAGTGGCAGCCTGTCCTGTGACAGCTGATGTCTTTATACCTTTTTCCAATAGAGCATGGCTTCGTTATCTCACTATCATCACACTGCCTAATGATGAAATTAATTTATTAACACATTTTATATACTTTTGGCTATGATTCAGGTGGTATTAGCCAAGTCTTGCTCTATTGTTTTCAAATGCTACTAGTTGATATGAAAAATTTGGTCTGAAAAGTTTGAAACTGTAAAGCCATTTTTGTGTATTGAACTGAATAACTAAAATTGACATTTTGTCCCGACACAAACAAGATATCACTTAGGACTCAACATACTAAGCCATTACAAGCTGTAGCATGCACATTTCCTGAACCCAATGAAAAACAGGGTATCCCAAACATAGAAAACAATAGTATAATAGTTCTATTAAATTATTTTCCGCAAGATCTGTGGCACTCAGGCTTTATGGAGGATTAAATAATCTCTAGATATGAGAACAATATTAATTCTACAGAATCACAAGTTGGTTGCAAGAAAGTAAAAGTAAATTGAAAGTTAATCCTTGTAAATTGAAGGCTCTTTGTTTGGTTAAAAATACTATAAAAACAAACTTTAACTCCCAGTGCCTAACTGCAAAAATTCATAACTGAAAACGTATTTGGAGTGGAGCTACAGGATTTGGCAAGGCTCCAGTAATTTAATAGAAATTCCACATGAAATTTTGAGAAAATGTATGAACTGTGAGGTCGCAGGTGAGTTGGTATGGAAAGTCCCCTGTTTTAATGCTATTGTGTTAAAGCAAGGAAAACACTGAAATGTGCAGAGCAGATGGACCTTCAGAACCAGGGTTGGGAACCTGTGTTTAAAAAAAAAACAATGATCCCAAAAAAGAAGAATGACTAACAGTCCTCAGTTCCTGTTTGGACAGATGCTGGTTGTAAGAGTGGGCAATATGACAATGCTTAATCTTAATTGTGATCCACTCATCATTAAATTATGTTTTTCTTCTTGTTGATGAATCATGGGCGCCGGACCACCGCACCCCACCCCACGCCACCCACCTGACCAGCTGCCCCATTAAAAAATAGAGAAAAGAAAACTGAAAGTGCACTAGAAGTGCAGAAATAAGAAAAGAAAGAGGAGGAGAATTATGCAATTTTTTAGCTTTTTAAAGTAAAAAAAGACGCATGGCGAGAACGGAGGGTAAATTTGTACCTAGTTAGTACCACTAGTCGTCCAGGAATTCAAACCTACGTCCTGCTGATCACAGGGGCAACTGTCTAACCATCAGCTGCCCCATAAAATAACGTTAGAAATAAAAGAATACAACGAAAATCAAGAAAAGAAAACTGAAAGTGCAATAGAAGTGCAGAGGGTGAATGGTGCAGTTTTTAGCCTTCTAAAGTGGTAAGAACGGGATGTAAACGTGTACCTAGGTAGTACATGTTCCACAGGACGTATTTGTACTTGAAGAGCATGTCCTCACTCCTGGCCCTGAGGTGGTAGGTGAAGCTCTCGATGTCACATTTATAGAGCAGGTCCAGGACGATGATACTGGGCACCCTGAGCACCACGTTGGCCACGTCCTCTATGCGCAGCATGTTGACTAACGCCACTTCTTCTCATCTAACATATGAAGCTTGTGTCACATCATATAAAGCTGATTTCCATGACTTTCCCTTACTCAGAAACCGTACCCCAACTGTTTTCTTTGTCTTGGTCTGCTCAATGTTACTAAATGTCTTTTAACCTAACCTATCAGTCCTGTTATGTCCATATTCTCTGAGTTCACCTTACTGCGTGGGTCGACGTGGTTTCTGTTTGAGCTCTGTCCTCCTTCTGGGTTGTTTTCAAACTGGAAAGCAGCATATCTAATGTCAAAGAACGTTTATTTCTTAGCTTACTGTCCTGCAAACCTCCTACTGTGCCTGAGTGTCATCACGGCCTGAAGTTTTCATCTCCTTCACAAGGCAGATGTATCAAAATGGGAATAAAAACAAGAAAAGAGCATGTAGCTTACACCCAAGCACTGCAGGTAACTCAAGTGTCACTGCCAACTTTGTTTTGGAGACTAAAAACAGCACGAAATCTACAACTCTGACATTTCAGCTCGTCTTCTTCCTGTGCGCCGAGCACTGGGCGCGTCCTAATAATCCCTCACTGTTATCAGGACGTACCCAGTGCTCACTAATTCAATTCAACTGGAAGACTCCAGTTCGACTGAGCGGGTTTCGAAACCTTCTTTATTATTGTTCCAGATGGCATTTAGGAAGGATCAACGAACATTACGTGCAGCAGTCATAGTTTTTTATGGAAAATGATCCTTGATAGCATTTCGTACAGCTGTGTAAGTTTGTTCACAGTGGATCAGTCCAGTGGAAGGGAGCAGGGGAAGTGAGCAAGGGCTCATTGTTTTCTTCGGCCTGAATTTTTTCAGCACTTGTCGCCCTGCTTGTTCATTTACTGCCCCCTCTTGTTGGATCAGGATAACAATTTGGAATTGACCAAGAGGAAATATGTAGTGTTTTATTTTAAGTATTTTTCTTTTAGTTTGAAGGTAGAGAATTAGGCCTACCAAAATCAAACAAACAATCAAAACTTACTTGTTGATGTTTATTGTAAGGTCTTTATGGCTACATGGTACATGCAATGTAGCCTCAGTGAGGACCCAGTCGAAAAGTGATTCATGTGAAATTCCTTCCTCTTCTTCAAAGGTGAGTTTCACAGTGAAGGTCATTTCCTATTCAGAGATGATGATAATTCATGTGACCAGCAGAGGCCTAAAACGGAACATGTCAAACAGTTAAACCAAATACTGGAAGTAGGAGGCTTTAACACGAGGGAAGCAAATCAAGCACAAGTACTGTGATGAAACTGGTGTCGGTTGATTCAGAGAGAAAATGTGAAGAGTTTCGTTCCAAAATGCTGTGTAGACCATGTTCAAGATTTTTTTTCATGATCTCATGATGTCACTGAGAGTGGCCTTTACTCATACAAGAACTTTCAACGCTGTATTATAATTAATATCTCCTATTAAAGAAATGAAAATTAGTATATGCCACTTGTTAAAACAGCTTAAACTAAAATTAGTCAAACTAATTACATCCAATGATATAAAGTATTTTGGCATGAAACTCATATTTGAAGATGCCATATGTATAATATGGCTTTAAAACACTATTTATGAAAATAATCATGAATAAAGTATGGAAAAAAAGATAAATATCTAGGTTGAATCTTGGATGTAAAACAGAACAATAGCAGTGTACTCTATATACATATGTAAGTAGAGTATATTGACATAGTGTCGAGGATATTTTAGAGATTTTTTGGAGTGTAAATGGTTTATGGTAAAAGCATCAGCCTGCTAGTAATGTTCAAAACGTGAAGGTATTTTTTCTCCTGCTTAGTCATCCTTCTCAAACCGAAACTGAGCTTTTTGGGAAAGGCAGTGATACCAGAGAGAGGTCAGCACTGCATGAGGGGAAGGAAAATCCTCTCAGCACTCCCCTTGGGTAACCCACACCCTCGCAGAACACACATGTAGCGCATTTCAGTGTGGTGAATATCGGTTAAAGTGCAAGCAGAAAAGCAACGGGTGCTGTAAAGGTCTGTCTCCGTGAGCATGGGGGGAAAGGAAATGGGCTCAGTGACCTTTGCAGCCAATTTCCCCCGTGTTCAAACAGCAGCATGAAAGCCACGACTGTTTCTGAAGTCCTGTGCAAAATGTCAATTGCAACTTATCCTACCAGCAGAAGGATTTTCTCTGAAAGTAGATTCCCTCATTGTTGCCCCGGGCTTTTAAGTCACTGCACTCGGATGGTTTGACCCCAGCCTCTCCTCACACTGCGCTTTCTAAGAACCGGGGAGACGTTTTTTTTTTTTTGCTTCTCCAAGCGAAAGACGGCTTGTGAAGAAAGGAGAATGGTGAAACCGTCTAGACTCTTCAGCGTGACAGAGAGCTTTCCGAGCGTCATTAAAAAAGGATATTGTGAAATGTCTTTTTATTTTTTTCCTTTTCATTGACTGCTGATCTAGATGGTCGGTTACGCAGGGAATGACAGTAAATTTATTACACCAGATTTTATATTTGTCCTTTATGACTGCATCACATTTTCCCTGAAACTTCACTTCATGAAAGATATTTCACAAGCAGATACACTGAACGGTCTAAAATTCGTATGTGGTAACAATATCAAGAATCTAAGTATCATTGCTGTGAGGACAGGCAAGACAAGAGCTGTAATACAGAATGTAAGCAGCTAAGTGTTGCCACAACCATCCATGGCTGGGAGTCTAGGAGAGCACAATTAGCTTTGCTTTCTTACATGGGTAGGATTGCCCTCCTTCTCCCTCATCACTCCTAGGGATGCTTCCCAGTGCGTGCGCCTGTTAAGTAGACAGAATTGGCAGTTAGTGTTGGTGTCCTAGTCAAAGCTTGTTGACGTGTCAAATCTTTACGTGAATTGAAATAAGCATGTACAATACTGTGCAAAATTCTTAGGGACCCGTGACAATAATATTTTTTAAATGTTTAGATAAGCAATAAGTGTGTTTTTTTTCACATTAGAGTTACTAAATATAATAACGAAAGCTAAAAAGAATATACTCAAATAACATTATACAGTACACAGTGATTTTATGTATATTGATGTGTTTGTGGTGGAAGCCCAGTATTACTTGTAGTTTCAATCAAAAACCTAGTTTGACTCAGTCAGTACTTTTACATGAGATTGAAGCTGGTGAGCTGCTGATGGGATTTCACAAATCTAAGCAGTGGCAGGAGGCATCGAGAAGAGATCTGGAGCCAAATCCGTGTTCTCTTTACCAGCTCACAACATGTCAACAAATCATTTTATTCCTTTTTTGTTTGTTTGCATCTATTCTAATGGTTATTTTGCTGGAAGAAGGCACATTATCACACTGAGGAAAATGGCTTTAAGCGGTTTGCATAGGCGCCTAATACTTTTGCACAGTATTGTACACTCTCCCAGTGTTGGTTGTATGATGTGACTGGGAGAGTCCTGGCTAGTAGATGGAACTGGGTGTGACTAAATCGGGGAGACAATTAGGGAAAAAAATACTACTTATATAAAACAGCTACTGACATACTACTATTCCAATATAAGGTCACTGGTGTGGCCTAGTAATTACCTCTTAACCTTAATAGATATGTGGCTGAATCAGCATGACAGTGGCGATCATGAGGTTCGGTATGAACCACATTCCGCACATCAGCAACTTTCTGATCTTTCATTTCAAGAAAACCTGGGTGCACAACGCTAAGATTATCTCTGTTGTGATTGGCCCATCACTGAAACATCAGTGTTTCAGTAAACTGAGTGTGAAAGTATTCCATGACTTCACCTTACAGTAAGCGGCAGCATGGAAGTTAAGAGTGTGGGAAGGTGGAAGAAGTGTGTTCATAGTTGTAGCACCACACCTCAGTATGATGCAATGTACATGTATCAATCAGCAGAAACTTCCATATGAGGAAACTTGCTCTGTTTCTTCTTCTTCTTCTTTTTCTTTTCTTTTTTTTTTTGTGTTGGAGCAGTAACAGTAAACATGACTCTGCAAATGAGTGTTCATCAGGTATGATTTCCATTTCCTCTTTGGAAAAACAGATGTGTTGAGACTGTCTCGGTTTCTCTCGGCTCGTGCTCTAGTCGTGTGGAACCACTCTTTTGCAATAGGGGAATTCCTGGTTCCTACAGGCGAGTAGGCTTTCTCTCTCTCTCTCTATCTTTCTCTCTCTCTCTCTCTCTCTCCCTCCCTCTCCCCTTTTCCCTTTTTTGTTTTATGGGAACTGAGGGCCGGCTCAGTGAGATGTTTTTCCTCAGAAGCGCTGTGTATTGATTCATTACGAGGGGGCGGGAGACTCCCTCCCACTGCTTCCTTCTTACTGGGAAGTGACTGCCAGGCTTACCGTACTCAGAGAGCATGAGTGAGTGTGTGTGCATGAGAGGGGCAGAAAAGCGGAGGGACGCAGGTATTTAAGTTGAAAGACTAAAAAGGGTCATATATGAGAAGACCTGTTCTCCGACCAAGAGCTTGCACGTGTGTTTGCACTGGAGGCTCTGGCAGCAACTCTGACCATGGTTAATACTAGTGGATATTAAAGCAGGAGCTTTTTCCACGAAGGAGACACATATAGAGCACTGTGTCACACGATGATGAGTTTCCCTCATAGGTAAGTACTGAATACTCAAACTAGTTCTTATCTGAAAACAAGTAATCGAATAAATCATTAACTTGTTTTGGGTGAATAAGGCTTAAAAGAACTCAGTGGCAAAGAGCAAAACAGTTTCTGATGTTATTCCTAACACATTTTTGTTTGGTTGATTATTATTATTATTATTATTATTATTATTATTATTATTATTATTATTATTATCATTATTGCAATTACATTCAATCCAATGTATTCAAATACATTAAATGGATTCAATTATATTTTAAATGCTGACTAAATTTGTTCATTTGTATGAATGGAGAGATACGGCCCGCTGTGTGTGATCAGCCCATATCATAGAAGATAGTGGATCTTGTTTGGACTCTTATGGGGGTTTCCAACAGTGAACTTATTAAGGCAGTCCAACTGGTTCTGTTCCATTTAACGGAAAGGAAAAAATTTCCTGAAACTCCTCAGGTGTGGCTAGAATTCAGCTGGGGACATGAAGTGCAATGTGCCTGTCTCAGGAATTCAGTAATGATCAAACATTAAACAAATAAGTGATTGAGATAACATTGAGGAAAATAAACGTTGTGTCACTTATCCTGGCAGAGATGTTTTGTGAAACTACGAAGCAATTGTTGCAGGCTGGATATAATGGCTTCAGTCAACGGTGAAGAGCTTTAAAACTGTCAAACTGTTAGACTGCATTTAAGGAGTTCTACCTGAACCCCTGCTAGCTCAGTTTTCAGCTTCGCAAATGTGACTCCAGCGATGGCTCTGAAACTATGTCTTGGCATAAAAGCTTTATTCCTTGATACTGTAATCAAAGATTGCTCTTAGGACCAGTACAAAAAATAATTTAGCGACAATATGTTACAATATTTTGGTTTATACTGAAGACGTTTTTTTTATTTTCATAAGGGTTGTCTGTAAAATATCAAGAGATAACTTTATGTTATTGGAAATGTTATTAATTACATAATGCCGTTATTACATGATGCCATGTTATTTCGACTATGATCCTATTTGTGGATATCAGACCAGTTTCTACTTATTTGAGAGCTTATTTGAGACTGATATATGGCTCTCCTGAGCACTTGGCCCTGAGAACTGAATTCCATAGATGGTGGCCATGAAAAGCTCATCTATGGGCTCAGTTCTTCTGGCAATGTGTTCTCTATCTACACAACAAGCCACACTCCCTATAGACTGACTTTTTATATCAGATGTTATGTGAAGAAGTTTTGAGAAGATCTTTTCTTTCTTTTCTTGTTGTAAGCCTTTGTGAGAAATACTTTGGCTTTTAAATGCTTGTAAATGTGAAATCCAATACATTATATTTGTTTGTAACAAACAATTGGTGTGCTGTTTCTTTTTTTTTTTAACTGTTCATCGCAGACACTATGGTTATTTGAGATACACACTTTGCATTTATGAGTGGGAATATGAGTGGGTGTGCTAGTCAAATGGTCTAAGAAAGACACGCAAATTATTACTACTACTTTTTTTACTTCCTTGACTTGCACCACACCTTTCTAGTCAGCTCCTCACTACAAAACCACCCCCCTTAATTTTACCCCTTAAAATGACCTCAATTTTGACCTTAACTTCCAGGAAATTAAGGAAAATGAAGAGGAAAAGTGCATAGATTAAGGGGTAAAACTACTGATTTTTTTCAAATTTGCCCCTTAAATAATAGAACCTCCTCAATTAATGCCTTATGTTTAAGATTAAGGGGGTTCACGCTCCTGCCTTAAATCCACTTTTAAGGTAAAATTAAGGATCGGTTCACAAATTAATGGCCACTTAATTCAAATTTGGTGTCTTTTCAGTGGTAAATTAAGGTAGAGTTAAGCACATTGTGGGTTTAAGTACATTGTGTTTTGTAGTGACTCTGTGTACTACTGTAGGGAGAATACTCCTAAAAGTGTATCTCTAACACAGTGAGACACATGGTTACATTATTCTGTTTTTTTTTCTTTTTCTTACCAAGGCAAGGAAGCAGCTTTGAATGCCAGACAGGGTGTACATGTTTTTTTTTATTGACAGAAAGTCCATGTATGTATGAACATAAACTGATCCACAATAAGACGACAGCTCTGAAATGTGAGTTCAAATATGCAAACGTTACATGTCCACCCACACTGTGACCACAAATATGTCTTATCTCTGGCTCCTGGTAAATGACTCAGGATCATTCCATGGAAACTGGGAGTCATGGACACCATACCAAGAACACTCACCGCCCACAGCCATAGCTGACAATCCATTAAGTCATCTGAGATAAAATATAATGTAAACATTATTACACAGATCTAATGTGGGTGCACCTTTTGACACAGGAACCACATGAAAATGGGCAGACTTGACTAAACAAATTGCTGAGGGCACAATGTTTTTCTTTCAAAACCACAGTATTCCACAGAATTCTGTATAATTACGCTGATTTCAATTTAGGTTTTACGCTATCAGTTTCAATTTCAGTGTAGTTTCCTGCTTTTTCTAGGGAAATGATACACAATGACTAGGCAAAAATATCACGGGGAGGTTTAGAGGGCTCGGAATTAATGATGCAATAAACCTAGAACACATTCACTGATAAGATTCTGTTCACATCGGCAAAGAAAAACAATAGACAAATCTATGCTTCATTTGATTACTTTCCTTTCTTTCTATTTTTCTTTTCCTTTCTGACATTTTCACTCAAACTGCCCCTGTCGTGAGGGCTCTCAACCTTTCGGACCACCTTCTTCTCTAGCCGGTACTCCTGTTCCCCTACCCGCGGGTCTCCCCGCACCACAAACTCCCCTCTGTGAAAGCTGATGCTCACACCAGTGCTGGGATAGGTACCATACACCCGCCGTAAGTCCTTTTTCACGAAGTCTGGAAGTTCCCGACTGACTCCAAAGATTCTCTCCAGTTTTCCCCAGCGTAGCTCACCTTTCATGTTAAAGCCCTCAGGCCATTCTCCATCCCACGGGCCAGGAGAACCAGCTCGAGGGGTCCTGTTTAGTGGCAGGTTTGGGAGAGGTGTATATAGATGAGAGTACTGCCAATACCAGGGGCTTCCTAGAAAGGCTGGCGCACCTCCATAGTAATAATGGTGCTCTACAACTTTGTCCTGAGGGCCTGTGATGTTCTTCATGACAATGGATATCGCTGGAGGCCTGTGGATGGGAGGTAGGTCCTGTGGAGCAACCAGGAGCATGGGGCCATAACAACTGTATAGGCAGGGAAGGTGGAAGTTCATAATCTAACTGCCAGGAGTGAATGAATCAAGGTTTTAGTTAAAGATGGGTAAAATCTGTGAAAAAATACAGTGCTAAACACACACAGTAACAGAAATGCACGCTGGTTCTCATATTCTACAATCAATTCCACTTTTGAATGTGAGCAAAAAGGTCATAAACTGAAAGTGAGATCAAGAAGTTCACATTTTAATTTTACAATCAAAGTTGTCATATAAGTAGCTAAAAACTAAAATAACCATGTAGTTACCCATTTCGAAACGTTGCTTCAGTACTGGAATGACGGTTTCAGTAAATGCAGTTTCATCTGTAGACTGATGCAAACTGTCCGTATCCAGGCAGCAGGTAAACAAACTGTTCACAGAGAGAGAAATAGGTCACACACCTGACCTTTCTGTTTTCAGCTGTCCAGTACACGTTGTAGTCATGTGTATTTATTACCAGGAATGTAGTGTCCATCAGTCATATTGGTAAAAAAGACGCAAATCATTCAACACATTATCTGAATAAACAGTAGGTGGCGCCTCACAGATTAAGAGCCTCTACCGTTTGAAACGGATTGACGCTTCAGGAGAGTTCAGAAGGGCGTTTAAAGCCTGTCTACAGTTAGTCATGGACAGCTATAAGGACACCCTACACAATGTAATACCAACATTGTGCCAGAGTTTGCATTCACATGCCATTCATAAACAAAATACAGATGTAGACTGTACTCTAACAAGTGTATATAAGAAATACATTATTTCAGTTGTAACAATCTACATGTTGAGCAAATATCAGTTGGTAGTTTCGTCGTATTTTTTTTCTGACTTTGTTTACTTATTTACCAAAGTAACAAGCCGTATAAAGGAATGTTAGGAGGCCTCTTTTCATCAAACAGAGAAGTCCCGTCCCCAGCGACCCCTCAAGCCTAATGGGAAACGGCACAAGAGGGGTTTTAAAGGCAACTACGGATGAGTGGAATGGACATGGACAGCTAATGGAACACGCTACACAATGTTATACTAATAATGTACAAGAGTGAGAATTCACTTACAATTAATAAACAAAATACAGATGTAGACGGTACTCTAATAAGTGTATATGAGAAATAAATTATTTCAAAGGCGACAACTGTAACAATCTACAGAATGAGACGGTAGTTTCACTTCTGTTTACGTATTTACCAAACTAAAAGATACTATGTACGGGAACATCATGAGGCCACGACTCTCAGATCCATTCTCCAATCACAGCGCTGCTTCTTCTGTCAATCAAACAGAGAGACCCCGCCCCCAGTGACCCCTCCAACCCTGAGGGAAACGGCACAAGAGGGCTTTTAAAGACAACTACGGATGAGAGAAATGCACAGAAGTTGACATTTTTGGCGCGAATAGTTACTTTAAAGCCCATTTAATACTTTTTCCTGAGGAAACGACACACATCCCCTGCTTTCTGAAGACTTTCGGATATTTGGGAGAGTCGTGGAGCGGGATGGATGAAATGCGGCCTAGCAGCGGGGCACACCTCGGGCTCGCGTCTCTGTTTCCCCCGGGGCTGCAGGCCATCTATGGGGAATGCAGGCGGATCTACCCCGAGCAGGCGAACCCACTGCAGGTCACTGCCATCGTTAAATACTGGTAAGCCCTTCTGACCTGCATGTTTGACATGTTTGGGGGAACTTTTATAAAAAGAAGACCAAATGGGAAGCAAAAAAGAACTTATATAAGTTTAATAGAACATTAACTAGGTGTAGCGAACTAGCCTAGTTAGCCTGTTGCTAAATGCATTTAACTGCAGTTAAGCATGTTTAATTTTCGGTATGTTTACAACCGTTAGAAATCAAAGTATTACATTAGTGTCCCACCTGTAGCTATGTGCATTAGAAATACGTTGAACTTTCGTATATTGCAATTTTTTTGTTTTGTACATTTTTAATAAGATTACAGCTAGAGTACCCCTTTCCCCATGTGTCATCGTGGGCAGCTGGTGGTTAGGGATTTGCCCCTGTGGTCGCGGGTTCGAATCCCAAGACTGCTAGTGGCAACACTGAAGTACCCTTGTGCAAGATACCGCCCCACACACCTCTCCCTGGGCTGTGTACCTGGCTGCCCGCTGCTTCACTTGGAGAATGGGTTAAATGCAGTTCACACTCTGTGCTGTGGTGTGTTCATGTATGATAAATGGTCACTTTACACTTATGTAGGTTAGGAGGACCGGATCCCCTAGACTACATCAGCATGTACAGAAATGTGGGATGCCCTGCTCTGGACGTACAGGAACACTGGCACTATGTCAGTCTCGGCCTGAGTGATCTGTATGGAGACAATAGAGTTCATGAGTAAGTAAAATAAGAGAAATTTATGTTAACGATGGATGTCTTTAGTTTCAGACTAAATAAGCGGTAAATAAAAGTGCATAATTAAAAGTAAATAACATGCAGTTATTTCATAAGTGTTGCAGCCTAGAACCATGTTTTGTTGGCACCTTTTATTTCAGTTGAAACTGTAGACATAGAAAATGCATTATATACCTCTATACAATAACTACAGTTACACGATATGGACAAACGTTTTGGGGCACCTGACCATTACACCAACAGGGACTTTGATGCTATTGTATTCAAATACATAGACTTTGATATGGAGTTGGTCCCGCCTTTACAGCTCATGCATTCTGCAGAGCATTTATGAGGTTCAGGCACTGATGTTGGAGGAGAGGGCTCGCAATCTTAATCCCAAAGGTGTTGGATGGAGTTGAGGTCAGGGTTCTGCAGGCCAGTCAAGTTCTTCCACACCAAACTCATCCAGCCATGTCTTTATGGACCTTGCTTTGTGCACTGGGGCATAGTCATGCTGGAACAGAAAGGTTCTTCCCCAAGCTGTGTCCACAAAGTTGGAAGCATGGCGTTGTCCAAAATGTGTTGATGTGCTGAAGTATTAAGATTTCCCTTTGCTGGAAGTAAGGGGCCACCTGAATTCAATAATTAAGAGGTGTGTCCCAATTCTTTGTTCATATAGTGTATGTTTGATGTGTGTCAAAGATTATAGTGAGACAAACAGAAGTACAGCGAGTTTCTTACCCCTCTTTTTTTCCTTTCCCCTCCTCTCTAGATTCACTGGTCAAGAAGGTGCAAGTGGATTTGGATTTGAGCTTACATTTCGGCTGAAGAGAGAGACTGGGGAGACAGCACCTCCCACCTGGCCAGCTGAGCTCATGCAGGGTTTAGCTCGATACGTCTTTCAGTCAGGTGCAGAGCGACCTGTTGGTTTTAAAAACTTTGCATTTTAAGGTCTCATGTATGTCTTAAGGTGCCTTAACTGTCAGAAGCAGGCAATACCCAGAAAATCATACAGTATAGTTTGTTATTCACTGTTCAGACTGTAGTACTTTAAAATAACAGTATTTCCACTTAGAACAATTCTTTTTTTTTTGGCCTACCAAACCAAAATGTTTGCTGCCACAACTCCCACCTCCTCTCTAACTTGCCCTCATGTCTGGCTCTTGACCGAATTAGGATGGTTACCCCTTTCCTGGGTCATCATTTGCACCTAATTAAATGAATAAGACAAGTATGATTAAAAAAAATAAATCATCAGGGAATATTGGAGTGGCACAATTCAGATTAGAATTGTGTATTATGCTCTCCTTTGTAAACTACTCAAACCTTTTAACTGTGTTGTATGTTTGGAGAACAGAAAACACATTCTGCAGTGGTGATCACATCTCATGGCACAGCCCACTAGACAACAGCGAGTCACGAATCCAGCATATGCTACTCACAGAAGACCCCCAAATGCAACCAGTTCAGACCCCTTTTGGACATGTCAGCTTTCTCCAGGTGAGGCACAACTCTTAAAATATAAAGTGTGAGACCTATAAGGTATGTATTACAAAGCAGAAATATCTTTTGTAGAGATTTGCCTTTCTCTCAGTAGCCTTCAACATTTACTCTCAGAATTTATCAGGTGGGCCAACCCTTTGATATGTACCGCCACAGTTATTGGAGCAGAGTATAATAATCACGGAAGATGTATCTTGTGTGCAGTCATTATTAGGTCTTGCTGGACAAAAGTGAATGTAACACAGTAATCCTTGAAAGCTATTGAACATTCGTGCGTCTGAAAGATTCTTATGCCTGCCATTTGTCAAGAAGCATTACCTCAGACTTCACTCATTACTCTTAATTATTTTTTTATTTTAAAGTTGAATGTATACCGTCACTGCGCTCTGGAAGGCTTATTGACAGTTCAGAGTCTGTTTATTATATGGTGATTATGCAACACTTGGTGCTAAATTTGTCACAGAATGAAATTTGTATAATTGCCTCTCCATACAAAAAGTTTCTAAAAATACATTTCACTTTTATTAAAAGTGAATAAACAGTGATTTATTCAACTGCAGTCATTAGAATATTTTTGCTTACAGGACTAATACCGCATTTAGGAAAACAATGTTTTATTTAAAAGTACATTTTAATTAGTTTTTAAATGTATTATTAGACTTGTCATTTCCTGTTGGTTTTTTCTTATCCCACCTTTTACCTTACATTTGATCGAGGCCTTACGAGAAGTGTGGCAGAGCTCAGAAGGATTTGAAGTGGCCCCTGTATGCTAGGAAAGGAGCAGCTGTCAAATGTGTCATTTTATGCAAATGTCTCAGTGTGAAAGTGCTAACTGTGTTTTTTTGTTCTCTACAGATCGTGGGTGTGTGTACAGAGGAGCTGCAGGCAGCGCAACAGTGGAATGGTCAGGGCATTCTGGACCTGCTGCGTGGAGTGCGTGTGTGAGTATTCCCAAAACTAGTCTAGACAGAGCCAAGACGATCCTAGATTCAGATCTGCAAAATCATAATATTCACAGTCCTGAGTGGAAACAGAACTGACATATTTGGCACTTATTAGTGCCTACTATACATACTCAACAGTTTTGGGATGCTTAACTGAAATAAATGACACAATCTCCTAAATCAGAATCAGAGAACTTTATTGATCCCAGAAGAAATTGCTCATGTGATGACTGTCACAACACACAGACACAGAGAGACACAGAAAGACACAGAGACACAAGAACAATATAAAATAAGTCTCAATGAAATCGAAATAAAAATCTGCATGAAGAAAACAACCACAATATGAATAGACTATGCTATATACAGAATTGCTTGGTATAATATCTATCTATAAGTAATGCAGCTGAGTGAAAAATTGACACAAATGGTAGTTTGGAATAAGTTATTGCACTTTTAGAAAATCAGTAGTAATTAAGTACTGTTAAGTAATACTGAGTAGTGAAAAGTAATATTTACCAAGTGGTAATATTGCACATAAATAGATTCTGCTTAGGGTTGTTTTTACTAGACTAGAGTGCATAGCATTTTGAGGCTTCACGAAGACAGTAAAAAACACTGTTCTCTCTGAATCCTCCTCTCTCTGTAGTTAAGTGGGTCACTGGCCCTGAGATGCTTTGTTTTACTCTCATTTCTCATTAACCATGTGTAAATGGGCCTTTCCCTCCCCCTTGCTCTGTTTGCAGTGCTGGAGGCCCGTGGTTAATCACTGACATGAGGAGAGGGGAGACCATATTTGACATTGATCCTCACTTACAAGTAAGGCTTTCCTTAGTTCTCACTGCTGTTTTACCTCTGTCTTGTATCTACTGTTTTATATATTCCACATTTCTATAATTGAGATTATATCGCAGTGCTGCCTGCGAGTGTGTTACTATTCGTATCCTAGATTTATGTAGAAAGAATAGTTGCTTTGTCAGTTCATCATAGTGTCATGTAACTCAGGTTTATCTTTGTGCAAATTGAAGTCCAGGATTAAGCTAACTATGTGCAAGTGAGATATTTTCTTTCCGTCTGACTGTAACGCTTACATGTGATAAGTAGTAAGGTTGTCTGTTCCATCAGCCACACATTTTATCACACCTGAGAATAGTTTCAGACTTTTTTTTTAATTCTCTACCTTTCTGTTGCCAGCCTTCTCATAAATAGAGAGCACTTAGATTTTAATTTAACACAAACAAGGTGTGGAAATATAAAAGTGAGTTTTATTAATTAATTTTCCACAGTTGACGGGTCACTGAGTAAATGAGCAAACACTTCCACCTGCTCTTCAGTCGTCACTGCAACTGGATTTTAGTCACAACAAAAACACCACCAACAGTGCTGCCTCTCTGTCTGTCTGTCTGTCTGTATCTATCTAATATATACAGCGCCATCAGAAAGTATTCACACCCCTTCACTTCTTCCACATTTATTACATTACAGACTTATTCTAAAATAGATTTGACTATAGTTTTCTTTCACAAAATCTACACAAAATGGTTCATAATGGCAATGTGAAAAATTTTCAGACATTTTCTTAAATGTATAGAAAATATTAACGCTATGTACATAAGTATTCACACCCTTTGCTATGAATCCCAAAATTGAGCTCGGTTGCATCCGATTTCCACTGATCATCCTTGAGATGCTTCTACAGCTTGATTGGAGTACACCTGTGGTAAATTCATTTGATTGAACATGATTTGGAATGGCACACACTTGTGTTTATAAGGTCTCACAGTTGACGGTGCATATCAGACCAGAAACCAAGCAATGAAGTCTAGAGAAGTGTCTGTAGACCTCCGAGACTGGACTGTGTCAAGGCACAAATCTGGGGAAGGATACAAAAAAAATCGGCAGCACTGATGGTCCCGAAAAGCACTGTGGTCTCTATTATTCAGAAATGGAAGAAGTTTGGAACTACCAGGACCCTCCCTAGATCTGACTGCCTGACCAAACTGAGTAATCGGGGAAGAAGGGACGTGGTCACTAAGGTAGAGCTCCAGCGATTCCTTGTGGAGATGGAAGAATAGGTAACTCACTTCACCAATCTGGCCTTTATGGTAGAGTGACTAGACGGAAGCCACTCCTCACTAAAAGGTGCATGGTAGCCCATTTGGAGTTTGCCAAAAAGCAGATTAAGGATTGGCAGAGTGTAAGACGCAAAATCGTCTGGTCTGATGAAACCAAAAAGAAACTTTCTGGCCTGAACTCAAGTGTCACGTCTTCAGAAAAACAGGCACTGCTAACACCTGGCTAACACCATCCCTACTGTGAAGCATGGTGGTAGGAGCATCATGCTGTGGGGATGTTTTTCCAGCAGGAACTGTACGACTAGTCTGCATAGAGGGTAAGATTACAGCAGCCAAATATGGAGTGTCTTCAAGAAAAGCTGCTCCAGAGTGCTCTGGACCTCAGACTAGGGCGACGATTCATCTTCCAACACGACAATGACCCGAAGCACACAGCCAAGATAATAAAGGAGTGGCTTCAGGAGCAGTCTGTGAATGTCCTTGAGTGGCCCTGCCAGAGTCTGGACTTGAACCCAATAGATCTCAGGGAAGACCTAAAAATGGCTGCCTACCGATCTGCAGGGAAGAATGGGAGAAAATCCCCAAAAACAGGTGTGCCAAACTTGTTGAGGCATACCCAAGAAGACTTGAGGCTGTGATTGCTGCGAAAGGTGCTTCATCAAAATATTAACCCATGAGTGTGAATACTTAAACACTGGATTAACAAGCTTTTGGCAATAAAAACAACTGCACATCTTTCTGAAAAGTTGTTTTTGCCTTGTTATTAAGGGGTACTGTGTGTAGACCTTTGAGGAAAAACTATACTCAAATCTATTTTAGAAGTCCGTAATGTAACAATGTGGAAGAAGTGAAGGCGAGTGAATACTTTCTAGTGGCACTAATGCATGTATGCATGTATGTATGGCTTTTCTCACATGCTCTTTCATAGCAGTGAGAGACTCATGTTTAGCCATGAATGTCTGGCCCCTGATCATGTGTTGATTTTCTTCCCATCTTAAGCAGGACCGTGTGGACAAAGGCATTGAGACAGACGGCTCTAACCTCAGTGGTGTCAGCGCCAAGTGTGCCTGGGATGACCTAAGTCGGCCCCCTGAGGATGAGGATGACAGCCGAAGCATCTGTATCGGATCACAGCCACGCAGGTTGTCTGACAAAGGTGAGGGATTAAGTAGTATAATAGTAGTGTTTCCAAAGTGACACTGTGTATGAACAAAACTGAATTAATGAAGCATTTCAGTTCTTCAGTTAACTAAGTTATTGCTAAATGACCATGTGTAATCTGGTGCACTGATTAAGTTACTTTTTGCTCCTTGTCCATTAGGCGTTCAGTGTGTTTGATTAAAATTATACCATAAAAGATGTTGATGACTTTATACCTTTAAATCATTATTAAAGATGGCTAACAGTTCTTTCTGTTCACTTGTCCAGACACTGAACAGATCAGAGAAGCCCTGAGGAAAGGACTGGAGATTAATAGCAAAGCAGTCTTACCCCCCATTAGCAGTCAGCGTCACAATCAAGACCGGCCACTGTAAGTCCTCGCACAGCTATAACCCGGTATCTCAAGCAGCACAATATATACAGCCACTGGTCCTACGATGAAGATTTAACTGCATCTGCTTACAGCGATAAGGGTCATGAGAAGTACACTGTACTGAGGGCTTAATTCAGGGGGGAAAAGCAAGGCAGAGCGTAGTTGGTCCTGATTGACTAGACACATGTGGTGATGATTTACTGAGCCACCTGTTTTTGTGTATACACAGTGCAAATTTTATGACTCTTACTGTTTGGTGGGGGGATAGAAATGAAGGCAAAATTAGATATCGAGTGCCGGAATTTAAGTCTTAAATTTGTTGGGTAATTCTTTCTTCTAAAAGACAAAAGTTGTCCAAGTGGCCACAATCAAGGGACACAACCCTTTAACTTGATGGGTGTTTACGTTTTGCTAGAAGCATGTCCTTTTAATCATAGTTGATTATGATATGGCATTGATTGAGCTTTATTAGCTTCATGGCACAAAAACACTATTAGTCATGAAAAGACAGTAGATGGTTCGTTTATTATTTTCAACACCCTTGTTTACATTACTGCTAACAGAGGAAAGGGGTATTTTCCGCACTGGTCCTGTTTTCCTACATTGTATTTTTATGAGCACCTCTGGCTGGAACTCTAAAGGCTATTTAAACAACCAACATTTACCAAGGCATGAGAATCTTGAGGTGGGTGCACCCTACTGCCTAATTAAATATGAAAAGATGTGCCATTGGTGCAAATGATTTGTGTAGAGTACTTACACCAGCCATGTGAGCAATATGTGATGTCTTGTATTCAGGATTGGTGATATTGCTGGTAGGTAGCTGAGATGTTTCAGACACCCTGCTCTCTTTTCTTTGAACAATCATCCACACCTCAGCAAAAGGCTAGGCTAATCTCAGCCCCCTGTTGCCTTTTCCCTACTAACCTTGCCCCTTACCCACATTTAGAGCTCCTGCTGTGTCCTCCTTCGGCCTTGACAAGCTTTCAGAAATAGAACAGTAAGATTTGCACAAAACCGTGTTAGATTATGAATCTCATTGCTATTTTTTAAACCATATTAACTTTGAATAACTGTCATTACAGACAACAAATATGACAAGTCAGACAGAGATGTTCCGCTCCCAGGCTCTTTAGTGTGAAGTGCAATGGAACAGTTTTGTAGACTCTCTAATAAGGATGGGATACAAACAGATATAAAAAGAAACATACTTGTCAGGAGCCAGAATTTCTTTATTTCTTATTCTGAGAAGGTAGAAGTTGTTCTTCCACTGATAATCATTTTGTGCAATCATTTTGTTTGACACGCCTTCATTCTGTATGACATTAGTGCTTTTCGTGCTTTTTGAGTCGGAATATGACTTGTTCTAGATGTGTAGTATTGTCCAACTAACTAACTGCTGACAAAAAGAATGATGGAGGTGCAATATGAGGTTCATTATTTAAACCCCTAAAAATGTTTTGCAAGTGCCATAATTTCAAGATGGGAAATGTACAGCATGTATGATTCTGTTCTCACAGTTTATAATTTATGAAACAAACAAACAAAAAAAGAATATGCAAGGGGAAGTGTGACATTCTTCTCAAGACTAATGATCCAAAGTGCTCACTTTTTTTTTGTTTTGTTTTTGAAACTCCAGCTTCAAATGATAAATAGCAATGAAGGGGAGCTTTTAAAAAGCTTCATGGACCCATAGCAGCAACTGTTGTTTCCTTTCAACATTAATTCAAAAAGCTTTCCCTTTGATATTGAGTGATCAAATATGACGGCAGCAATTACACCTTGAATATCATAATGTGATGTGGTGAGCTGAAAGCATTTCAGACCCCCTAAAACCAGTTGTCTCTGTACTTAGTGGCTGTTGAAAGGAATGAAAATGATTTGCCTCTTGGCAGTAATGGTAAATGCATTCATTTCTCTTCGCTGTGGTACAAATTTACCCCTAATTTCTTCATAGACAATCAGTTGGACATTTGCAGAGCAAGCAGAACTCAAGGTAAGAGCCAACAAGAGATAAAGTGAAATGTATTCCAACACAATAAAGTAAGAGTTTCTTCACTAATAGAGGGTGCTTACATCAATGTCTGCAAGTTACCTTTGGTTTTAAACTGAAGGCAAGATATGATGTTCTACAGGATGCAATAGAAATTTACATTGTTAATTGTAACTTGGCAAAGAATCCCTTTTTTCATCTTACCCTGAGCCAGTTTAGTTAATTCCATCCCCCCCCTCAGGTGTTTGAGTCAAGTTCTGCTTACAAAAAAACAAACATAGATTGACCATTGCTTGTCATAGTGAAATCAAATACTAGTTTTACAGGTAAATGTGTGAGTAATGTGGGTATAGCAGACAGTTTAAGAAAAATGGCTGCTTTTAACAACTATTAAATGGGTGTTTGGGGCTAAAGGATGGTGGAACTGTCCAAACGTTAGCCCTGTCATTGGGAGATCGTGGGTTCTATCCCTGGTGTGTGGGAGCCCGAGGGAGTGCAATTTTCTTAACTTTCTCTGTGTGGATAGGATGGCCCTCCCTCTCCCCTCATCACTCCATACGATTTTACAGCCAGAGCGGGCATTGATTACTTGACGTTACAGAATTGTCAGCATTCTTCTCCAAGAGCGTTATGCTGTCCGTTGATGTTGCATTAGTGACAGTTTGAAAAGATAACTGGCAGTATTGGGCTTTATATAACTCCTTCACTATATACATTTACCCCCCACTTTAACGCGGATCAGCAGTCGCGGTTTCAGTCCATCACAGATTTTCATGCCCCCTCGTCCTTGTGCTGGGTTGTTTGTTAGAGCATGGTGGTTACAAAGGCAGTCTGCTGAAAGTAGCCAGTTCGTTATTTATTACTCCTTGTTGAGCTGCTGCCCTATGACGCTCCAGTCCAGAATTTCACATACCAAAGAAAACACCTGTGCATGAATTACAAGACAGTGTATCTTACATTCTAGCGCTGCGGGAGTTCAGTGTAAACTGTACAGTAGAAATACGGGTTTACCTTTACATTTTCTTTCAGGGTAATGTATTAAGCTGAGTTTTAAATGAAATTAAAGTGCTTTGGGATCATATTTGAGGGCATATTTAGGTTTACACTATAAAAATAGACGTATTTAGGCACATCACGAAAAACGTGGGTTCTCTTGGAATGTAATCCCTGCAAAAAGCAGGGGTTTACTCTGTGTGTGTGTGTGTGTGTTTTTTATATATATATATATATATATATGATCAAATTGCACACATTGATCATAAATGGAAAATGAATCTGCTCTCATGTAGTCCCATGTTTTCATGGTCAAATCAGATGATCTGACTCTGGATAAGTAGAAAAAAGGGATAAATGATAAGTGCTGAGTTGTTGCATGGCACATTTGAGTGTTATACCTTTGTGACAGAAGAACACAGAGGAATAAACTACTTATGCAGAGTAATTCTCTTTCTGTCCCTTTATCTCTCTTCCTCTCTCCAACTGCCCCTGCTGCCACTCCTTCTCCTGCTCTCTCCAGAAGTCGCAAGGACAGTCTGGAGAGTGAGAGCTCAGCTGCTATTGTTCCTCATGAGCTGGTGAGAACACGACAGCTGGAGAGTGTGCACCTCAAGTTCAACCAGGAGTCTGGAACTCTGCTCCCACTGTGCCTCAGGTAATGTATACCTAGTCAGTGGCATGCACACACACACAGACCACTTTCCCCTTGTTTTTTTTTTCCAAGCTGAGAGGAGACAATGATAATGAGGTGAAACTGCACAGTCAGCTTTATATTTAGCGCTTCTGCACACAGTCCCCATTTTAGGGCACCAGTGCCTATGCACAATTTAACTTCATGTACAGTAATGTTATGAAAACCCATCAAGAGGACCCCTGCCATAGAGCAGTTACCTTGATTCTAGTTTTTGCAAGCTTGAACGTAATTTTTGTGGTTTCATTTAATGGTTTCTATATAAATTTTGAGTTACATGTGTAATCTCTCTTTTTGTTTGGATGGGAAAAGTCCATGATCTGGCTGTGAAATTTGAGCTTTTGTTTTTGTCTGGGATCTTTGTTTAAGGTAAAAGTGAATCCGAGGGATTGTCACTGCTTGCAGTTTTCAGTCTCTTAACCATTGCGTTCATGCATGTCTGTCATAATGATATTTTCCCTTTTTCCTTTTGCTTGCTGTAGAGGTCGTCTGCTCCATGGAAGGCACTTTACGTATAAAAGTATCAATGGAGACACAGCTATTACTTTTGTATCTACTGGAGTAGAAGGTGCCTTTGCCACAGAGGAGCATCCATATGCTGCACATGGACCGTGGCTACAGGTACTGGATATCGCTTACTCTTGCACATAAAAAATCCAATGTCAGTAAGCTGAGAAGTGTTTTATTCTCCTGTGTTCAGATTCTACTCACTGAGGAGTTTGTTGAGCAGATGCTAGGGGACCTCCAAGATCTGAGTATTCGTGAAGAGGTAGATAACTCACTGCATCATAATAACCTATTTTAGACATCATAATTGTATTCTTATATGAATCCAATATTTTTCCCCTCAGTCCAAGTTACCAAAGGAGTACAGCTGGCCTGACAAGAAGCTGAAGATCTCTGTCCTGCCAGATACTGTGTTTGACAGTCCACTGCAGTAAGACTGAGGCTGTGACTACCCCCACATCTCAAGAGGAGAGCTGAGCCACAGGGCTCCACTGAAACTCATGTGCCTACACACAGTTGGAGGAAACTGACACTTCTCTCCCTCTCGGACAGCTATTGGCACTGAGCAGGCCTTTTTCACCATAACGCCACTTTCCATTTGAATGTTTCTGTAGTATGTGTTTTGCTCCAATAGAGAAAGGCCTTACATGGGTATACACAAGTGCCTGCAGCCTGCATTGGTCCTTTCACATATAAAGATTCTATTTTAATTTTGAAAATCATGCTATAAACAGACTGTACTAGTAACGTTTTATAGTGTTTGCAAACCAGAGTGTTTGCATCATGCTGACTAAAGATATGAACTGTGTCCAGATCTGCAACACTAAACTACCACCCCTGCCCACACACACACACACACACCCCACAAATTGTGCAAAAAGGGAGAGGTTAATACAGTTGTTTTTTTTTTAAAGGGATCCCAGCACATAAGGAGTGATACAGAAGTGGTTGGATGAAAACATGTTTACACTGTTTTTATGGGGTGGCCATAGAAACTTTATAACCTTCACAGGATATCTTTGATGACTGGTGATGGTCAGTGCATTTTTATACTACAAGAGAATACTGACTTAACTCCTAAAACCATTTCTTAAACATATTGCAGTATTAGAGTAATAGAAACATGTTATATGTAATGGTTAATTATACCAAAGGTGTGGTAGATTTGTTTCAGTGACAGAAAAATGAAGCTGAATGGTTTGTCTTTTCAGTCCTTTTCAAAACGCATGTAGACATTTATCACTTAGTCTTGGAAAGAAATATGAAACACTTGGCTACTTGTTAAAGAAGCTTGCTGTAAGAAATGGTGTGGTGTTTTACAAGAACAGATTATAGCTGCTTGTCTGTAGTGTGAAAATGAGCAGAGATGGCCAACTGCTACCAGCAAGGCTTCCATCACAAACCTGCTTCTCATGTGAAGGAAAGCACACTAATAAATCAAACTCCAACAAACCTCACCATTTCAGCGGAGAGTTACTGAACAGTATGGGCTCGGTTCAGACTGTCCTCGCAATAGTGCCCATTTTAAGCACACGCTGTCTCTCTAATATAATTTGATAATGTTAGTTATGAGACTTCCTCTATACCAAAGTCAGTATTTAACTAGCATTCTCCTGTATAGGGTGCATATAGCCTGTTTTGCCACAACCTGACATTCCTGTTTTGTTCCATGCCTCCTTGTAGATGTAAACTAAGTCTGAAGAAAGCAATATCTTTGCAAAAATGCCGTTTCCTTTTTTGAAAATGTAAAATAGAGCTCAGTCTGTGCTTTTTATAAGAAGAGATACGTTTCAGTAGTGTATTGTCTTTTATATTCATTTGAATCACTAAACTGCCTGTTTGTTACCCTTAAGTGCATTAAAGTTTATTTACATAATGTGTGCTCATTATTTTGAATTAGTTCTCATTTATTTATATAGCACATTGTCCAAAAAATGCAGTGTGCTTTACAGTAATAGAAAATAAGAATACATAAAAAATAGAATAAGATAATGTGAGGGAGAAAAGTACAAAAAATACTTGAAAGAAAACTGAATATGCAGTAGAAGTGCAGATGTTTAAGAGGTGGAGGAGAACAGTGCAGTTTTTTTTTATTTTATTAAGTCTAAACGTCTAGTACTGAATTCAATGTTAACAACTTTTTTTTTGCTTTGCACAACAATATCCCTTGCATCCCAAGGGAGGTTTTTCAGTAGGTAGCGCTGCAGCTCTGAACCAACAAAGACAGATACTAGCCAATAAACAAAACCTCAAACTTTGGCTTCTTGGTTCCCATAAGACCATCTGCTGGAAATCATTAGAAATGTCATTTTCTGACATTCAAAATTAAATTCAGAATTTAATGTTATTACTTTCAAAGCATTGAGTAAAATAATGTTCAGATCATTTTTATATAAATATGAATTGTTACTGATATTCACAATCAGAAGCTGTATGGACTTAATGAGAATCCATTTTAATGCTGGCAGTATTAATACTAGAAATACTACAAATACTACTATTTACATTCACAATGAATTCTGCAGTGTGACTGTTTACTTGGACATTTAAGAAGTGCAGCAAAATAAATGAAAAAATGCACCATACATAACACTTTCCCTACATCCAGTGACAGAACACACAGTCAGAGAACGAAAATTGCCTAGAATTGATAAGTATCGGAAAGGAATGTGGCACCAGTAAAATTATGACTTTTTCAAATGATGATGGAAAATGCAATGAAAGTAAATGAGAGTGCACATGGCTAACCAATCCGACCTGAGTAGCTTTTTTAACTCTGGTGGGGCCCTCTGGAATCCTTTCAGCCACCTTAGAGTTTCCCCTTTAAAAGGAAACCCTTCCTGCTGTCACAGAAAAAATGAATGATGCCCATCCAAACAGAAAATTATACACAAATGTATATAGAATGTGGGTGCAATCTTTTGAGATATTATTATAACAAATAGATAATATACTACTCAAGTGTAATTCTCTTTTGTAGCATATAGCACAGAGAACAGAAATCTGCTAGCATTGTGTACCGGGAACCAAACTGGAAATGCTTAATAATATCCTCCAAACTGTAGAATATAGGCAAACAAAACTGATCAAGAGGTTGAAATATATTACTAATGCAAGTTAAGCACTTTCATGTTAAGACAAGATGACTGATAAGTGAAATAGTTTCTCTTGTGTGCAATATTTCTTGTGCAACCTGCATTGTTTCACTTGATATATATATCATATATATATATCATAGTAGGGATGGTGTTAGCAATACCCATTTTTCTACAGTTGTGATAACTGAGTTATAAACAATTTACATACCCACAAACTTCTATATTAATATTCTTGTATTTTTTATATAGTGTACTTTTTATATTATACTGTTGTGTTGTATAGTTTATAGTTTTTTTTATTCTATTAGTTATGCTGCTCTTGCCTTTTTCTTTTTGTATGGTCCTGACCAGCTTTTTTAACTCTGGTGGGGCCCTCTGGAATCATTTCAGTCACTGTGGAGTTTCCCCTTTAAAAGGAAAGCCTTCTTGCTGTCAAAGAAAAATTAATGACCCCCCATCTAAACAGGAAATTATATACAAACGTATAGAATGCGGGTGCCATCAAATGATTCTGAGATATAAATATAAAAATTTAGATATTATGGTAGTCTTAAGTGAGGCCCCAATGTTTCGACATTTAGCAAAGTTAAACAGAAGTCTGCTGACAGTGTAACCTGATTGTGTACCAGTAACCAAATTGGAAAAAAATGCTGTGGAATATATGCAAACAAAATGTTCAAGAGGTTGAAATATATTACTAATGCAAGTTGAGCACTTCCATTTTTAAGATAAGATGCTTGAGCATGAGGTACTTGCCCTTTTAAGTAAAGCCCTGCCCCCTTGGTCTTAGCTCCTCCCTCTGAAATGTAGCAGGTCTGTGGTGTGTCACGTGACGCAGGATGGGGGTGTAAATGTGAAGTGTATCCTGAGTTGCAGTCCTGTGCCTGCATTCCTCTCATCAAGGATTTGCTTTGAAAGAGAGAGAGAAAAAAATCATAAATAATAACACAGACGCAGACTGGAATACAGCTCAGATCGGACGGAGGACTTCAGGACTTGCCACTTTTAAAAAACGCGTTTTTTTTACGGACGATCTCCCTGAATCCCACGGATATTTCTGGCTTTTTTTTAAACTGATACAGCTTTAGAAAAAAAGAGGACCACTCAGAGGAGAAGACGAGAAGAAAAAATAAACAGATACGTCGTTTTAAATAGGCTTTAAAAGAGGAAAACAAGATGGCTGATGACAGTAAACGATAACAAGGACAAAACGTTATCGTCCCCTTTAAGAACTAAAAGAGATCTGGCTGGCTTTTAATACATCAATATTTGATTTAGCTTCAACAACAACAACAAAATGCTTGACGTTACGGTGGTGACTATTTTCAAGTAAAAACAAAAATGAAGGCAGAGGACGGTTTGGAAGGAAGGAGGGCAGGTAAACGCAGGGACTAACCATGGAGAGGCTTAACGCGTCGGAGCAGCCTTTAACGCTTAAAGACTACAGATAGCGAGAGAATAGCTTTACGGAGCTGAAACTAGAGTTTGATTGAAAAACAGAGAGAGAGGGAGAAAGAGAGAGAGGTTCGTGTGGATTCCCATAATCGTGAGCTTTTAAAAAGCTTCGCGAAAACGGTGCCAAAATACGCATGAAAGGTTTCGGACGGTTGTATTGAAATCCCATTTGTTCTTGTTTTTAGCCAACGACTTCCTTATCATTTTAGAGACTGAATCAGAACACGCAGAGCTGCGTTTTCTGTGATAAAGGCTCACTTCTACAGGCTAATATCTCATCGTACCGTGATCAGCATTCAAAATCCACACTAGGCCTGTTCTAACGCCGGGGCAAATGTCATAACGCCGTGGGGTCAGTCTAATGAATCTGAGTGGGGCTTTTTTAGTACGAGGCTGCTTTATTTTTCCTCCTCATCGTTTGATGGATCCTGAGCTATTTCTGAACTCCAGGCACGGACAGCGGGGAGGTCACATGCTGGTTTGAACTTTGTAAATGATTATTGTATGCCTCCGTTCACATTTCTTTGACAGTTTCTTGTGAAACTCCATTCTTTTTCTTTTATTAATGGAGAAAGGTTTCAGACTATGCAGTAGACCGAGGCCCATGCAAATGTAATCCTCCCAAAACTTCCAAACGCACAGTAAAAAGGCATCGATTCTTATAAGCAGGGTGGAGGATTTTTTTTTGTTGACATTTTTCAATTTCAATAGAATAAGCCTTTGATGTTCGTAACATTGTAACAACTTTCCACGGCTGGGCAGCTTCTAGAATCCTTCTGCTTTGTAATGTATGGCTTTACGTAACGATCGATTGGAATATCAGGGTTCTGTTCTGTGCACTTTTATCTTTTGATCTAACAAGCACACAACACACAGCCAAAAAAAGAAACAGGTTTCTCCTCAGAGGACGGTCGTCTCTTCTGAACCAGAGCAGGTTTGCAATAACGCACTCGTCGCAATCTCGTTGCAACATCAGGATTACTGACTTCTTCCCCTGCTGCGGAATTTGATTGCTGACAACTTGGAGAAGGGACGGAAGAGGAGCGCCCTGTGGTATGTTCATGTTCATGGAGGCTATTCAGCAGCTGCTTCGGCTCACTCGTACCAGAGCCACACGCCTGGTTTCCTAAAAGAGACCTTACGAGAATGACTGAAAGGGTGCCTCCAAGTCGAGTCTCGTTTTAAAAACACTTCCCCCCCCCTTTCAGGATACCGGATCGCAGGCCTGGATGTCTACCCTACCGGCTGAGATGGCTGAGAACTGGAGGAACTGTTTCGAGGAGGAGCTGATCTGTCCGATCTGCCTGCATGTGTTCGTGGAGCCCATCCAGCTGCCCTGCAAGCACAACTTCTGCCGTGGATGTATAAGCGAGGCGTGGGCCAAGGACACGGGGCTGGTGCGGTGCCCGGAGTGCAACCACGCCTACAACCAGAAGCCAAACCTGGAGAAGAACATCAAACTGGCCAACATCGTGGAGAAGTTTAACGCGCTGAACGCAGAGAAGGCCCCGGTGGTGCTGCAGTGCATCCTCTGTAGGCGGGGGCCTCCTCTCCCGGCGCAGAAAGTGTGTCTCCGCTGCAACGCGCCCTGCTGTCAGTCTCACATCCAGACGCACCTTCAGCAGCCCTCCCCAAACCCGGGACACCTGCTGGTGGACGCAGAGGACGTACGCGCATGGAGCTGCCCGCAGCACGACGAATACAGACTGTATCACTGCGAGGTGGAACAGGTGGCCGTCTGCCAGTACTGCTGCTTCTCCAGATGCGCGGCCAGCCACGGCCAAGCAGTCTGCGACGTGGAAGTGAGACGAAATGATATCAGGGTGAGTAGGGCGGCCTGCAGGTCTCCAGCTGGGCTTGGCTGAACTTTGCTTTAGACTACATCAGGTCTGTCTGCCTTAGTGCCCTGATTGGTACCTGATCTCAGCCAGTGTACATATCTGATCAAACCACTGACAAGGCAAAGCTTAAAACCTGAAGCTTTTAAATGTGCTGCATTTGGCATATGCTCTTATCCAGAGGCTAGCAATCATTAGTTACAGGGACAGTGGCTCTGGAGCAACTGAGGGTTAAGTGTCTTGCTCAAGGACACAGTTGTAGAAAGTGGGAGTTTGAACCTGCAACGTTGTGGTCATTGGGTTCACAGGCAAGTGTTGTACCTACTTGGTGCTTTTTTTGGCTGAACTGTTCCTTTAAGTAGGGCCTGCTGGGCTTTCTGGCTCAAGGAGGCACTGAGCTCAGCTAAGCAGTTAATGTCACTTAAACTAGATGAGTCCATCATCCACAGTGACTTGGCCACTTCATCCTTACCTTATGATGCGTTTAGCCCGCACATACAATACATGGACTAAAGTATTGGGGCGCCTGACTACGACACCAACAGGTACTCTAATGACTGCATTCAGTATAGACTTTAAGATAGAGTTGGTTCCTCTTTGCAGCCTCCACTCTTCTTGGAAGGCTTTCCATAAGATGTTGGAGTGTTTTGTGGGAATGTGTGCCCATTTATAGCATGATGTTGGTCGAGAAGGCCTGTCCCCTGAAAAACAGGATGTCCCAATACTTTTGTCTAAATAGTGTATAATAGGGGATTAGACAGGGACAGTGGAAAGTGTCATTTAAATGAAGTGGGATTGTTCCATTTTTTACGTGTGCATCAAAATGAGTGTCAGTCATGGGCTAGTTGTGTCATGTTTAGTTTTGTAACATAGTTGTTACAAAAATAGTAGTTGTAGCCGACTATCTCACCTCTGCTAATGTGCAAGGAAAGCTGGTGAAGGTTAGCATGTGTACATTTTCAGATACTATCCGACTTAAAATACAAACATAAATAAAATACATAAAGAGACTACTGCAAAGAGACTACTAAAATTGTTGCCTGAATTGCAGTTTTTGCACAGGGTTTACTTGACTTGATAGCCATTTCGATACTCGACGTTTTCCTTCTTGTTAAGATGGAGTTCACTGTTATCACACCTTTAATTGAACCGTTTGTGCTCCTTCCACACTTTCTTTGCTGACATCCTCTGTTAGCTGGGGTCACTTGTTGTTTATGTGATGGGAAGAACGTCTTCAGCGCAGCTATTACTGAAATGTCATAAGTCTAAATAAACATCAAAGTTACCGTTTTCTCATCCTCATGCTGTGATTTATTACTTTAGTGAATGAATTCATGGCAAATGAATTGCTTTCTCATCCTCACGTGTTTTCCTACATAACGTTAGCTAGTGTAGGCTAATATCTATGGTGGATGGGTTGGCATTTATATGTCTCCAGATACTTAGGCCAACCTAAGCAGGTGTTGCTCTAAACCTTTGTGACTTTCACAATATATTTAATGTGAATTTCATGCGATTTTAACAAATTCCCAGGGTTGCCAGAGACACTCACCGGTCTGCGGCCTAGCAGGCAGACCTTATTGGAAGAGTTGCCAAAAGGCCCTTTCAACCTAATGAAACAGCTCCGTTTCGTCAGAATACCTCAGTTCAGTGCAGTAATTTTAAATGATTGTTATTTTGCATATGTGAATGGGTGAGAGACTGTTAGGATATATATTTTTTGTTTGATTAGCTACATCAACATAGTCCAGCGTGGTAGTTTATCATTTTACACTGAAAACTCAGCGATGTGTAGAGACTCTAGACTCTAGAGAAGAGGGCATGTATCTTTGATACACTCAGCTGTTCTCTGCAAATGTTGAATAAGTCATAGTTTAGCCAACGACCTGTCAGGGTTGTTCGACCTGCCGACAGTTGCTAACATAGAAAGCGTTTGTGGGTGGCGCACAAACAGGTCAACTGGAATAGTTGTTTCAATTAAATACCAAAGATCAATAAAATGTAGAATTAAATGTTCAAAACGGTCACAGTTTACGCGTATACACCTTTTTCCCGCTGTGTAGCAAGAAAAATTAAGTCCTGATAAATGTAGGCGTGTGTTTTTATTCATATGATGATGATAATGATGATGGATATGTAAATGATTAAAAAAGTAGTTTAGACACTTTGGAGAGTGTGAGGAAAACTGCATGGTGTTTCTGCAGCTGCCTTCCAAAGAATAATGAGCTGTTGTGAGGTGAGCTGCTGCTGGACTTGGCAGGGCCAGCTCCTGGATGCGTGGAGGAATGCTTTTCAGATGGCCAATGTGTCATGGCTCCTGAGGCGGCCAAGACTCCGCAAATAGGGGTGCGGTGCTGTGGGAGGGGGGGGTGCACGCTTGCTTTACCCACAGCTGCTGTTGAAAGACACACACATCCCTCTGTTCTTTCTTTCACAAGTACATATATATAGAGAGTTTGAGTCAGGCAGGCCCACAGTAGCCTCGTGTGGGGGATAGGATGTGAGTTCCAGGCCGAAGCAGGAAGGGTGTGACCCCAGTCCCCTCTCTCCTCCCCCCCAAACACAAGTGCTTGCTCTCTTCTTGGTAAGGCTGACATCATACGACAGCCTCTGGAGGAAGTGGGGTTTGTGTTGCTGAATGATTGCCTTCACCCTATCTGTTTCTCCTCCATCCCGATGTTTTTTCCTTGTTTTGCACCTAGCTGTGGTGGGAAGGGGACCAGGGTGAGAGCCAGGAAGGAAGATTTAAAACATATGATTGACAGTTTTTTCTTCTAGGCAAGGCTGACTGTTGGCTCTTAATGCAGTCACTGCAAAATAAAGTACATTTTGCAGGTTAGGTCAGCGTTATGAAGTCGATGGTGGACAGCCAGTCCACTGTAAATTTGACCATTTCTCAGTAGAGCCAGTGTCCTTTTTTTTTTTTTTTTTTTTGATACGTTTCTGTAGAAAGTTATGGAAATTAATTTACGTTTCTCAGAATCGTTGGGGCATTTCATATCAAATCGGCAAGCAGGACATGTTCAGACAGTGGTTCACTTGTAATAGCGAGGTAACACTGAATATAGGTTGATGAGCTTGGAGTTTAAGAATCACAGGTATTCATCAAAGGCATGGGCCTGATGTCAAGTTGTCAGTTTTGTCTGAGCATGTAACACATCAGCACCTTTCTGGTGGGGAAGGCAAAGCATGTGTTCTGTATGAGTTGGTTCTTTTCCTCAAGCAAATCAAATAACCGCAAAGGTGTGAAGAGGCTGTATATTCTGCTGTGAGTCAAGTTTTTTCATCATATGCGTTGCGTGCCATCAATCAGATCCAACACTCAGTGCCACGGAGAAATTCTGCTTATTTCAAACACAACTGCAGAACATTCACAGCATTCAGACATGAGGTCTGAAATGGAGACTATGAAAGTAGTGCTGTTTGCCTGCGGCTCTCATCCCACCTAAGGGCATGTGGGAATTTGAAAGTAACCTAAAGAAACATCACTTCTGACTCTTTCCTATTCTTTTCTTTTCTGTTGAGCTTGAAGCTTGAAAATGAGCTGCCTTTTTGTGTGGGTTACAATTGAAAGGCAAAATAGGGGGAGCTCAGGTAAGAAAATAAGGAAGATGCAAAGGAGAAATCAGCAGACACACACACACACACACACACACACACACACACACACACACAGGAAGTCTGAGCATGTAAGCTCATCAGCCATGCAAACCGTGGCCTGTGTGACAGGGATTAAAGTAGACAAAGCTGCTGCTGCAGTGGACATAATTGTGTGGGAGCAGTTTGGGCAGTTTCATGCGGACACTGACCTGGCTTTATTCCTGCTCAGATGGCTCACATATCCTACATACATATCATACCACATACCTTTTTCCCTGTGTGTTTCCCAAGTCTCAAAACGCCGAAGAGTCCTCCTGTGCTCCCAATCGCATTTGTTTTATTTCTTTTTCTCTTTTTTTTCCCCCCTCAAAGTCTGTTTCAGTTTCTTCTCAGTATCAATACGTGTGAATCAGTAAACCTAGTAGGGCTTCGAGATCTGTCATTTGTATTGGTGTCACACAACAATATTGATTTTTTTTTTTCCGTCAGAAGTGCTCATATGTAGCAGGGATTCCATGGCAACATTCAAGATCATGAAATAGCAGTGTCCTTGTGGCCTCGCTACTTGAAATGCTCTATTTAAGGATCCTTTTGGTGTCATTTTTCCCTGAACAGAATAAAGGAGAGGAAGGAAGCCCAATCAAAACAAGCTGTGACAGATTTTAAAAACTTTTTTTTTTTTTAGCACAGAGCTCTGACTTAGCAAAGATACCTTTATACCTTTGGCTGAGTGTTCAAGTCATTGAAACTCAATAAATAATTAAAAAAAATATGTTCTGTACATCACAGAGTTTCAAAACGTAATCATTTTCTGGGAGGGCAAAGGGCAACAGCCGCTGAATTGCCATAATGAAACATCCCTGGGCGGCTCAGCATGCTTGGAGGAGAACAGTAACTGCCATTTCTGCTTTGTCAGCTATCAGCCACAGTGATGAGACCCACGGAGTGCATTTCCCCACCCAGAGAGCAAGGCCAGCGTCTTGACTTTCAACAACTTGACACTGAAATCGGGATCTCCCCATGATTGGGACAGCAGTTGCAGTCAAGGTGGCATTATTGGTTTCAGCATTAAACATTTATAACACTATAACAGAACTAATTGTGCCCTACAGTCAGCTCTATAATTTTTGGCACTCTTGGAAAAGATAAAAGGGAAAAGTCATAAATATCTTTGTGGTTAAATCTCTCAATCTAGCTGTGAAAATCTGAAAAACATCTAACCTTCAATTCAAGTCATTTTAGTCGAAGAAACATTTTTTAATTCAACCAAGTCACAGTTATTAGCGCCCCTGCATTTCTTTGTGCAACCCCCCTCTTGCAAGCTTAACAGCAGCGAGACTTCTTCTTTAGTGCTGGATGTGATTGGAGAATACAATCTGAGAGCGCTCCTCAATACATGATCTCCCCATGAACCTCCAGGGTCATAGCTTCTTACTTTTAGACTCACCTCTTCAACTCACCCCATCATTTTCAATAGGATTGGGTCAGGGGATGGGGGCCATGTTAAAAGCTTGATTGTGTGGTCGTCAAACCATTTTTGTCTGAATTGAAATGCATGTTTTGGCTCATTGTCCTGCTGGATGATCTGACCATGACCCAGTTTTAGCTTTTTTGGCAGAGGCAACAAGAGTTTCATTTAAAATACTCCAGTACTTCGTGATTTCTCATGAATTTCATGATGCCATGCGTCATAATAAGGTTCTCATGGGCTCTGGAGGAAAAATAGCCCCAAAATGTAACTTCTAATCACTGTTAAATAGGATCATCACAGATTCTCTACCATACTAAATGAAGATGAAAACTCATCAAAGAAAACCCCGACTACGGAAAATGGTTCCAGTCAAGGTTTTACTTTCATCTAATGAACTTCAGGCGCTGCAGTGTGTTTACATGCAAACAGCTTTCTTCTGCCATCCTTTCTGTTTGTTAATGTGAAGGTGGAATCTAACTGTGGTTTTGGAGGCTTGATGATCTTTCCCCCACAACTCCAGTTGTTTTAAACTTCCGAAATGTTGCGCCAACAGTAGATATAGGAATTGGCAAGCATGTAGCTACTTTTTATTGCTAGTATTGGCTGGTTTAGGAAGGTCAGCACACTATTAACTCATTGCATTTGGTGATTCTCTGATCTGTTAACAAATGACTGAAGAAATTTGGCCTCTGTCATGTACAGGAAGTCATGGATGACCACTTAAGATTTTCTGTCCAGTGGACTTAAAAAAAAGAGAACATGCTTCAGAAACATGCTTCAGTTAATTGTTCATAATAATTTTTAGGGGTACCAATAATTGTTATGCAGTTTTGTTTCGATATTAATTAACTGAAACAATTGAAATAATTTTGTTAAATATTCCTCATCTTTTGGGGTGGGATTGAGCCAGTAAACCATGAAGACAGATTTTCATGCCCACATAACCTATCTTCTCCAGCACTGGGCATTATTTATTAAATCTGTCCTTGTGGGCAGGACCAGCTCATGTTTGGTTAGGTAGTAGATCCTTCCATTTCGAATTATTTGAAAAGCTTTCATCAGTCCACGAATACACAGCACATATGTCAGGGACTGTAGTCTGTTGAGCTGGCTGATCGATGGGATTCTTCCCACAGGCCTGCTGTTGTTAGGAGGAGGAGTCTGAAATGTATTGACTCTCTGATACTGCACTGGGCTCTGGACATGTGTTTTGAACAGGCAGTCATGGTTACTGTTCATTAGAGGAAAGTCAGGAAGTTCTTTTTTTTTTGTTGTTTTTTTTTTCAGTAGCGTGCCGTTCTGTCTCTGGTTATGAATGAGCACTGTATAGAATGTACTGTACAAGTGACACAGGTTTGCTCTGTACGGTATACGGATCAAACTCCCTGTGAATATTCGCAGTTCTTCAGAACATTGCATTGTAATGATGCATGACCTTTTGTCTTTGCTCTGAGTGTACGTGGGTTGTTTGAGTCACAGAGCACTCACTGAGAAATTGCAGAAATAAATCAACTCTCTCCAGCATTTAGCTGTGAAATTTGCAGGCACCCCTAACACTGCCTCATGGAAACCAGATTATTCTGGTCCATGCCTGAACTCTTGTGTACTTCAGCTTTAAAAGCTAAAAAAAGCCCTACAGAATGGCTTCAAAAAGCCTTTCATTAGGATTTGCATCGCTGCAATTAAAATGCTTATATTTATCATAAAGACAGGCATTGGCTGGTGGTTGTGTGAAACACACTTTAGATTTTACCTTCAGCTCCGCAAACAAAAGGAACACCCAGAGCATTTCTGCACATCTGTGAGGTTTTGAAATAGGAGGAACCGGCACAGATGGAAATACAGTATATGGATGCACTTATCTGAACACCAACACTCGGAGCCTTTTCTTACTGTAGAATGAAATTCATCCTCCTTTCAGAAAAGCACCTCCTTTAACTGCCGCTATGTGCGGCACCAGGAGAGCTGTAATTTGCTTTAACTTCCCGTCACAATCAGGGTGCATTTGTCATGTTCTTGGACTCGGCCATTGTTGCACTTATGATATACAATTTCCTGTGCTTAGTTTATGGTTTTTGAGTAACCGTTGACTAAGTCTGATTCCGATATCCCTGTTGGCCCCATGCTGAGCTTGTGAGAGGACAAACGACAGAGGTATCGTTAATTTTTCTAAAGAGCCAAGAAAGCATAACAGGAATAACTTTTAGTTTGGATTGAGGCCTATCATGTGTGCCATGGATATTTTGGTATTATGTGGAGTCACTGGTTCTCACACCAGTTTTTTTCCGTCCGATTTTTTTTTTTCTATCCTATGTGTGAATTTGTGACTGCTTTGTGATGAGTTTGATGTCATTCAAAGAAATAATCTAGCAAGACTTTCCTGAAGACCAACACTCTGAAGATCGATGGGTTTCTATGATGCCAAAAAATGGGTCTTTGAGCATTTTGAAATGATTTTAAACGTTCTTAAAATGGCTAAACGGTTAAAAGAACCATATTATATGTATGTATATTGTTTTATATACATACATATAATACTTGAAGAGTGTGTGCCGAGGTTTCCAAGGTAGTGTATAAATTTATTAGTACTTTCAGTCCTGATATTTTCTTCTGATTCAAGATGCAAGATTGTCGCATACGGTTATGCAACGTGTAGTGAAGTTTGCCCCTGAACGTCCTTGAGACAGTGCCAGATAGTTAAAACGAATTAAGTTAAAGAGGAAATTAACAGCTTAAACAAAGTAATAAAAATATATAGACCAAGTATGTTCAAATAAACAGTGCGAGTATAAACAGAGAATTGAGAATTGGTCTGTAAATAAAGATATTTATTTTCATATACAGAATTAAATATGCTTTCAAGAAAAGAAAGTATTGAGATGATGTTTTATGTCTCACTGAGAGACAAAGTGCTTTCTTATTGTAGATTCTGATCTCGACTCGAGTCGCGGGACACAGAACAAGGTTAAATGTGTTCGAGTCATGGTATATTATTCTAAGCAGAGCGCATTTCCACATACAGACGGTGTCAAAAGAAGAATGACAAAACAAAGGCAGAACTTTGTGCAGCGCTGAGTATAGCACAGTTCTACTGCAGTTGCAACAGATAGCTGGACTTCTGTTACTGTAAACACACGACACGACTGACATTTGAGACATACAGAGGGTGTGTCTGGTTTTTTTGAAGCACACATGAGTGAGCAATTGCCTGATGTGCTGAAAGAGGCTGCAACTGAATGGACATGTCACCATTCCTGCCGCAACTGATAATGCTAGACATGTTTGTAACGCAGTGCAGATGGCTGGATTTTCACCCTGGTTTTTTTTCCCTCAAGGGAAAAGTGTTCAATTAATGCATATGTTTTTAAATTTTTCAAAATATGTCAGGTTTTTGTTTTGCCCATCTTGTACTGTACACAAATCAGAAGTTTGTTGGTTACTTTTTGTTTTTTTTTAATCTGATCCATGATAACAAACTACGGCTCAGAAACCAAACAACAAAAAAGATGAGCTATTACGGCCCTATTCACAGGTATTGTGAGAGCCTACTTTTAGGTCATTTTTAGCATTTAAAAGCTGTAATGTCTTAATTAGCACAATTTTACAATAGTAGGTTAACAAATATGTGTATTAGGTTGAACAGTTTTGTAAAGACAAACAAAAAAGCGTTCAGGCGTTATTTTTAATCAGATTTACTGTAGCAGTAAAATGCATTTACCCATTTATTTGCACTGAAGCTTTTTTTTCCCCTCATCTGAATTTTAGAAAATGAATGATATTGCTTATCCCCATTCAGAGGCATCAGGAATGCGGCTTCCCTCACACACTGCCTAGAAAAGCAGTGACCCTGCTGCCGTGACACATGCATTACGGGGCAGGGACTGCCGCTCTGCACAACCGACATGACAATCTGTCATTGACACTGAAACCAGTGCAAACAAAGGGGGAGATACCAAGGGAACCGGGAGAGTGAAAGACAGCCAGACCCCCTCTCTGCTTCTTTCTTTCTTTCTCTCTCTCGCTCGCTCTCTCTCTCCCTCACTCTCCTTGTCTCGCTCGCTCTTTCTCTTTTTGCCAGTGTTCACGCTTATTAATGCAAACACACACGTGCACACAAGGTTTGTTGTCATGACAGTTGCGTCCCCGTTTCCCAGCCAGGGCTTGCATGGCGCACACATGGCATATACATTTATCAGGCTGAAAATGAATTGGCTTGTTTTGGAGCATTTTGTGGAGTCTTGCGTGGTTTTTAGATACAGTGTTTTCCCCTCAGCCATGAAAAGAGAGAGAAGGAGAAAGAATAGAAGGGATTATAAAAGCCAGGCTTTGACAGGCTTTGATTTGGCTGGGGGATGGGGGATGCTGGGGGTTAGTGCCTTCTTCCGAATCCAATTTAAAACCCGTCCAGACATCTAATAGGGGGCAGAATCAGATGGGCAAATGTGCGTGTGCGCTCAAAAATGGAGGGTGATTCAGATTAATTAGTCTCATTGTTGGCAGCTTTTGTTTTTCTCATTTGCTGTAATACGGTTGCTGGAATTGGTTGTCATAGAGATGCTGAGAAGGGAAGCGGGTATTGGAGGTTGCTCTGCAGAAGTGACCGAAGTTTATGTTAGGTCAGTTTTGCGAGCGCTTTCTTTGAGGACTGACCTCTGGCTTGCTGTGTTTTTCCATCCAAGCATGAAATGACTCTTGACCTTAGATTTGGTCGTAGCAAATTTGCAATTTACCCAGTACCGTTTGTAAGTTGCAATTATGCATATTGTTTTCATGCCAGGGGTGCACAAGTCCTACAGTCGAGCATATCTGGTGCCAAAATACCACTAGAAAATACTTAAATGAATGTTAAGAGGGTTATCCTGGATTAGTGTGACATGTCAAGTGATAGTTTTCTCTTTTGTCCCACAGCACATGCTGATGAAGCAGCAAGATCGTATCGACGATCGAGTGCAAGACATAGAAGAGCAACTGTACAAGCTGGAGTCAGACAAACGGCAGGTGGAGGTAAAAAGGCCTTACGCACAATTGATTTCTCTCTCTCTCTCTCTCTCTCTCTCTCTCTCTCTTTCTCTGTCTCTCTCTGTCTCTCTCTGTCTCTCTCTCTCTCCTGTCGGGTTATGTCCTTATGCCTAATGTACTTCAATAGAGTATAGATGCAGCACAGTGCAACTGGTTAAATTGTCAATAATATATATTTATATAAGTATATAAATTTATTGAGTCACAAATGTAGAACTTCTAGAAGACCTAGAGTGATGTTTTTTTCCTAACAAAAGTTGGCCTACCCATTGGAAATTAAAAAGTAAGACTTTTAAAAAAAAATTTTCCTTTCGCTTCCTAATAATGTTGGTTGTTAATCTGTTCATTTTGTAGTTTATACGTTTTTGTTGGATGTTTTAAGAATTGAACCAAGTTTAAATGCAAATATAATTCTACTGAATAAAAACACTAAAATTGGACATGTATTTTTTTTTTTCCCCCCCAGAAGTCGATTGGCCTTCTCTCAAGGCCCTGAGGGTTCATCTCTGTCCAATACTTAGCTTATCTAATCACTCCTTCATTAAATTAAATCGATTAAATTTAAAAAATTGAATTCCAACAAATCCACACACATGCATCTCTTTTGCAAAAATGTTTTTAGAGGATCAGAAGTAGGTCTTCTGTGCCATTATTCAAAGATCTTTTTGTAAGATAAGTCAGGTGATGCTGTTACATCCAAAGTTTCTACCTTTTTTTTTTTTTTTTTTTTTTTTCCTTTTTTCAGTTTGTCTCACCAAATACTGCCTTCTACAAAACAATAGAGATTGACCAAAACTACTCAGAATAAAATCTCTTTATATTAACATGTATTAAAGAACAGTATTTGTCTGTTCCTTAAAGAACCACCTTTGCTACAATCAGCTTTTATTCTGTGGGGTTCATCATTTTTGGCAGATTTGCTCCGAGTTGGTTGTAGGAGACCGGTGGACTGCAGTTTTCAAATAGTGACAGAGTCTTGACTTAACTGAGATCTGGATTTTAACTTGGCCATTCTAGAGCATTCAGCTTTGTGTTGTTCAGACACTTTGGCCTTGGGCCATGTGCTTGGGTTCATTGTCCTGCTCCCAATGTTTCTCCCAAGCTTTAGTTTTAGCAGACTGAAGCCAGTTTTCCTGCAGTGTCTTACTGTTTTGCATTATTTATATGTCCTTCCATTTTAGCAAGATGCCCAATCCCCGCAGAGGACAGGCACCACCACAACATGATGCTGCCGCCCCTATAGATGCGTATGTGAACCCCATATGCACTGTTGCCCAAAAAAAACCTCATCTGACCACAAAACGCTGGGCCACTCGGAAGCCTTCTGACAGACTCCAGACGTGCTTTACTGTAGATTGATGTCAATAAGTGCTTCTTTCTTGCCACCTTCCCATACAATCCAGTTGCATGGAGGGATCTTGATATATAGTTGAATGGAGGACTTTCAGTCTAGTCTCATCCACTGAACACTAAAGCTCCTTCAAAGTGGTTGTCAGCGTCTGTGTAGCTTCCCTTACGAGTCCCCTTCTTCCTCTGACGCCGAGTTTTGAGGAACTGCCTTATCTAAGCAGTGCTTGGGTGGTATGATGCGGCTTCCTGCATGTCTTCACAGTTGATCCAACAGTGCTCACTGGGATATACAAACGCCTGGATAGTCCTTTTGCCTTTTCCCATCTGTCTGGATATCTCTTGATTTCCCTAGAATGCTTTTTGGTCTTTCCTGACCAGTGATACTTAACTGGAGGAGTTTGTTTTTATTATGTAGAAATATGTAACTTTTTTTTTAATGATTCACAGGTAGAAGCCAGTCACATGAAACCAATACTGCAGAAAATCTTTAAAATAAAATCTGACACTGGGATATATAAACTGTTGTTAATAATCCAAATTCGAAACCTTTTAAATCACTTTTGCATTTTTGCATTTTTGTGTCAGTTGTTTTTCCCCTAGTGCCTTAATGTTATATTTACTTGTATTCATCTCGGGGGAGGAAAAAAAAAAAAATTCTGTGTATTTTGTTTGCTTTATAACTTTGAATTAAAAAAATATTCCAATACAAAGTACTACGACATCAAGGAGAAGTCTGGTTAAATTCTGTTGTTCTCACAGGCTTAGGCAAATCCTTTGAACCATCAAAGCTTTGTACATTTGCCAGTCCAGCAAATACTTTTTCCCGCTATCAAAAGCACATCGTTGTTTGTCGTCTTTGTGTACTAGAATAACTGCAGTGTACTTTGCTCATGAAAATACTCATTTAATTGCTTTCCCTTTTTATTTAAAGTGGAGTGAGATTATGAATGCAAGCCTAGTCTGATTTTTCACTTATTTTTAAAAGGAGTGTGGTCAGAATGGCAGGGGACTGTTGGGTGTTTGTAAAACCGTTTTGGACTGTTTTCCCGGCAGCATCAGCTCAGTCATGGCAAAACATCCGACACCTTTTCTTTGTGTTAAATTTGGTGCGATTTTGGGGCGTACGGGTGTATAATGTATGCTTTGATTCAGCGGTTTGCTTGTGTGCACAGGATAAAGTGGAGCAGCTGAAGGAGGAGGTGCGCATGCAGTACCAGAAGATGCAGCAGCTCCTGGAGGAGGACCTGGGGAAGACACTGGAGGTGCTGGAGAAGGCGCGCTCTAAATTCTGCCAGGAGAACTCCAGCCAGATCCTGCAACTTAACGAGCGGCGCCAGGAGGCCAAAAAACTGCTCAGCTCCGTTCAGGTGCTGTTTGACAAGGCTGATGATATCAACTTCATGAAGGTGCGATGTCTTTTCTCTTCTCTGCACTCCCCCCTTCTTTATTTCCTTTCTTCTTTCTCTCTCACTCTCTCTCGCTCGCCTTGAGCTGTAAATCTCCCCCGCACACGCCAACGCCCACATGCTCACATTTGCTTGCATAAACGCACAGTGTGAATGTGGCCATACCTGTGAGAAATACTTCAGCGCAGTGTGTGTTTGTCACAAGATCTGAGCTTCCAGTTTTTTTTTGTTTTTTTTTTTTCCCTCCATGCTTACGGACAAAGAGGCAGTCATGCAACAGCTTGTAGACTACTTGTCCCCTAATGCTTCTTCCTGTTCCGTTTCTCTTCCAGAACACAAAATCTGTGAAAATACTCATGGATAGGTAAGTCACTCCCTGTATAATAACATCTACCGAATGCCACTAGGCATATTTATGGTCAAATGTAATTTGAGATTGCATAATGTTAGGTGATCTTTCCTTTTGCATTTCGCAGAACTCAGACATGTACAGGCAGCGCACTACCTCCTTACAAAGCAGGCCACCTTAACTCCAAAATCTTTCTCTCCGAGATCTCCAAAAAGGAAAAGAGCCTACGGAAAGTGCTGGAAGGTACATCACGGCTGGAAATCAGCTTTATACAAACTGCTTTGATCTTGAAGGTTTATCCATGCTGCACCCACAAAATTCTTTTGCAGCAGTTGTTGCGGGGCAGGAGAATGTTTTGAAGAAAAAAATTCATTCAATCTAATAAAAATTGTAGCATGCAGCTAAGCATAGAGCTGTTAAAATGTGAAAAATGTTCATTTTAATTAATATTTTTTTTCTGTGGGAATGTGAAAAGGTCACGGAGTTGTGTGTGTGTGTGTGTGTGTGTGTGTGTGTGTGTGTGTGTGACTTACAGCTACAGCAAGCATCTGTGACTGAATCACCTACTAACTTTTATAGAGTGGGTTTTTGGTTACGTTATATCATATCATTGGAATCTAAAGATCTCCACCCTTGTCTCTCTGTCTGTGTCATAAAGTTCTTTGACATTATTGACATGGATCGAGGCAACTTGTTGCACTTTCTGTGTTTGTAAGTGAAATCCTTAGAACAGTGGTCACTAATCTACTCAGGATCTGCTTTTCTGCGGAGTGGAGTTCCAACCTGCAGATAACCTTCTGCACTCCTGCCCCCCCCCACCTAAGACTACGATTTTTGATCCAGTCAGTCAGATTAGCTGGGGCAGGTGTGGAGAAGGTTCAGCAGGAAGGCAGTCCACTGGTTGGTGACTATTCCTCTATAATAACTTTAGTGTTACTACAGTAGCTGGTGGTGCTGATCAGTGGTTTCAGTCCCAGTCCAGGGGACCCACTGCTCTGCACAGTTTTAGATATTGCTTGCTTCAGCACATCTGACTCATCTCCTGAAAGGCGTGATAAATTACATGATGTGCTGGTTCAGGTGTGCTGGCGAAGGAATTACTTTAAACCTGGCGTGCATGACTCCGGTTTAGTAATTCCTCTACTCATACACACCCACTAAACCAGATAAGTTGAACAAGGTGTGTTTTAACAGGTAAATCATCAAACTGTGCTGACACCATTGGATGGTAAAATGTAATGTTAACTATTGGCAGGTTGAAAGTTGCATGAAAGGTTTTGTTTAACTTGACAGATACAGTTCAAAGTGATCAGATGCATGCAGCACGTTATCAGAATTATTGTTTTATTTTTGCGTTATTGTGGGGGGTTTTGTCCACACTTGCACCAAAAAGGCAAAATTATTAACCTATCTTTGTAGATCACTATACAGCAGGCTAACAAACACTGGCGAATAGTTTTCCTGGAGACTGGTAGTTGTTATTATTAGAGTAACTGGCTACCAGTCAGTAAGCAAAATGTCTCAAAATCCTCTAGTTGTCTTATGAATGATGGATGCATCAATTTTGCTTCTTTTTAAAAAAGTGAGTTGCAGGAGGTCTTTCGTTATGCAGCACTTGTGAAACTTAAGGTTTCATTTGGGTGATGTGAAAGCAAACCTAAAGCTTCTCCAACTTGGCAACCATTGATATAGGCACCATAATAATACGTTTCCTTTCCCTCTGTCTAGGTTTTGTCGAAGACAGCAATATTTAGTTTGATACAGATTAAATCAGTTTAATACAGATTAAAACTGGTTGGGATTTTTTTTTGGGGGGGGACTCTGCCTATAGATTCCCCTACTCAGTCCAAGCACAGATAACTTACACCCAAATATCCTCTTTTGTTATGATAATCACACATTAATATGGCGTTAAATTTTCTCCACCCTTCAAGCTCTCTTCCAGTAATTATATTTGTCCTTTGAGAAAATGAATGGGATTCTTACTTCTGGATCCAGAGCTGCAGAAAAAGGGGGTGGGCGGTATTCAGCTCTATTGATTTTTGATCTCATTTTGCCTCTTTCTCTGTGTTCCTGTGTCCAGCCCCATTCTCCACTCCTGCACACTTCCTCCAGAGTGTTCCTGTCTACCCTTGTGGTGTGAGCGGCTCAGGACCAGAAAAACGCAAGCACGCAACCGCCTTCCCTGAGAGTGGTAGCAGCTTCCTGGACTCGTCCTCCTCCTCCTCCTCTGGCCCTGTGAGCAAGCAGCAGTTTCTGGGTCCCAGTTCCAGCTCTGCCGACGGTACCTCCTCCCAGCCAGCCACGATGGCCCCCTGCAGCTCAGCCCAGCACATTGTGGGCCTGGGCAGCAGCAGCAGCGCCGCTCAGGCTGCCCACCATTCCGGCTCAGTCTTCACTCCCTCGCACTACCCCAACGCCGGCTCCTCGCAGCAGGCTGTGCTGCCGCAGTACGGTGGACGCAAGATCTTGATGTGCACAGTGGATAACTGCTACTGCTCCAGCGTGCCCTCCGTTTCAGGCCACCGTGGCCACACACCGTACCCACGCTCGGGATCTTTTCCGTGGACGCAGGAGTACTCGCACCCTCTGCCCTCTGCGCCCTCCATGGCCCAGCCCCTGCAGAGCCTGTCCATGCGTGACTGGATCGACGCCTCACAGAGCCACAGGCACCCCGAATTCTATGGGCTGTACAGCCAGTCTTCTACCAAACACTATGTCGCCAGTTAACCTTCTGGCAACATCAGGAGTGCACTTTTGATTCCTCTCTGTTTCCTTCCCTCTTTCTTTCACTCATTGACTCTTACTTTCTCTCTGTTGTTTTTCAAATGGCAAATTTTGGCACTTTGTCTCCTTTTATACAGCCATTTTATACCACCAGTCTTGTCACCCTCCCAAACCACATATCTCATTATCTTCCATCTTAAGTCACAAAAATCCCTGCCAGCCCCAATGCAGAGTTGTTGGTTTTGTTTTTTTTTGTTTTTTTAAATAAGGGAATCTTTCTTAAGAACTGATGCGGTTGTGCTTTTAAAATTACAAACAGATTTTGGATAATTGCAGATGCTGCTGACCCAAAGCAGATAATGTTAGCCTGTAAATGAGGCCAGTTTAGAGTGCTGTCCCCGCCCCCTCTTCCTGCCTACAGGGTGTCTGGGTAGGAGGAAGCCTCTTTACATAATAAATTTGCTGTGTTGTTCACTGTAACTATGGGAAAACACATCTCATTTACTGTGTTTACATGGTGTCCTAGCTCCTTATAAATTGTACGAACAAGGATGGGTGATTAGTGGGAAGTTGTTGCTCACTGAGGAAAAGAGGAGTAAAATAAGATGAGGGATGTCACTGTTCTCATAATTCACTTCTACCACCGCTCCAGTTAGTGTGTGGCTAGTTGCTCTAGGCCCAACCACATGTAACTTAACTCCATGCAGAGGGGCACTGAACTGGGATTGACCTCTTACTTAAATGCCTAAAAGGCAAGAGGATCTAGTTGTTTTTCTGTCATGTTTACAATTACGTATTCATATTTTTATGATTTAACAGGAGGTGGAGAAAGTTCAGTCTTAATTCTGTTCAGAAAGGAACACCATGAAGGAATCGAACAACGTAGTCCGAAACTCAAATACAGGTTCTAATCCTGGAAGGCTCTTCACACACCACTCATAGAAGGCACAGGCCTTACATAGACTTCCCTGGACTTCTCTTTCCAGCTCCTGCACCTGAAATATTCTCTCCTGGATTATGCTTCCTGTCGGGTATGGTTGCTTCCTGCATCAAAGCACATGTAAGGCACACATGTAAGGAGGATCAGCGCATTTGCTCGCTTTTTGATCACGATTACATGTCCTTCTGCTTTAAAACCTTGTCAGCTCCAGTAAAGCCTGTGGGCCTGTGCGCTCCCTGTGCAGCACTGATCGTGAGGAACATGCTGAAAATCTGCTGACTTCCTGTTTGTGACTCTTAAACAGTGTAAGGCGCCTTTCCATGCACCCAGAACTCCAAGAGGCTAAGCTTGGTCTAAATAGAAAATGACTGTTGACATTTTTTTTCCATGTATTTTATATGAGAGAACAGCATGGACTGCGAAACCTCTGAAATTCAACTCATTGTGCTTCAAGAGAGTATTAATTGTTGGTTGAGAAACAAATGTATACAGTACAATCTTTTTGTACATATTTTGTGCAACACAAAAATTCTGGCTCTAATCTAAAAAAAAATAATAAAAAATAAACAGCAATTACTGGAGCCAGATCTGTGTGGTTTTCATTGGTTTGACTTCCATTCTTGATATTTGCATACATTTTGAAGAAGAATATAGTTATCAGACATATAGTTACTGGATTTTTAATAGATTTTAATACTTACCACGTGTATGTGTACATTGTTTTAACCAAACAAAGCTGCATGCTGCACACAGTTAGTCTCCTTTTTTCCAGAGGGTTTGTGTCTCTGCAAATACTTAACTGCACTTGAGACTCCGCGATCCTGAGGTATCTCCTGGACAACTTGTCCTTGAGCTGAAGCCTCTTGTTTTCCAAGCAAAGCACACCACATGAATTAACATTATTATTAAGCTTCTGTGTTCAGAGACTTTCAGCTGGATTGGCGCATCTGCAAAACAGGTCTTGTAGGGTGCAGTGGTTTGTACCAACCAAAGGTGGCTGAAGGAAGAACAACTGGTAACAGGGTCCTGTGTGCCCGAGGCTAAGCAATTTATGTGGGGAGCGAAGGCTGCCTTGTCTGCTCAGGTCCTGCCGAACAGTTGCTGTAGCACATATTGAAGAAAAAGTTTGCTGGCTAGAAAGCTTTCAGAACATAGAGTGTTGCGTGGTGGCAGACCGGTCAGAGTGCCCATGCTGGCCCATGTACACCACTGAAAATGCCTGCTATGAGCATCAAGCATCAAAACAGGATGATTGGGAAATGGATAAGGTTTCCTGATCTGATGAATTCCATTTTCTTTCACGTGGACAGCAGGGTGCATCAAGAAGAGATGGCACCAGGATACCCTTTGGAAATAAGGCAGACTGGCAGAGGCAGTGGGATCCGCAAGGCAATATTCTTGGGTGCTGACATTCATGTGCATGTTACTGTGGCACATACCACTCACCTAAACGTTTTCACAGACCAAGTACACCCCTTAATGTTATTCTCTAATGGCAGTGGCCTCTTTCAGCCGGATAATGCGTTCTGCCACACTGCAAAAATGTGCACGAAAGGTTTGAGTTGTGCAATCTAAACCAATGTTTAAAGAACAGTTGTCAATCTACATTAGATAACATTACACCTTTTAGACATGAAAAAAAATAGAAAATACTTCTCAGTACAACAATCAAACATGCGCCTTAAACCAAGATGTGCGAAAATTGACAGACCAAGCTGGAATCTGTCCACCGTGCTTGGGCGGATAGCTATACAGACTACAGTAGAGCACTTACTGTGGTGCATTCAGCCTTTCTTCCCTCATTGACTTGAACAAAAATACTTACATTACTATTCAGCATGATTTTAAAACTAAGAATCGGGAAGGTACTGAACCTCGGGTCTACAACACCTGTGGTCTACAGTAGTGGTGATTTTATGGACTTCTTTAACAATAAAATTGTAGCTATTAGACAAGAAATAACACCAGTAAATTAAACCCCATCATGTCTCTCGCTTAATACAGCCAATTCAGATACTGTTCAAAATATAGTCATAGCAGAAAGGCTTGTATCCTTTAACCCAGTTCAGCAGACAGAGCTCACTACAGTTATGGCCTCATCAAAATCTTCTACTTGCACACTCAGTTCACTGCCTACAAGCTTACTTAAAGATGTCTTAAAAGTAATAATCAGGCAATAATAAACTTATCTCTTAGTCTTGGTTATGTACTAATGGTTTTTAAACTAGCAGTTGTTAAGCCTCTGATCAAGTAACCAAATCTTGTCTCATATGAGCTATCAAATTACAGAACTATTTCTAATCTATTATTTATACCTAAGATTTCAGGGAAAGCTGTGGCCCAACAGTTGTTCAATCACATATTAGAGTTGCATATATGAAATATTTGACAATATAGACCATTCTATTCTGTTAGACCAACTATGAAGCCTGGCTGGGGTCACAGGAGTAGCCCTATCCTGGTTTAGATCATACCTAACTGACTTCTACCCAAAGTGTGAATGAGATAATGTCTGTACAAACCATGGTAAAATATGGAGTACCACAAGGTTCTGTCTTAGGATCACTATTATTTACATTACACATGCTGCCGCTGTTTTTGGGTATCCAGAAACATGGGATTAGCTTCATTCTATGCAGATGACTCACAACCACATATATCAGCCAGTTCAGATGATAAACTTAGATTAAACAAGACTGAGGACTGTATTAAGGACCTAAAAGACTGGGTGTCACATAACTTTTTTCGTCTTAACTCTTAAAAAAAACCGAGGTCCTTCTTTCAGGTCCAAAAGCTCCCAGAAATAACTGTCAGGTATAATGCTAGATCTTTCTAGTTTCTCAATTTCTCCCACAGGAGGCTTCCATGAGACTACAGGTGAAACAATGTTTCACCAAGAAAAATAATTAAAAAATCACTTTTTTATTGGTGTGAAACAAAAAAAATGCTCATAAAAATAAGGTTGCTCTCCTAATTTCAGTTCCTAAGTGGCTCTGGTCAAAAACGTGAAACAGCGCCACCCACAACCTCGGTGAGACAGACCCCGGCCGCTCGTGGATTTTCGAGGTTTCAATGGACTCTAAATGGTAAATAAGTCCCACCCGTGAAACAAATGACTGCGTACGGTGATAGGGTAGTTCTCCTCTTCAAAATGACTGACATATCACTGTGGCCAATCACCGCCTTTGAAATAATTTTTCACTTCATTCTATTTTATGTACTGAGCACTGACCTTGAGTGTGAGTCTAAAGCTTCATACATAACAAAACGAGTAACATATTATTTACTAGTATTTATTAATAATATTTCTTTCTTTTTATTTTATATTTTATTATTCGTCTATGAGTGCACAGAAGGAAGGGCATTAGCTTGTTAGCTAGTAATCCCCACCACCACCCAGACAAGCTGGGCACTGGAAGCTAGTTCGCTACTTTTTGCCTATTACTCCCATAGCCACTTGCTAACTCCTGTGTGAGATGGATCCAGTCACCATTTTTTTTGTGGCTGACATGTTAAAGGCAGAGTTGCAGGTTCTGCACTCGGGTAGGGATTTTGCATTTTTCAAAAATGGTGGTCTTGACAAAGTTATATCAGAGGCTTACAAGTTGATGTGCTTGATTGCAACAATTGGAGTGACCTCAGCTGGTGTGGAAAGAAGCTTTTCATGTCTGAAACGTATGAAAAGTTACACACGCAACACCATGAGACAACAGCGACTGCAAAACCTGGCTTTTCTTTCAACTGAAAAGAAACTGGTGAAATCCTTGGAAATAAAAAAATCCCTGCTGGTATGACAGGGTAGTGTTGAATAACTTCACCAAGAAGACCAGGAGGGTAGAATTAATTTATAAGGTGAGAAAGAGGTTAGATATGTTTTCTTGGGATTTAGAAATATTGTTAAGTATGTGCTGTTGAAGTAAACATTAATATTACATGTTTGTAAGATATGTACAATAAAATACTTTTTAAATTTTGTAGTGATTTAAGCACTAACTATGAGGGAAGAGCAGGAGAGAGAAGATACATCAAAATGTGAGGCAGCAAAAGAACATGGATGTAAAGTACTTGGGGCGAGGTACTGAGTTTGTTTTGCGGCACGCGCCGGGGATGAAGGGTGGTTTGTTTCACCAAAAACATTGACCAGGAGCCGCCACTGGTTTGTCCCATGCCATCTGTGAAACATCTGGGCGTCACTATCGATTCAGATCTGTCCTTCCATGCACATATATGTAATATTACTAAAATAGATTTTCTTCATTTATGAAATATTGCTAAGCCAAGAAATGCACCACGTACATGATACACAAAAATTAGTTCACACTTTCATTACTTCCAGACTGGATTGCTGCAATGCCCTGCTGTTAGGATGTTCCAAGAGGAACCTAAACAAACTTCTGCTAGTCCAGAATGTGGCAGCTAGAGTCCTCACTAGAATCTCATATTGTGAAGACTAGATTGGCTTCTGATCAAATTGATTACAAAACTCTACTATTGACACTTATTGACATGTGCTACCCACTCTCTAAACAAAACTACTACTCACCCAGACAGTTAGACAGTAACAGAAGCGGCTAGTACAGACTCTTAACGGATCTTATTTGACTATAGAATCTACTAGTCATCATTGATTAAGTTTGCACACTTTTCCTTAGTATTAATCATCTCCAGAGTGTAATTCCTTTACTCTCTATTGCTGTCTCTTGTCGAGCAGAGGAGGGTGAGTTCCCCTTTTGAGTCTTGGTTCCTTGAAGTGTGGCAGGGTGCATTGTTCTGCTTAGAGAGGCCACTTCTATTAATATGCACATATAATAATGCCTGTGTTTCACACTGTTAGGAGATTTAGTGGTAATTGGTCTCATCATCTTTCGACCAGTTTCAGTTTATCGTGGCAGGTTTGGGGGCAGTGTTTGAGAAGCAGTTAATCATTTGTCAGGCAGCTTAATAATTTGTTAATGACTGGGAATGTGTAGCTGTATTTGCTGAGCTTTATGAGGTGTGACTAGAATATGTGGCCTTCCGGTAAAAACTCCCCAGCCTTGGCCTGACTCACTGGACCTACAGCAGACTGGGTGGAAGGCGGTGGAAGGCATGCCTCACACCGATGGCAACACATCCACCAGAATAACAGCAGCGAGTCATCGCACAACCCCCACATCTGATATAGCTCCCTGCACAACAGACCTGGAGGAACCAGTGGATGACAGAAGTGGTGACGACTCTTGCGGGTCGTCCTGTGATGCGTCAGGCTCACAGATCACATTAAAGCACAGTGGAATTTGGGAATGAGGAGAGGCAGCTGTAGAGGAGGGGGATGGGGAACAAGGGAGAGGAAGAAGAAGAAGGGGAAAGTCATCCGTCTCCAAGAGAAGCACATCATTTATTTATGGAGTGTAACGTTCCTGTCCTTCTCCTCCTACGGCCTTTTGCATCCACACTCATTACACACACACACACACACACACACACACACAGTTCTGTCAACACTTTGTGACCAATTAGAGATCTGATAACAATCCATCTTCTTCTTTTTCTCCTTTTTTTCTTCCCTTGCCGGCTCACTGTGGGTGGACACGCCATATGCTCTGAGCGCTACACAATGGGTTTGTTTTTCAGAGCTCCACACCGTCCCATGATGGTAATCACGCTGGAGCTGCTCATGCGGACTGACTGCAGCCCGTGGGAGGACTCCTGGCCTGCCGGAAGGATCCATTGCAAAAACCCAGCAGAGGCAGTGGCAGGCACTCAGCTCTGGCTCCTTTTTGCATGTGATCATGCCTGTGCTGGTCATATTTCACAAGGCCTGGAGAAAAAAGATAACACCCGTTAGCCATTAGGAGCCCTGAAAAATCCTGGCCTGATTCCACCTCAGTGGATTGTTCACTTTTTTTTTTCTTTTAGGTCAGGGTGTAGGTGTAGGAGCGTGAGAGAGGGGAAGAGAGAGGGAGGAGGATAAGGGTGTAGACATATTGGGAGATAGGCCACGGGGCCTTTCACATTGCCTCTTTCTTCTTGGCCAGCTCTTTCTTTAGGCTTGCTCTTGCGTTTGCATTCACACAGTGTGCCAGTCCTCCTTTGCCGTCCCCGTTCTGCAATGGGGATGGGCAAAGTGTCACATGTGACAGCCGATCAGATTAAAGAGAATTCGCTATGAGCTCTCACCTCTTTTAACATGCATTATTAAACCATGTCTGGGGCATCCCTGGGAAGGAGGCTGCACGCAGTGACTTGCATAGCCGTTTGTGGGGGGAGGCTGCTGGTTTGGGATTATAGTGCTCTAAGATGTATTGTTGCACGCTTAATGGTAGCCTGAGATCTGCTGGTTACCTGACCATCAATCATGCCTGTGTGACTGGAAGACAATGGTGTACTGGAACTCTCTCTGTCCTGTGGACTGACATTGTTTTCTGCCTTTACTTCTGCCACTGAGAAACCAGAAGGATCTCAGCACACACATTTTGGTTTGCTTAGTGTTTTAAATATAAATGCATTTAAAATAGTTTAAAATAGTTTAAAATAAGAACCTCCAAAGAATAAAACGTTTCTACATCAGTTTTGGTTTCTGCTGGTAATATATGGTCAATCCAAGAACCACTATTTTTAAAATACCAGGATCTTACACTAAAGGTAGATATGTGGTTCCACACTTGAATCCCTCACTCTCAAAACTACAACGTAAATAACTATTTTGAAGTCGTTACTAAGTTTTAGGCCGATGAGGGTCGATATGCCTCCGCAGTTCAGCATTGGTGGTTCAGTGGTAGAATTCTCGCCTGTAAACCCTAAATATGCCCAAAAATATGCTTCCCAAACACTTTAATTTCATTTTAATACATTACTCTTAACGAAAATGTAAAGGTAAACCCGTATCCGTACTGTACAGTTTACACTGAACTGCCGTGCTAGTAAATACCGATGTTACCCCTGTATAGACTGGACTATAATTCATACACGGGCGTTTTCTTTGGTATAAGCTGGATAAATACAGCAATAATTTAATGTAATATTTTAGTAATAAAAATACAGGAAATGCACAGGTAATCACCAATAATTTTTACAGTTCAATAATTTACTGTTCATCGGGCAGCGCATCCTATTCAGGGGCTTCAGGAGGAGTCGTGTTGTAGTGACCCACCGGTTAAAGCAGACACTGGACAGCGACTGAGCTCAACAGCCTCTTTTAATTTAATTTACAGTAATAAAAATACAGGGCTTTAAGAAGAACAAAACGAAAAACCTGAGAACACTCAAGACGCTCCACGGCGGAAATTCTGGTCTTCCGCTGCCACAGGTGCATCAAACGGCAGCAGCCAATCAGCAGCAAGGAGAAATAAATAATGGTCTCCGATTGGCTACTGTCAAACCCGCCTCTGAGTACAGCTGGTATTTCACCTCCCAAGACGCACTTTCTTTGTGTTTCTCTCCACAGTACAAAAACATACAACTATATTTCATATGGAAATGTAGCTGAATTTATGTTAATATTTATTTTACAAAATTGTGGATATCTGCGGTTTCCACGAATTTGCAGGAGTTTTTGCCAACAATTATTGGTTCGATTCTAAGAAAAAATGACTGAATCTGAAACACTTTATTTCATTTTAAATTTAGCTTAATACATTATCCATAAAATGTAATGGTAAACATGTATACACGCTGGACAGTGTACACTGAACTGCCGTCTCCCACAATTAATTCATGCAAGCATGTTTTCTTTGGTATGCGCTGCCATTTTCTTTGGAATAAGCAGGTAAATACAGTAATAATTTAATTACATTTTTTAGTAATAAAAATAAAGTAAAATGGACGGGTAATCACCAATAATACAGTTCAATACTGTTCATAATGGCGTGCTTTAGCGGCATAACTTTTTCCTTTCCGGAGCACATCCAGTAGTTCAACCTTCTCCTGGACTGTCTTAAATTTTCTCTTGCACTGAGGTGCATTGCCAGAAGGCGCACGGCATTTGGGAGGCATCTTAGGGCTTTTAGAAGAACGAGTCGAAAACACGAGAACAGGAGGGCAGGAGCCAATAACTGGATTTATATTTGGATTACTATTTATGCCACAAAATTAGTAAATTATATTTTTCTTGATCATTTAGAACTAAAATGCGTAAAAAATATATTGCCACAAAAAAAGCAAAAACTATTTCCGAGTGCAATTATCAGTTCTTAGAAAAAATATGCGTTGATTCCACGACTGATTCCACGACTCCTGATCCGCATAAAAGTTACTGT
>JBBIGA010000146.1:11557104-11596420 GCA_037576975.1 Alestes dentex
TGAAAAAAAGTTAATGGTGATCAGAGAGCTTACATATCAGTTATATAAACTTGAAGCATCAGAATCGGCATTGGTATTGGCCGATCACCTAGACAAAAAAATCGGTACTTGGTATCGGTGGTAAAAATCCTGATCGGAGCATCCCTATTCACAATGCTCTCTTAATTTTAACATGGTAAAATACAACTCAAAATCTCCTGAAATAATTCTAAAACGTTGGAATCAACATTTTGTGCATCTGCGGGCTAGCCCCGAACATCATCTCGTTCTACTGACACAATGACAATAAAGCATTTATCAATCTATCTATCTATCTACTTATCTATCAATCTATTTTGCAAAGTTAGTGGTATATAAATGAAACTGAACCTATGACTTTACCAAGCTGGTAGAAAGTTAGTTGCACAAGTTTTTTTTTTGGCTACAGGCCCATTTTACAGGCCCATTCAGAATGCTCCTTGTGTCTTGGTGTGCTGAAGCATTAAGATGGAAATAGAGGGCTGGCACAAACTCTGAAAAACAGGTGTGTCCCAATTTTTTGTCCATATTGTGTATACTGATGAATTGCAACAGTATAACATTTTTTGGCTTCAAACTGGTTTTACACTGCAAGCATATACCTTCAGCACTCAGTCTGCACAACAGTATTTCATTTTTGTTTTTGGCTTTAGACTGGTTTTACACTGCAGACAAAGACCTTCAGCACTCAAGTCTGATCAACAGTATTTGTTTTTTGTTTTTTTTTGGCTCCAGACTGGTTTTACACCGCAGGCACAGACCTTCAGCACTCAAGTCTAAACAGAATATTTATTTATTTTTTTGTTTCAGACTGGTTTTACACTGCAGGCACAGAGTTTCAGAAGTATTTCATTTTTGGCTTCAGACTGGTTATACACTCAGTATGCTCGTTGAGTCTTCACTGGAAGTAAGGGGCCTAGCCTAAACTCTAAAAACAACAACAACAGGTGTTTACCAATGCTTTTCTCCATATTTTGTATACTGATTAACTGAGTAAACCGAATGCTGAGGGTCTGTGCCTGCAGTGTAAAACAAGTCTGAAGCCAAAGAAATGAAATACTGCTGAGCAGACTGAGTGCCCAACAAGTATAGGGTACAGTCACCATTTAATAACGTTAGTAATAACCTTAGATAGATGCAAGTTTGATTGTGAGGTCCATGCACAAATCTCATCTTTACTGTTAGCTGCATTATCCAGCAAGGCTCCATAGCGTTATCCTATCCGTTAGCTGGCTAGTCAATTAGCTCAAACCAGCTAGCAGCCAAGTTTCCTTAGTAGCTAGTTTGTCCGTTAGACAAAGAAATGACAGTTTAATCTCAATTTACAATACTCTGTCTGCAAATAAAACAAACGTCGAGAACGATGTACCTAACGCATTTCTGATAGCTTCATAATAAAACATTAAACTGCTGAACTACTGACCATGTTGATGTTTTTTCTTGCCGAGACGCCAAGAGGGGTTACTAGGGGAGGTGGATGACGTCACGGCCCCATAGCAACCAAAAGCAGATTCGTTAACAGGGATTAGTGAAAAAGTGTTCAACACCAATAACAAACCAATTCATTTATCTTAAATAAATATATATGTATATCACGAAAACGTTTGTGGTTCTATTTGGCAATTCAGATGTGAGAACTTAGTGGTCTTGGGTCTTGTGCCCCAGCAAGTTATTCATGTTTGCATCAGTGTTTCTATATTGTGAGTTTCAACATTCTGGAAACGCCAGGCTTCCAACTTTGTGGACACAGTTTGGGGAAGGTCCTTTTCTATTCCAGCATGACTGTGCACAAAGCAAGGTCCATAAAGACGTGGCTGGATGAGTTCGGTGTGGAAGAATTTGCCTGGCCCACACAGTGCCCTGACCCCATCCGACACCTTTGGGATGAATTGGAACGAAGATTGCGAGCCAGACCTTGTGCAGTGTCTGACGTCATAAATGCTCCACAGAATGAATGGGCACAAATTCCCACAGAAACATCAAAAATCTTGTGGAAAGCCTTCCAAGAAAAGTGGGAGGTGTTACAGCTGCAAAGGGTGGACCAACTCCATATTAAAGTCAATGTATTTGAATGCAATGTCATTGAAATCCCTGTTGGTGTAATGGTCATGCATCCCAATACTTGTATATGAGGAACTGATTTTGCCAGTCATACATCATGACAACCACAGAGTGAAAATGAACAAAACTGGTCCAAAGTAATGAGTTGCTTCAGACTTGTTAAACAGAGATTTATTCATAAAATATAGAAATGTAAAAAAAACGGCTCATTCAAAATCCTCTATGACATCAGTGTGTCGAACATCTACTAATTATAACCATTCATGCACAACTGCAGAAATCACTGCTGGTGACCTCCCATAAGGCAAATACAGAATCACTGACTATAAATACACAGTAAGTAGAATTTTCCATTAATACCTGTATTCAGTTATTACAAAACAGTGGTACATATGGAATGTTTCCACCTTGCTTGGTGACGAGGACTGCAACCAAATGGGTTCAATGAAACGTCTTTCCTATCTGTTTTGATATTGCCTGATCGAAAGCATATGGCCCAAATACTAAATTTACTAGTATAAATGGCTCTACATGGATACCAGATCAGCCAAAATCAATGCATACTGGAAAACAAATTTCATTCAACTATTCAGACAGTCAAACAGTGAATTAAAATATGGAAAAAGCTTACTTATTGAAACTTTTAACTGTCCTTTATAAAAACAATATTGTACATTCTAATTACACAATTATGCAGAGTTTTATTACAAAATGCTGCATGTCCCTTTGCACAAACATAGGGTATGTGACCTCCCATTTTAGGGCAAGGAACCGGAGTGATTTATAAAGAACACTTAAGATCAGAAATTCTGTTTGTCGAAGCTTACTTGAACTATAACTTGAGAGTATAAATACAAACATGGCAATTATAGCATTTTGGAAATTAACTCCAAAGTGTGAAATGGTAGAAATAACTTTCTCACATATCACAAATATCAAAAGTACTTCAAGCTGTTCATAATTCTGCACTCAGTACTTGTCAAAATTGGCAAAAAAGAGCAAAAGGCTTCAAATTTCAGTTCTGTGGTCCATTGTAACTGTTTGTGGTACAGTTTATTTAATATTGTGTTCTATAAAACTTCTTGAGACTGTCATAAAATGTGTGATTCTACAGTTTCTGTTTCTTCTTGGCTGGCTTAACAGATGGTAATTCTTCCTCAGAGTCCTCTTCTTCATCAGACGCCTCAGACTCTTCATCATTCTCAGAAGCTGAGGAAAAGGAGAGATTACACTATTAATGCAAACAGTGCTTATTTATGTGTCAAAGTATTTCTATCATAGTACACTATTATCTAAATGTATCTTTATCTAAAGTTTGTCTTGAATTAAACTTAAAACAAGGTATCTTCCTTAAAAAAAATAAATCAATCAATCCATCTTACCAACTAGATGTAATCCACTAACTGTCACTGGTCCACTTCCAGATTTCAGGCGAAGCGTCACCGGTGCCATCAACTCAAATTCTCCCAAGCTTACCTGACAGAAATATAAATATTTTTAAAATCCCACCAGGAACCACAATGAAGGTTTGAGTAAAGAGGATGCTTTGCAAACAGTATGTGACTAAGAAACTCACTTCTTACAAAACAAACCATGGGACGCCTAACAGCCCTGTTTCATGTGAAGTTTTCTATATGGGTGCTAAATCACTTCATTATGTAAAATTTCTTATTATGAGCAATACTCCTCACTACCATCGGTGTCATTAGTAATTCACTTAACTGTGTTACTTATCTATAGTATTAATACCAAGCACTTGTGTATATAGCGTAGTGTATTTCATATTGAGGTTTTCTACATATGTTTTACATGTGGATTTATTTAGACATAATATTTTATACTGTGTATATACTTTTTCTGATTCTGAATTCCTATGGTTACATCATAGATAAATGATTTGGATTGTGTGTGAAAAAACCCACTATAAAATCAGTCCAAAATTACCATTGGAAGACAGGAGACATGAAGGTTTGCAACAGGTACGGATATTTTCTTTCCTTGATGGTTCATAGCAGTCACTTCCACCACATTGTTCTCCTCTTTGGCTCCCTCGCCGAGGCAGATCTACAGAGGTGGCAGGGTTTCATACTTACAACATCTGTAAAAGTAAACATTATGTCCCAAATAACACTGACTTGAGCTTAAAACCAAGTTTCTACGCACCGTTCTGAGTTCAAGAAAATGCTCCAAGTCCTCCTCCTCATCTCCTTGAAAAGTGTAGAAGGGTACTTCGGAGGACAATTCACAGCCTTGGGAATTCAAAGAAAACAAGTTCATGATACTGTATGGTTGTACACTATCTGGACAAAAGTACTGGGACACCTGACCATAACACCAACAGGGACTTTAAGGACACTGCATTTAAATCACTACAAAACCAAATGCCTTAATTTTACCCCTTAAAATTACCTTAATTATGACCTGAATTTCCCATACAGGAAATGAATAAAAATTAAGGGAAAAGTGCACAGATTAAGGCTGATTAAGGGGTAAAACTACTGAATTTTCCCCTTACTTTTTCAAGTAATTTGCCCCTATAAATAACAGACCTCCTGATTTAATGCCCTAAATTTAAGATTAAGAAGTTTCATACTCCTGCCTTAAATCTAATTTTAAAGTAAATTAAGGGGTCTGTTTCACAAATTAACTGCCACTTAATTCAGGCTAAGGGGTTTGGAGTATTTTCAGGGGTAAATGAAGGTAGGGTTAAACACGTTTTAAGTACACTGTGTTTCGTAGTGAATACATAGACTTTAATGTGGAGTTTGTCCCCCCCCTTTGCGGCTGTAACAGCTTCAACGCTTCTTGGAAGCCTTCCCACGTTATTTTGGAGTTTCTGTGGAAATTTGCGCTCATTCATTCTGTGGAGCATTTATGAGGTCAGGCACTGGACGAGAAGACCTGGCTCGTAATCTCCGCTCCTGTTCATCCCAAAGATGTTGGATGGGGTTGATGTCAGGGCTCTGTGCGGGCCAGTCAAGTTCTTCCTCACCGAACACATCCAGTCATGTCTTTATGGACCTTGCTTTGTGCACTGGGGTACAGTCATGCTGGAATAGAAAATGGCCTCCCCCAAACTGTGCCCACAAAGTTGAAGCACGGCGTTGTCCAGAATGTCTTAGTCTGCTGAAGCAATAAAATTGCCCTTCATTGGAAGTAAGAGGTCTAGCCCAAACCCTGAAGAATAGGTGTGTCCCAATACTTTTGTCCATATAGTGTATCTTCTGCATCTTCTACTGGTTATAGCCAAATTAGCCTTTTGAACGTGTCAGGCTCTGTTCTGGAGTTTGATATTTCATGCAACCCCCCTACCTCAGGTCATTACGTGAGAATGATTAAAACGTTACTTCAGAAAAGATGTTTAATGCCCTGCAACAGCCCACGTGTGTTAGCCAGAAAGCTAACGCTTCATGAACAAAATACGAAAACAGAAGCTGAGCTTACTAAAAACGTAGCTCTCCAGCTGTGAGCGGGCTCCTGTTCCACCGTCTGATGATTCATCCTCTAAAAATGACATAATTTTATAATATTCAGTTTAATCCAGGTGAAACGAGCCTAAATTATAAAGAACACAGAGTGTCTTCAAAACATGTGACGAGAACACTCTGGGCGCAGGACTTATGACATCATCAACACCACATTCCATACCAGGGCATTACATTTTGTTTTATTTTATTTTACTATTAGAAATCAATCATATTTTTATACTTGGCTCCTCTTTGTGGGTATGTCTTCTCTCTAAACCATCTTAGTCTGAAGTGACTTTTATTTTGGCTTTCTTGATTGACTTCGTTAAAAGGGGGGTTTTGATAAATCACTGCCCTAAGAAGCGATTCAGAAAGAATGCTCATAGCAGGAGTTATAAAGAAAAACAGGTCAATCGTTACAGGCTCTCCTTCTTTTCTGGAGTCAAATAATTCTTTCTTTAAAAAAATATTAACTTTTAATGATTGTCAATAATGGATGCATTTGTGTGACTGAAAGATTGGAGGTGAACATAGTATGAGTGAATAAACTACATACCGAAGAAACCTACAGTAAAATACAGCAAAATAACAGAAAAAATAAATCACATACGCTGCTCAGCCACAATGTTAAAAAGGTAGTAACACCGACAGGGTCATGGTCGCGTAAAGCTCATTGATCCCAGAGGGAGGCCTGTCTGATCTGATCCCACAGACACTATGAAACACAATGTACTGTACTTAAAATGGGTTTCACCCTACCTTAATTGACCTTGAAAATACAACAAACCCCTTAATTTCAATTAAGTGGCTGTTAAATTGTGAAACTGGCCACTAAATTTTACCCTAAAATTAGATAGGACTGTGAAACCACTAATCTTAAAATTAAAGTGTTAATTCAGAAGGTTCTATTATTTAAGGGCACATATGAAAAAGTAAGGGGAAATTTTTTCCATAAATGGGAAAATGACACATTTCTATTTCATGCTGGCTGAGATAGAAATGTGTCAGAACACACAGTGCATCACAGCTTTGTGTTTATGGGGCTGCATAACTGCATGCTGGTCCCTGTCCACCACCAAAAGCACCTAAAATGGACACTTTAGAATCAGAACTGGACTGTCGAGCAGTGGAAGAAGGTGGTCTGGTCTGATGAATCAGGTTTACATTTACATCATGTGCATGTCTGGGTGCATGTATGTGGCTTACCTGAGGAAGAGATGGTAACAGTTTGCACTATGGGAGGAAATCAAGCCGGCGGATGCAGTGTGATGCTCTAGGCAAAGTTCTGCTGAGAAAGGCCTTGACACGAACCACCTCCATAAACATTGCTGCAGACTAAGTACACCCCTTCATGGCGACAGTTTTCAGCGGGATAGTGTGCCCTTCCACACTGCATAAAAATGCTGGGGAACATGATAACGAGTTCAACGTTTTGATTTGGCATCCAAATCCCCCAGACCTCAACCAGATTGAGCACTTGTGGCATGTGTTGGACAAAGTAGTGCAATAATAATACTATAATACTCATGTTAGGTGACTGCTTGCCCATGTATTGAAAGAATGTTGTAATAGGTGAAAAAGTTACAGAATTGTAGCCAACCTTCAAAAATTCAGATACAATCAAAATCCCCAGTCATTGATCAGGATGGAGAAAGTTAAGGACCAAACTACAGGCGAACTACTCTTTACATACAAAAAATATTGAAAACAAAAACAATTTAGCACTTTGGAATACCAGCGGCACAGTGTGGACTGTAAAAAATAAAAAAGAAATTTTAAATAAATAAATAAACGAATTAATGTGCTAGCAAATGTGTATATTGTACTGGGACTCCAGTCGATTCTACTGAATCATTAAAGATACAAGATAGAAATATCTCTAATTAGCTAAAAGCTACTACACAAAATACCTCTATAACCTAAGCACTAAGGTGTGTTTGATGTACTTCTATTTTTAAAAGAAATACTTATCAAACCTTCCTTTGTAGTCATGGCGTGTCTGGTACCCCTCACTGCAACATGTTAGACTACTTAGGAATGGTTAGTAACCGAGAGTGTTTTTTCACTTTGCTTAAATACATACTGACCTGATGTGTGTCAGAATTGTTTAAAAGCACCTAACATGGATTTGGAATACACACAAACTAACCAGTTTATAAGGTACACTCAAGGGCGGACTGGCAATCTGTATAGACGCACGTTGTAGTTTACAATACAGACTGTAGTCAGTTTGTTTATCTGAATCATTTGTTTGCCTCCTTTATCCTGTTCATCGTGGTCAAGATCCCCACAGGAGGAAGGGCATATTTGTGTGTATAACACACCGTGGCACCACTGGAGTTTCTGAACAGTGTGTTCATTTACCGTGAACTCTATTGGACACATGCTGAAAACAAAAGTGTGCAGCACTTTAGAATATCAGTATCACTGTATCAGCTGTTGCTCCACCCTGAGGATGTACAGTTAAATGGTGATAGCTGATTTGATGCTCCAGTTTGTTTAAGTCATCCTCTAGTCCTTCATCAGGGGTCAGATTCTGGCCACAGGACACTGCAGGATGGATGGATGAATGGGGTAAAGGGGCAGAGGGAAAAGGGAATTCTACAGTATGTAACTGTAAACTACAAAGTGCACCTGGATGGTAATTGGAGTAGATAAAATAGACAATGAGTGAAAAAACGAGGTAGGTATACAGTATCTCTTGCATTAGACTGTCAGTGTATGTTGCTTCAATTTGTCATTGCTTTAGCGTGTTCAATGTTGCCACACACACACACACACACACACACACACACACAAGCACTCTGCTTTCCGTTTGTGCCCCGCTGTGATTTGTCTTACAGATATTTGAGCGTTTTCCTGTTTCTATGGACACCGATCTCAGTCTTATCAAAGCTTTCCCTAAAGGCCTTAACTGAATGTACTTTTTTGGAATTGCTTGCACCTGACCTAGCACTCAATCAATCTGTTAATTAATCAGGTGTGCTAGACAAGGGAATGCAAAATGTAATTAGCGTTGGTTCCTTTACTGATTTTTATAAGCTCTGCTTTAAAGACAATGTGAATCAGAAATCATGCATGTTCTTTACATACTGTAACATATTTCAGAGATAAACTCAGTGATGTGGTGCCTGGATGTGTGCCAGAAAGCAAGCAAAACAAATATTAAATTGAATATTAAGCTATTGAATGTATATTGAATATTAAGCTATCCGTTACTCAACTCCACAATAAATGTAATTTTATCCAATATCTGTTAGTTTTTGCTCTCTTAGGAGTATGTTAAAGTATACCCCCTTCACAATAAACATAATCTCCGTAAAGTCCCCGTTAATGTCGTTTCCTTTTTTTCTAGTAAGTTTAATGTAGTGCAAACATTTATAGCTTTTAGTTTCAAAATGCGCCTTTCATTCTGCTGTCAATATTTCCATTATATGGAAGATGCAAAAACAACTAGTTTCATTTCATTGTATTTGTGATGCCCTGAAAAGCAGTGCATTTATACGTATCCACTTTGGTGGTCAACAACCGGTTTAACTTCTCCTATTCACGCTAACATTATAAAGAATATGAGCTGGAACAGCTTTTAGAATGAAGCCACATACAGGGCAGTCAGTTAGAACAGAGGCCTTTAAAATACATCACTCATTTAAAGACACTGACAGAAACGGCCAGTTTAAGAGATAAAAAGAGATTGGAAAATGGTCATGTAACGAATGTAGGCCATGGGCCCTGTATGTGTATATTCATAGCATGTAAACAAATAACTAACCCTGCCTACATAGCGAATTTCTCCCACAATGCAGTTGTTCCCAAACTGGTTCTAGAGTACTCCCTTGCCCTCTAGAGTACCACCACATTTTAGTGTTTTTGCTCCTCCCAACCCACACGATCCAACTAACCAGTGAATTCCCCAGCTATTCTTGAGTGGAAGTGGGTGTCTTAATGCTAAAATGTGCGGGACAGTGGGTTCTCGAGGATGCGTTTGGGACCCATTGCCAAAATGTTAACACATGATGTCACATTCCAAGCCTTAAAGCAACATTTGACTTTTGGACAACTCAGTCTATGAGGGGGGGAAAAAAAAGAACAACAAAATCTAGTATTTTACCTTGACTTAGTGTTTGTAAATTCTGAATTAGAAACAGTAGTACTGGTTAACCAGATGTTATCACAACTAAAACCAGTGATACGGTGGTTTGGTTTTACAGTATCAGTGGCGGAAAAAATAACCTCAAACAAAAAAGATTTAACATACTTTACTGCAATTAACCATCTTAATTACATACAAACCTTACAGAAAGTGTAACTACATTACATACATAATCATAATTACAACCCAAAGTACTGAAATGTCTCCAACATCTTAAAAGTACTTAAAAGAACCTCACAAAATGAAGCCCTTTCAACTTGAATGTGATGTGAACTTCCAGAACTAAAGAGCAGAGCATGGTAAAATGAAAGCCATAAGAAATAATGGCCATGCAAAGTCAGGTTCCCTATGGATGGCCCAAGGAGAACAAGTGCCCTGTGTAACAAAAAAGTAATATCTTATTAAACACTCAGAACTATAAGGATTTCCATCAGAGCTGTAACTTGAGACTAAAAACCTCTTATCTCGGAGCACTTCTAATTTGGGAGGCAGGCTGTAAGAGAGCACATTTGTGCCCAAATAACTACATACTCTTTTTATAGAAAATAATCCAATTATATAAGGTACGTGAACAAAATTACTCGCTCAACAAAGCCAGAGTGTATTTTCTAGTCAGATATTGCCTTATTGTCTTGATACCTTTCACCATGTTACCTAGGTTTCTAAGCAACAGTATCACCTGGACATGTAACACCACTGGACTGGAATGAACTCATATTTGAAAAAGAAAAAGCAAGTTTCAAATACAACCTTGAATAAATTCTTCTAGCCAATCATATAACTATAGCTGTGGTGGGATTTGCTGCCATCACTCAAGCCTTGTGCCAGTCCATTTTACTGAATCCTACAGTGAAATCATTCTACATTTAGCTGCATGACTGACTGGTTACTATCACGCCGTATAATGCCTTATTTATTAAGTCCATACATTACTTTAGCCCAATACCTTTTTTTTAAATGAATGATCATCTAGTCTTGTTGACTCTCAGAAGTGTATAACAGGCGCAACCTATTACAGTGTGGAAACAGATGGTCTCAGATGAGGCATGGGGAGAGGAGGGAAAGAAAAAACTCAAACTCTGAAATACAGTGAGGAAGGCATCGGACTCTGAAAGGCATCGCTGTACAAAACACAAATGTATCATCAAGATACACATGCTACTAGCTTACGCACAAAAGTTATATCCATGCATTGTTAAGAACAAGGGTCTCCACTGCTGGTTTCATTTTATTTATCCCTTACCCTAATTCCAGGCCTTTTTAAAGCCATCAATTCACACAATGGACACTTTCTCTGAGAACAACACGCCTATTTTTAAGTCTGTGTGTTCACTAATGCTTTGTTAACGATTTGTTACTGGAAAACTGCAAAACACCAAAAAAGACAATAAAAAAAAAAAGCAGGTGCTCCGCTTATAGATTACTGCTGAAGAGGCAGTGATGCTGGGGAGGCAAAATGTATGCAGAGACATATTTTGATATTAAATAATAATAGCTTTAGGATATTTACTATGTTGTGCCTAAATGCACTCACGGGAACCTGCAGTGTACTGAATGCAAGCATTCTGCCGACCAACTGCACTCGACAGGTGTAATGGGCTAAATGGCACCTGGCCAGCTCAAGCTGTCTTGCAGACCAGAGAAGGGTCTCGCTGAAAAGGCATTACAAGCACTCACACATAGTCTTGCACACCTCCTTTGATTGGCAAAGCCCAGGAACTATGAGAAGCACCTTAAATTATGCGAGTGTGTTCAGCAGTTTCTGAAGAGCACACTTTGAAGTATAAAGCTACAATAGCAGGCTGCAATGGGTGCAACAAAAATTACAAACATGTCATTGATTGTTACTTGAACAGGTAGTGAAACACTCTCAGCCTTCTATGCCAACCACTGTAGCTTAGTACACGTTTTTTAATAGCAGGTCTTCCAGGTAATTTTTTCACAAGCTCCTCCCCATTATGATGACATCTTTGGGAAAACCCTCCATTTTGGCCACTTCAAAGCAGCCAAGTTTGCCATAAAAGTCCAACATCCGTTTGTCCAGTTGCCGAACTTCACAGAAGGCACCATGGGAACCTAACAGAGAAAAATGTAATGAAGACATTATCAGGACAATGAAAGCCCTTAAATAGGTCAGTGCTTTTAACTTTCTGTAGCAGCTATGAGGCTATTACCCCTCTATTGCATTTTACATATTTAAAATTTAAGAGCCTAATATCAGACCACTTCTGCTCTAAACTATATACATGCAGTGAAAGAGGCAGGACCTGACAAATGGATCTGAAGACGAGCTTCAGCATTACATCACTAGTTCAAGGCTCAATCTACCCCCACCCTTCTTCTTTCCATACAAGTTCATTTATTCCCCAGAATTAGGGGAACCGGATTGAGGCAAACAACGGCCGCTAAGGGCTACTTTGTCCTGATAGCCAAATTCTCTTCAATGTAAGATAGAAAGGCAACAAGGCACCTACCATTGGCTTTCAGTGATGAGAGGAGACATCCCATCATGCTTTTGGCTACACTGGGATCAGTGACTTTTGTGTGAATGTCCACCTTTATGAGGGAAGGGAAATTACTGAGAAATGATTCTGGCAAACCCTCCTCTTCCTCGTGGAAACTTAGCATCATTTTCTGCAAGAAAATAACAGAAACGACCTTGTCAGACTGTTGTGCATTTGAGATGATTGGATGAATGTGGGAGATGCAAAACTGGTGCATATCTTGCCTCTGCCTCAGACAAATCCTTCTCTGAATCAGGTTTGTTATACTTTTCTTGCATGAATGGAATCCAGCTCATCTTGCATTTCTTCACAAAGGGTTTGACATCCACAGTGCCCAGGGCATAGCCACAGATCCCCTCGTCATCCTCCAAGACAAAGCCATAGTCTTGGCTGAGTGTCAGAAACCCTCCAATTAACCTATAGGAGAAACAATGTACGTAAGGCATAGCATAACTCATGTAACATGTTGGACACACTGCAGTGAAGATTTAATTGCCAGACACAAAAACATCAGTAGAGTCAGGTACTAATGTTGGATGATTAGTCCTGGATCGCTAATGCTACTCTAGATCACCCCAAAAGTATTTGATAGTGCTCTTATTACAGAGTGCACTCCATGACTCAATGCAGGGTAGCTCTATACCCCTCTATGTCCTATTGGGGCACGCTCCAAAGTGCCCCAAAGTGCCCCAATCTGTTGGCAACACTTTTTTTTTTTTTTTAAACAGGGATCATCTTATACGCTGAAACTTTTGGACATACAGTATGTTGCACTGTGTACTGTGGATATCAGAAAACATGCATATCAAATTATCTGCACAGATAACATTAATAAAAACTGCATCAACTTTTTGTGATATTTTATGATACCTGTCTCCAATCAGGTCTGGCTCCTGGTCAGAGAACGGAATCCCCTCACATCCCTCTGTGTATATTTCTTTGCAGATCTTGTAGACAGCAGCCTATAAATTCATACACATGCACACACATACAACCATACAGGTGAACATACATCCACACACATTCAAAAAAGTCAGAGAGGGGAAAATGCAGTGTGAAAGGACTCTTGACAGCTCTCACTTTATATTACTGCAGCAATCTGAAGACTAACAGGTGGACCAAACTGCTGAATCAACAGAATGGATCAGTGGCACTGCAAATTGACCACTACTTAAGCTAGGACACTTCACCTGGGAATACTGGCGGCTTCAGCAACTTTTGACAGCTTTGGAGGTAATCTACCTATGGTGTAATTTACAATTTTCAGTCTTACTAATTCAAGGAGAAAATCTCACATGCTGCTGACTAGGGAGATAAACGCTCAAATGGAACAATTATACTGTCTCGTTTGCATGAGATCAAATAAACTGAATTAATCCATTTTCATATAATGCAGTGCCAAATAACTTTTGTCAGATGGATAGAGAGATAGACAGTTGTAACACTCACCTCATCTTTAGTAAAGTAAGGTCTTATGGAATACATTTTGGAAGTGGGCATCGAGGGTGGTGGCTGGAAGAAAAGATCATTTGCCCCTTCTATTGGCAACAGTCGCTGTGGAGACCAATGCAAAAACATTCAGTACTTTCCCAACTTCAAGCACATGACTGAGCAGCTCTTCATTCAGATGCAGACTTAGGTGTTCCTCTGCCCTTACTGAACCAACCTGACGCACAATGCTAAGCCAAATACAGGCATGAGAGTAAACACTTTACAAATGAGCTTTACTGGCTCTGCTGGTTGATAATCAGCAAGAGCAGGTAAACAGCACAACAACGTTAAATCCCTTTTTTGGGGCATTTTCTTCTGTTTTGTTTTGGAAAAAAAAAAGAAAAGAAAAAAGGGAAATATCTGGCTGTAGGCTTGGTCTGAGAAAGGTTTAACTGGCTAAAGGAGATGCCCCTTTCCCACTGCAAGGCATTGCAAGTTTCGCTGCGCACTTCCTGTAGAGAAAAAAAAATGACGCAAAAACTCCATGACCAAATAACGTGTTATTAAGAATCACTTATATTCGATGTGTACCTGCAGATATATATAAATACTAATCAGTTAACAGATAATTAGATTTTATTCAGCAGTTACATGAGTGATTTGTTCATGGAGCTTTTAAGCAGGCGAACTCGCAGGCGCACATGTGAGCGCAGCAGTGCAGATGCAGGCGCAGGGGATAATTTTGTGCTTCCTGCAAAGGAATAAGGTGTCATGAAAATAAACCCTAACCATGCTGCGCAGTCGCAGGCGCTTGGGGAAAAGCCACATCTCTTTTGGGCAGTTGCTGAAAGAAACCCAAATGTAGGTTGTGTCAGAAAATACCATCATTCCAAACAATGGCTTTGACAGCAGTCATGTTACCCATCTTACATCACAACTCAGCATAAATATCTGCTGGTAAGGCATGAGTAGTTAAAGGCCCATCATTTCACAATCAGCTCACCTTAAACAGACCAATCCTTAGTATTCTGCAACCATGCCAGAGACAAATAAATAAATAAATAAATAAATAAATATAACAACTTCATTTTAAGAGTTTGCTGTGAATTCAATATTGGATACCTGGAACTCTCCCGCTAGACCGCCCCTAAAGGCCCAGGGCTCTTGGTCTCCACTTAAGAACTGTGCTGAGGACTGACTACGACACCCTGTTGAGATCAGATCCAAGCGGAGAACATTACGTGAGGGGCTTTCTTCCAAATGAAGAGGAAGGGGGTATGGGGTAGTGATGTCTATTTCCAATTCAATCCATTGAAAAATAAAAGCCAATACTTTTGCACATTAGAATATATCTCAATATGTACAAATGTGCAACGCTTCAAACCTATGTTTCTTGGGCTCAAGCAGCTAAAGCTTAGATTGATAGACGACAATCTCTGATGAGAACGAAATATACAAGGCCAATTTATTACATATATATTTATATGACACGTGCTATTGGATGGACCCTAAAATCACTGGTTAAAAGTGACTGAGGTTCGTGAGATTTTATTTCTCATACTATATAATCTGCCCCTCATGATTTAATGGGATTGTGTTTACAAATTTTGTTGGTTCTGCATCACTGGCTTGCTGTTAATAAATTAAGCTTCAGCTGTTGAAGCCCCTCTGAATTCCAGACCTCATCTTGAAGTCACATTTACATCTATCTGCCTTGTCACATGACTAATGAGCACTGTTCATCAGTCCAGGAGATTTAGAGCCCGGTTACAGGGTAGAGCACAACCCTTTCTAAGAGTGGAACAAATGTTGGATGAGTGAACCCCTTTTTTCAAGAGAGCATTATGATGAAGTTATAACTTCTACTGACTTGATAAAACAACAAAAGCTCAATAACCAAGCAACACATATAACAGGAATTTAAAAACAATGATCTGATTTATGGCCTTAGTGGGACTGGAACTCCAAGTCATGTAACAAGACAAATGCAGCGCGGAGACAGGAGTTACAATGCTCCCGTTTACATTGGATTTCATACGAGATACCTAAGTGCACATCCTGTGATGACATGGCAGGACGCAGCACACATGCGCACCATCTGAGGGGAATTCAAAAATTACTCCTCACTATGCACACACAATATACTGAGAAATGCAATTTTGGATTACTATTTTAAAGAGGCAAGATGAGGTAAAATGAGGATCTATGATGTTTCCCTTAAGGTGGTGCTTCATGGCTGGCCGGAGCCATCTCAATTAGGCCTACTGACAGAAACAAAAACCATGTTAGAGCTGCCAGAGAAAAGAATCTGGGGTTAACAATATCTTCAACTATCGCTGCGCAAATGTGACTTCATCCAAAATGGTTCCTTTCCAAAAATATGCAATACTTAATATCCGAAAGCTAGAAAAAACACAAATAGAAGAAAAAAAAAAATAAACCAAAAAAACCCAAAAACATATAACCCCTCAGCGCCACCCCAACACAAAATTGACAACGCCAGCACTGTGCATACATCGGCCACTGTCGATCCAATAGCAGTAGAAACTTGTGCTGAGGATTCTTCCATCTGTACATAATGAAGGGAGAAGACAATAGAAGAGCTCGTTAGTAAGTAATTTCAGCACAACAGCAGTGAGGCGCTGACTGACTGCCATCTGCACTGCTCTGGACCAAGGAACACAGGAGCTGGATAGGCTGGGAATTCAGATGTGCTGCATTAGCCTGGGTGTGCAGACACAGAGGCTGAGAGGCACAAGGGGGGACACACTCCTTTACACCACACACAGCAAGTCTCATTGTAGCAGGGCTTCCTGTGGTGCAATCTGATACCTCTCTTTTACACAGCCTCTTACTTTATGGTTGCTTTTGTTCAGAAAAGGTTAGTACTAAATGTCTCAAAAGAGACAGATTTTTTAAATCTGCAGCATATTCCGTTTTTATCACCAGTTATGTGCATACAGATTGACATGTGGCTTGACCAGTTTTGGTTGCTGCCTGCTGTGTTGCTTTGTCATATAGCTGGACAGAAACCTGTGAATGAAATGTGGTTACCAAGGTAACCCAGGCCATGCTGGTGCTATAATTACTCAATCAACTTCCAACAAACACAAGACTGAGAACAGAATCCAGTACTCTAACCATACAGCAGTAATGCCCACAAGATATACAAATTATGAAAATTCCCAAGGGCAAGACATTTCTGGGTGGAAGCTTTAATCACAAAACAGAGCATGCCCCAAAAATGGGCTGCCTTGTTAAAACAAGTTTCATGGAGTTTCATTCTTTTTCTATAAGTCTACTCATCTTTCATAAAGAAGACATAGTCCACACTCTTCAAGAAATACTTCCAAAGCCCACACAGTACAGTTAGAGTAAAGCATCCATTCAGGTTTTGTGTGCATGACTATATCTTAATTTGTTCAACTAGCAAATGCGCTAGAAAGGATTAGGAAGCTTTGTTAAACTGTAATTGAATGCAGGTATTATTAAAACCTTCACAATGCACCAGAATAGCCTTACACAGCCGCCTCGCTTTCCAAGCTCGCATGCGCGGCGCACTAGGGCGTAAGGGATCAACTTTCCTTCACGATCAGGCCCTTGATCGAGAGAGATGGCAGCAGGTGTTGCCGAGTTAACGCACAATACTGGACACACAGCAAGCAGCAGGACTCCTACTGGCTAGTTAAACCACAGTATGCCAATTATAATATGTGTCTTGTATTTATTTAGGTAGGCCCACAGAGTTTCACCAGTTTTTCAGCTGACGCCATTAAACTCACAAAGAGATGGTGAACTGCCTAGCAATGAAGACAGCATTCAGTCAGTGGAAGAGAACAACATTTACACAAACATCAAGGAAAAAAATTGAAAAAAAAAATAAATAAAAAAAAATAAATAAAAATAAATCATGTGAAGCAATGAGGTAAACCTATCTCAATGTCTGTAAATGGTCTAATCTAATAAAGACAGGCATGTGCAAGCTTACATAATGTGTGAGAATAGACTGGATTTATTTTTGCCCTGTGAACAGGCGTAAAATGAGATGTGATAATTTACCCGATCAAGTCTAAAAATATGCTTCGCAATGTGTTGAAAAATGCAGGGTGGGGGCTGGAATTCTTACAGATGTTGCAATGTGAGATGATAAGACATCCAACTTGCTTGATAAAAATAACACCCTTAACATGTAATTGCAGGTTTAAATATTTTATCTTGTTGGGAATTGAATATCCCAGTGCTCATTTTGACTGTTCTTTATGTGTATTTAATATGGTGTGAAATGAACAAACAAATAAATAAAACCCCTAAAATGCAGTGATGACGAACAGAGCCATACCTACCTAACCATTGGACAAATGATTTGATCATTGAGATGATACTCTTTATATCCCAGATATAGGGATATAGGTCATACAGAATGGTCCTGTTGGCAGAGTTGGAGAGTCTGGTGAACATTTGCATGACGGAGCAACACATCTCCTCAAAATTCTCTGCTCTGGATTGCCATTCAGTCACCTGACAGAGACACAAACCCTTTAAATCAGTGTTCACGGTTACAAAAATGGCAAGCAGGTAGTGCCACAATAAAACCCCATTACTTTCTTTAAAAGCACCACCAAGTGGTAAGAAAAGACACTGCATTTCCTCCATTTTGATGCACTACAGTCAGTCCCTGCTTTGGCTGTGTTTCAATACTTGATTTAACATGCCCTCCTTGACAACCCTTATCATTTCCCCCTCATGAGAATCTCTGCTGCCATCTTTGCTGTTCCATTACTTCAACAACACTTTAGTTTAAGTAAACCTTGTGAAATCAAAACTGTTCATCTCAAAAGTACATAAACTGTATATGTATCACAATACTTATTTTGTTGTCTTGTGAAAAACACAACGTGTCACAGTACAACTACTAGGGTTTTTTTTTTTAAGATGATGACCAGTAAGATCACTCAATGGGAGAAAAAATGCTTGACATATTCATAAGGGGTAAGGGTCACGTTGTCTTTGTAAGATTTAAAAAGCAAAGGCTTATGAAGGAATACATTTCAAGTGGAGCAGCATTACAACATAACTGATATAACTTTTGTTTCTGTTTTTTTTCTAATTAATAAAAAACTGTCTCTTGTCAATATGGAGACTACTTTCCAAGACATCTATGACATTTTCCATTGAAGTTATATTCATTCAAAAACAACTCGAAATTCTACCTGGTAAAAAGAACAGCAATTGTTTCCAAACTTGGTCCTGGAGAGCCACTGTCACGCACATTGTAGTATTTGTTCTTCTCAAATATATACCATAACTCAACCCATTGGGTTGTGATAATTTGTACTGAGAGAAGGTAAAAATGTGCACAGCAGGGGTGCTTCGGAACCAGGAGTGGCAACAAAGAAGCATGTCATGTAATGATTCACTGTTTGAAAATATAGCCCTTTGTCATATTTCTAACCTTTCCTTTATGGTTTTTATTCGATTGCTCTTTTAACTTCTGTTCAACTCTGAACATTTTTCCCCTCAATATATTACTTTTAAGGTTTGAATGTATACATTTGAGCAATAAATGCAAACCTACCCTTGAATATATCCTCTCTGCAATTCTAACGATCACATCATGTTATATAGCTAATGGGCAAAAAGCTAACTGTTAAATGTCCAACTACATGATGCAACATGTGACCACTTATCTTTGTTCCTATACTGTAGGAGCACTTAACTAAAAGGGGTGTGGAATGTGGCAGAATAGAAGAAAGTACAGGGACAGACATAACTGCAGATTTTTCACTAGACTGCTTGTGTACCAGAGGCCCAATGACTGCTTGAGTTTAATTTAATTCCAAAAAGTATCTGTTGTTACCATTGTATTTCAATTACTAGCTTGAAACCATTAATGTTCCAACCTTCTGTATCGAAACCTGTTTTGAGCATATCTTGTCTCATACTATGTAATAATTCCCACATTTATGAAACATTCACTTTATTCCTGCTACCTCCTATTATAAAACGTTCACCAAATATATGCTCCCCTAAAGGTGTAAAACAACTATGTATTGAGTGATTATCATGTCATGAAATGAAAAAATGATATGCATTGTGTCTGATACCATGTACTCCTGAGTGGACAGGGCAAATGACTAAAGTCTGTTAAGCAAACTAATGAAAGTTTTTAACTTTTATAGGGTCATTCAGACTCCTCCACTGACCTTCTCGGAATCCTCGCATTTGGAATTTACGCTGACAATGCTGCTGTTGGCTCTGAGCCAGTTGAACTCCTTGAGCATCTGCACTGCTTTGGGACCATGTTCATAAGGAAGGTAGAAAAGTTCTGCCAGCAGGGTCAGGTCCTCTAGTGTGAGCGCCTCAGCTGTATACAGCGGTTTCTCGTTAGGTCCTGGAACAAAAACTTCCTTATTGAGCTGTTCATCTGTCTGCATGGGTGCAACATCACTGATCGAGTCCTCCTGAATGGACATCTCAGGAGACTTTGACTCTGTTAAGCTCTCCTTATCGGTGTCCATTGGTTTGAGGTCCTCGCTCATTGTGGCCTTCACAATCTTTGTGAGAATCTGGTTCACATTCTTGGCATCCTCCACCTCATATTGTTTCTCCAGCACCATCTCCATGGGCTCCTCATCAGAATCTTTTTTCTCCACCTCCACCTCTACCTCATCCTCCTCTTTGTGCAGTGTGTGTGGCTCTTCGTTGAGAGGAGCAGCAGGACTCATGATGGGTTGCTGGAACACTGTGGTAACTGTAGTAGAGGAACCTAAACTGGGGACAGTCAGTGAAGGAACATCATTGGAGGAGCTGTTCCCTCCGCTGTGAGCGACCTGCCGACCTGCCAAAACAGAAACAGTAGGCAAACAGAGACAGACTCCTTATAGACTGACACTGTTCATAAAACATGCAATACTAACCCTTTCCTGCCCAAATTACTTTATACCCATGACAAAATACACACTTTGCTATCTGAGATTAATATATTGCTATACACTAACCAGAATTTAGAAAACGCCTTTGCAAAGAAGAAAGAATTATGCCAAATGACTGTTTGTTTCTTTTGCAAACTCTGCAGCAAAGCTGATAGTACAATGTGGACTACCACATGAATACTTACTATTTTTGAAGATCATGCACCTATGTAAAACACGATCAAAATTCAACATTTTGATATCCTTGGGAGATCACTAATCATGGCAATTTATTATGCAGAGAGGAGGCCAATTAATATCAGAAATATGATAATTAGGATAATTGGGCTGGAAAGGGCTGTGTAACATAACGTGCACAAACATGAACAAGGGCAGTTACTGTTGTATTGATGAGGCACTCCAAACTCGGTGAGCCACTCGGTAAGGGCCAGCTTGAGGGCAATCTGTGGGCTGTAGAGAATGTCTGTCTCCAGCTCCTCGTCACTACCCTCGTTCTCTAGCTTTATCTGAATGGACACTGTGCTGTCTTCACTATCCGCTGAGAAAACAGAAGAAAATTTGTTTTAATTTATTAGTCAAATCAATGAATTTGCATATTTATAAGATTCAAAATTGTTACCGACAGCATTTCATCACTTAAGGCTTTCAAAAGCTGTCATACACTTTTTCGGCATTATACAATGAGAATGACAGACGACTATTTTACTTTATATATTACTGCAAACAGTAAGTCTGGTGGTTACAGGTCTGCTTTTATCCCGTGACCTAAAAGCCTGGATTTTAACTGTAAACAGGTTCACCTGTGAATAGATATGACTTATAGCTAATTCTATTAGAAGAAGGAGGCATAATATAATACGGCCATTTATTATGCATTTATAGATATTTTCTAAAATTGCAATTTTATTATGCTGATGGTGGTTGTAGAGGAAAACTGGTTAGAGTGATACTTACTCATTACAACATCTTTTCTCACGCCATTCATGTTTGATTTATACCATGTGGCTAACGTGTGAATGGCCACAAAGTTGGACTCAAATTCACAGTTGGGGTTGGTGAGGACTCCCTTTAACCGAGGAATAAGCTCTGTGGACCTGCCTTTATAGGGGCCCAGAAACAACCGTTTCTGATCATAGTCATTTGCATGAATATTATCCCAGATGACTGGAGATCTTCTTAGAATCTTTGCAACCTCTTCAATAGACTCTACTGTAATGTCTTTAGAAACTACTTTTGGACCTTAAAAATAAAACAAAACACTGCTGTTAGCACCCAAAATTTGCAAGTAAAGTAGTTCTTAAGCACCTAAACATTTGTAATACCTATTTACCTGTCCACAAAACTTCAATGCCAGGCAGCAGTTTTTCACCAATTGTACGCAGGTACGGTGACTGGCCAACGTTTGGGTAGCAAAAGGTTCCACAGTATTCTGAAAAGGACAAAGCAAAAAAACTTAAACAAACAGAATTCAGGCAACAACTGAGCTTCATTTACAGAGGGAGTCACAAGAGAAAATATGACTTACCTGTGGGGCAAAACAAAAAGGTTTCAGGTTCTCCCAAATACTGGTAGATCTCATTAGTTATAGAAACTTGTGCATGTGCGAATGAGCTGAACACTTCTTTGTCTGCAGGACACATGTTGTGATCAATGTCATCAAAGAGTAAAGCAAAAGACTTGCATCCAAAATGCGAAACCTGCAGTAAAAGTGAGATAAGTCAGTGGACCACGAAATCATTTCTATACTACAGAAATATTTGTAGTATTCTGAAACCATTTAACGTTGTAGCTTTACTTGGTCCAGCTTCCTTTTCAATGTAGAGACCTCCTTCTGATTTGAGAACGTTATATCCAGACCAGGGGAGATTGCATAGATGAACTCAATTCCATGCTCTTTTGCAGCACTGATCAAAGTCATGAGTTGTTCTATGAAAGTGATAAAGTAAAAGTAAACACATTTTAATTAAATATCAGCAATATAATACAAGAGATTTCTGGCAACAAATTAGTTTGAGAATGGACATTCACCTGCTTCTTCAACAGAGTACATCTCTCTCCAAAACATTCTGTGTTTGTAGTCATCTTTTGGTGCATACAAGTATGTATTCAATCCCCATTTCTGTTGTCTAGAAGAAAAAAGACAGTGGGAGACTTTTGTTAATATCAGTGTCATTACTATGCACTTAACACTCCACCATACTACAGCAGAAAAACCAGTACCTTCTAAACAGTTCTTTTCTTTGTTCCATCGTCCATGGTCGACCATAAAAGCCTGTGTCAAACAAAAGCAGGCAAACTATGAGTTTCACACCCAGCTCACATACTTCACACACACCCCACAAACGGGACATACTTTAACCTCACTGGCGGAAACATTTCACAATTCTCCAAAGGGAAACGTTAGTGTATGAACAACTAATAGCCGAAAATGACCACGCATCGTGTTTTGAAAAAAAAATGAAAGAAATAAGGCAAGGGGAAGAACGTTACATCAGGTTACAAAAAGTAGGTCATACAGGTTTGTGTTATCAACCTCCTTATAGTGACTGACCAGCAAATTTTGTAATACGCTGATAACTCACACGATATTAAAAAACACAATAACAACTATATGACAAGTTTATACAATGAACTCACCCTCCACGACCCCACTGATGAATTTTCTCCGGCCTGTTCTCTCGACCACGATACTGTGCTCCTCAACGGAGTTCTGCACCTCGACGACGGGGTCATTTCCTCCAGGGATCGGGTCGCTCTCGGACTGAGACGCTTCGATAATTTTGTCTTTTTGCACCATTTTTCCAGGAGCTCTATAGGACAGGGCAACCTTTTTGCGTACTATTGAGACGATACAGCTAGAGCTCAGTCTTCCCCACCCCAAATTAACCAAGTACTGTATTAGCCACACAGGTTAGAAGGCCATCCCTGAGACTACCAGGGAGAGGATTTAACCGTAGCTATTTTAAAGAATAATGGTTAGGATGTCACGAAGAGTGAGTCTTCTAACGTCTGCTAGCCAAGCAAAATTAGCATTAACGGTTTTCTGCACTAGACGAGTGTGTCGACGTCCCGCTGCAAGCTACACATTTCGCCACAAATGTGGCTGCACCAATGACCAAGTTTTCCTGAACAGTATTTCTAACAACGACAATTAAACACGGCCGCAATCTGCAACATTTAACGTCGCGTCCATCAACATCTACTAGGATCTAATTTTTCTCTTCCTGTTTACACTCACTGCGCAGACTCACTAAACCGGTTTGAGCCGGTCTCAGCCAGTCAAAAACCTGAACCTGCACCAAAGACTCCGACAGAGTGGCGAGATAACACACTCACTGCTCACCCAGGAAAACTGACAGGGCAGTAGAGTAAAGTACAGTAAAGTGGCCCCTATAGTCACACATGAACACAGCACACTGTGTGAACAACGTGACATTTTTTTTATGCCTTCAATCCATTAAACCAACAAACAGCTAGTGACGCAGCGCTCAGGGAGCAGTGTGTGTTGATGGTGCCTTGCTCAGTGGTTCAACTAGCAGTCCTGGGAACCTGCAACCTTCGGATCGCAGGGGCAACTCCCTAACCACTAGGCCACCAGCTAAAATACTGGTAATTCATTTGTCATTAGTTGTCTAGTTCTCAGATTAAATCATTACTGCACTGTATAAATCCCCGAAAACTACAAAACCAACATATGCATGTAAATGAACCAGAACCCATTTACTGAATAACGTTTGGGTAACGTAAGATAATCATATTTATTGCTCTGTTCTGCATGTTTTCACACACAACTCTCTGCTCTCAGAATACAGTACATCTCAGCAACTGAAATGAGCAGAAATACAAAAAAGTTAGGCTTCATATTTAAAACCAGATTAAAAACTCAATTATTGATCCGCAGACTCACATTTCAGCGCAGTTGACATACTCTCAGATCTAGCTCTCAGATTAAATCATTATTGCACTAAGTCCCCGAAAACTATAAACCAACATATGCATATAAACGAAGCAGATTCCATTTCCCGAATAATGTTTGGTTAATGTAGGACAATCATATTTATTCCTTTCCGTCCTCCATTTCTGACATAAGACTCTCTGTTGCTAGAATACAACTCCACCTGTCAAAATACCGTATTCATCTAGGCTGCAGTTATTGCCGACAGCGGCCTACTAAATGTTGTGTCCGGTTTTACTGTTGCTCTTATTTTTTCTTGCATTCTCTTTCGTTCTGCCTGCACTTGTGGTCTTCTGTTCTGTTCTGGCGTTGCTCCATGGTCCTGGAAGCACTTTGTTTCGTTTCACTGCGTACTGTGTGTTTATGGTTGAAATGACAAGAAAACCTACTTGACTCGACACAAGAAGCTACCATGAGTTGCACATCTCGCACCTGGAATATCTCTGCTAATACACGAGTGCTTAAAGGTCCCAAATGTAGGATCTACAGGGGAAAGGTGCTGCTCAGGTGGCTTTTGGAAATAATAGATATGTCTGATATTTCACATACTTGGGGTTTTGGAAATATCGACAAAGGCTAATATTTTCCTGAAATAAATGTAATATTTCCAAGCCTAACCCATTTACTATGTAAAAGGGCGGTACCTGGGTTTAGCGGCACAGTTTAAATGGAAAAAAGGTTTGTTGTCTTTCCATTATTTTTTTTTCCTGTGGTGTTAAAGGGAAATTCTGATTTGTAATTTTTTTTTGCATAACTAAATCGTTAAAGATGTGAAATGTGAAATATGCAGTTCTATAAAATCTTGCAGACACCTCCCACCAAAAAAACAAAAAAAAAAACAACCCCAAAAAACAAAAAAAAAGTTCAACAACCGCTATTTCTAGGTAATACTGGCTGTGGCTCCACTGTAAGGGATTGTCTTGAAGGAAGCCATCTCTGCTTGCTACAGAGATTTGAAAGATTACAATTTAGGAATTGGAAGTTTCTGTTTTTCTTTTCAATCCCATACCAAGTACAACACACGCTAACACCTCACACAGGACTTTTCTGCTTTTAAGACTTGTATAAATTAATTTTATGCAGAAATACAGAAAATTCTAAAAGGTCCTCACACTTCCAAGCACTGCTTTGAAAAGTGTCCATTTTGTCATACGTGAACACAGTGTGAACAGCACAAAATCTCTGCATTGAACCCATTCACCAAGTGAAGCAGCAGGCAGTCAGGAACATCACCCAGGGAGCCACGTGTGGATGGTATCTTGCTCAAGGGTACCTCAGTGGTGCCACTAGCAGTCCTGGGATTCAAACTCACAGCTTTCTGATTGCAGGGGCAATGCCCTAACCACTAGGCTACCAGCCGCCCCATTACTTTATCTTCACGTCACTAGGTTTCCTCCTTAGTAAAGTGAAAAGGTTCAGGGTTTACATATTCATTGAAGACTGGCTTTACCCACTGAAGCATTATTAACTGATTCGGAATGCACAACAATTAATTTTTTTTCAGGGTTTATTTGGGTTGAAATACATTTTCAGCAATGTAAATATAGCCCACAGCACTGAGCTTGTTCAACTAAATTATTCAGTCCTTAAAATGTAATAAACATTTTTAGATCAAGCACTTAAATAAATTCTTCCTTTTAAAAAAATCTTATTTTCCATGACATTATTTCATCATATTCCATTTTTTTCTTCTTTTACTTTTTCGTACAAATCTTCACTTCAATAGAAGGTGTAAGCTTGCAAAAACAAAACCACAAATGGGAAAAGAAAAAAACAACCAAAAATGACAGTGAATGGCAGCATTGGAAGGCATGTGCGTCAGCCTGTTGCACTGAGGTAATCCGTGATCTCTCCTCCGTGTCCTTGTTCCTCAGTGTTACCTTTTCAAGTTCCTCTGAGCCTGCTTAAGTAAAGTGTCAAAGTCTAGTGCATCAATCCTGGGCCTTGCAGGAGCTGGATCATAATCTTGATTTGAATCTGCAAGAGGACAGGAGATTGGTTGTAAGGAGATGAGAAATGATTATTTCCAGGCGAAGTTTACAGTCAGACTGTAATAGCTGGATCAGAAAAAGGGCAATCCCTTTTTCAGTGAGATTTCTATGGTAATAATTCTAGGAAAGTGTTTATCTGTGGGATGCACTATGATATTGGAATAACATATTTGCCTTAAATATATTACCAGCAAGAGACAGATATTTAGATAAATAGTTTAGTAGTGAGGAACATACATACACATATTTTATATATTATTTACACACACCTTGAGTTCCATTGAATTAACTATTCCAAGGTCACAAAAGAACTGCGTCTCATATTTTCAAATGTCCAACTCACCCAGATCAGCGTAACTGGACCTGCAAAACTGTCTCCTGCCTCCAAAGCACAGATCAAATGGAAGCTCATTTGGCTGTCGCAGCCTGCTTCCATTCTCAATCGCATTAAATGCATCCTTGGTGTTGTAGTATGTCACAAAGCCATAGTTGTCTCTGCAATATTAAGTTTATTAATTACAACCAAGTTAAAAGAAAATGCATTTCTTAAAATATTTTTTTTGAGGGGGTGTCCTTACCCTTTCTCCCTAAAGTGCACAGTGCAGTCCTCTATCTCTCCGAAGTATGAAAAGCGCTCTCTCAGCTCCTTACGGGTCATACCTCCATGAATGCGTCCAACATAAACTACTCTCCGCTCCTCCTGATATCAGAATGAAACAATTCTCTTATTACACATATATTCCGTATTCAAATTATGATTTGTTCCAGTACAACAAAAGCAACCTGCTATAATTAGAATCAGGCATATACTTACAATAGCTTTTTCTTTGCACTTTCTGATTTCTTCATTATGATCTCTTGAATAGTAGTGATACTTGGCTCTCTGGCTTGGACTACCAGAGAAAGAAAAAGCAGTCAGCAAATCTGTGTTGGGTCTTATTTTATTAAAAAAAACTGTACTTAAGAGCAAAAGTCAAAGCACAACACATGAACAGAAATCCTGATGAGGGTCATAGAGTCTCATCTGTAGTCCTGGGTGGTGTACCAGTTCATTCCGAAAACCGTTTATTATTGTTATGATATGAATTTTTCTTATACCGCAGTACAGGTTTAAAGAGCGTTCGGAAAGTGGTGCAGCTGGAAATTGCGAGTAGATTATAGGGCGTAAAATATTACTTTTAGGGAGCGCGTTTTTGTGCAATTTCTTATTTGTAGCTTTTTTTGGGCCTGTAATTTCTCAAAAATACTTCCATATACAGTAATATTAATATACTCGCTGTTTAATTCAAGGTCGTCTGATTCTGCTGATATGTGTATGATTCTGTACATCAACGGAATCAAACAGGACAGATAGTCCAAACTAAGGGCTAAATAATCCCAAAAGTACGTTTTTATCTCAGCATTTCAAAGAAACATGCATGTGTTTAGCCTTTAGCGGTTAGCTTTAGCATTTAGTCAGACAGAGTGGATGCATTAGCAAAAAATATTTTAGCCAAGTAATAACAACTAGTGGTATTCTTACATGTATTTTTAGATTTATATAACTTCTTTGGGACACAGGAACTCCAGATAAGGCTCGGGATGATGTCTGAAGCCTTGTGATTCACAAAAAAACAGCAGAACTTCCATGGAAGAAGTTGTTTTGCTGTGCGACGACCATTTATGAAAGATCTGAGCAGATGAAGTTCTAATACTGTCCTATACTGTGAAACCAGTATAATTTTGAAAAAGAGCATGATAAAATTTTTTGGTCATACCGCCCAGCTGTACTCATCTATATTATTTATATATAGTATATATATTTAAATATATCAGTTTTACTATGATAAAGTAATCCCAGGATACATTTACTACCCATAGACTCCTTAGATTACATTTTTCCATGCACTGCGTGACAGTTCTCACCTGTGACCAGAGTTCCGTTGCTGATATCTTCGAGCAGGAGAGCGAGACCGGGAACGAGACTGAGACCTGGACCTGGACCTGGACTGGCTGCGGCTCCAGGACCCAGAGCATGAGCTGGAATAGGAGTACCTGCGCCGGCGGGGAGGGGTAAGTGACCGGGAACAGGAACGTGAGCGTGAACGGTACCTAGAAGGTGACCTAGAACTGCTGCGAGAGCGGCCAGACCTGCACCTGTGTGAACAGTGAAACCCAAATCAAAGTGGATATTTTTGCTTTGCCATGTCATAATTCCAAACATGAGTCCAATATAACTGTTACTGAATAATATGAACTACTACATAATGGAACATGGCTAACCTTTTCCTAGATGGTGAACGCGAGCGTGACCTGGAGGACTCAGAGCTGCTGGACCTGGATCCAGAGCTGCTACATAATCGAGCTCTGTATGTTCTCTGGGAGCGGCCCCTCTTGTGGTGGTATGAGTTAGAAGAGTGCTCAGAGTATCCTTGGAATTTGTGGTGTCTACTGCCATCTTCATTCAGGGAGCACTCTGAATCCATTCTATCTGGAGAAGACTCTGGAGTCATGATAGGGTTGGTCAAGGGCTCCTTTTTTGATTTCGTCTCACATGAAGGAGGCTGACTTGCTTTAAGGTTTTTCTGGAAGTTTTCTGCAGCAGCAGGGGTTGGACGCCAATTGGAGTCCTGCTGCCGGGGTGCTTTGCAGTCAGAGGGTAACTGGATTGACTTGATAATGATGCTTGATTGTTGTTTGATGTTGAAGCGATTGCAATGCTCTTTCTGGGAGACTTCATTAGGAAGAAGGCAGTAATCATGGTCTAAGGAAAATGGCTGGGTCGGTCCAAGAGTAATCGAGGCCTGAGGCCTACTGTTCGACTTGACAGTAGAAATGGGCCGGGGCTCTATTTGAATGGCCTTGGTTAAAGTTGGTTTGGGCACTTCAGATGTCTTTGGTTTAGCTAATAATGCAACTGGTGCTAGGGGCTTCCACATCTGATGAGGAGGTGTGGCTGGTGGAGTAAGGCCTATGTAGCAAGACAGAATGGGACTGAGGTGAAGAGACTGGTTATGATCATACAATTCCTTTACCCAAGTAAGACCGTTGGTAGTAAAACACAAAACATTCATTCATTTTAGCTGAGAAAATTCATACTCATTGTATTTCAACCTGAACACATGAGAAGAGAAGAAGAATATTTGAAATAATACTGCCACTGAAGACTGCAGCCTACAGTTACATTTTGCTAAGGGTCTCAAGGATCATCATCAGCAAAAATCTTTTAAAGGAGCAAGAGCTCTCTCAAAAACAGGCTAATATAAGTCACCTGAATTAAGAAACCGCTATGCCTTAGGTCTGTGATGATGTTGTTTTAGTCATAGCAGTAAAGCCAGGTCAACCAAATGGAACAGACAAAAGAAAAGCATGGCAGAGACGTCCTGAACACAGACTTTGTATATTTTAATTCTGGGGTAAAACACTACAAAAGGTGAAAGTATTGTTTGAGAATTTCTGTAGTGTTTTGCTACATATTTACCTGCAGTGCTACCCAGGTCAGGACTGGATGCTTTCCTGAGGGTCTTTGTCTCTGCCTGCTGCTCCACACTGCAAAATAAGCCAATATGCAAACGCAATCATAATGAAGTACAAACCACAGTTATAGTGAAAGCCATTTGTTCCAAAATCTAGACTATTTCAGAGAATGGACAGAATTTTCCCCCAGTGTCATCCACTTCTGAGGCAGCCATTTCTTTTGGCTAGTCTTTTCTCGGTAGGTCCTGGCAAAAGTCAAATGCGACCACACACAGTGCGGGTTTGGCGTCAGAGCAGCTCTAGGGCTGTAGGGTAACTCCTGTACTCCATCCTGAACTGAACATACTCACCTGGAGTTTCCTACAGCGGCTGCTCTACCACAGACCTCCGGTAGACTCTCCTCCTCTTTGGCTGGAATGAAAATGGAAGTTGGTGAATGTCCAGGGCCAGAACAGGATAAACCAGGCTGCCTACTCTCTGCCCTCTGTGTGGCCAGTGAATTTTACTCACACACGAAGAATAACGAGTGGCACATAAGGGCTCGTTAAGCACAGTGCATATCAATTAATCAGATTCATTAAATTGTTGCAGTACTGGCATGCTGTCTGAGAGGTCTTTAAATCAAAGGTTCTCAGCTCCAGTCCTGAGGACCCACTGTTTGATTGAGCTATTTATCAAGCTTTTCATGAGTTAAATAAGATGTATTAGGGCAGGAAATACTTCAAACTGTGTAGGGAACTAGTTGAGAGCCACCGTCTTAAAAATCTTTTTTTTTTTTTTAAGTAAGATTTTTAAATAAGATTTTTAATTCTCCAGTAGTATTGTACACGGCTGAGCACTGGCACTCTACATGCCAGCAAGCAAGCATGCAATCACACGCGCGCACACGTCATCTTGTGGACTGGCATATCCGCCCAGACAAAGAACGCAAACTCCGAGTTAAAATGGATTTGCAAACAGGGCAGAATTCCAGCAGCTCAACAAGCATGAGGACACAGCAGCTGTTTCAGCTACACCGGAGGTTAATTTAAAGGGGCAGTCCATTCCTTACAACCATGCCACACCCTCCCTTAAGGGAGCAAAGAGACAGAAAAAGCAGAAGCAGCTTCTCTTGACAGAGACCTACAAATAACCACACAACAGCAGCTACACTTGACACAAATGAATGCCCACTGGCCTATGCAGCAGACATCAGGCACTATTTAAATTTGCACTAAACATGAGCAATGACAGGTATTGCACACTTGGAGTAACAAAATGTGAAATGAATGACGTCACATTACTAATTAAGCCACTTCACAGAAATATAGGAAAAACTACACTGTGATAAACACTTACGCTGAGTCTCTTCAAACTGCTCCAAGAGACTGGTCAGGTCAGCAGCTTCAATACCTGGAAAATGGGAGGGGCAACAATAAATATAATGTCAAGAAACTCACAGTAACATGACAGTGATTACTACTATTTAATACATTACTCACCAATTTCACTAGTGAAAGACTCAACCAGCTCTGCTGTCGGGCTCTTTGCTTTCGAAATGTGAGCAGATGCCATCCTCATCTGCTCTGCCAGCTTCACAATTCTGGCCTGAATTGGAGCGGATGTGAAAGGCTGAGCCACTATGGGTGCAACATGACGTTGGGAGCCCATAGTAGGCCTGGTAGTATTGACTGGCAGGGTAGGCTTTGCTGGCTCAGGCACAGTAGATCCCACAGCCTGTTCGGCTACTTTCTTCAGAGGCACAGCAGCATTAGGCTTATTTACAGGAACATTCAAAGTTTGAACATTTGTAGTGGTTCTAGTGGTGATTTCAGTCATTGCCTGAGGCTTAGAGATATCCTGGATCTTAGAGGGGAGGGCTGATGGGATCACCTGATCCGAAGTGGAAGAGCTATCTTGTAAACACTTTGCTGGGCCGGCCGCATGGAGGCTCCTGGGAGCTTCATTTGTAGTGGCAACCGATAGTGATACAGGAATTTGAAGTGGTGTCTGCTTAGCAGCTAGAGAAACCTTATTGGAAATAGTGTTCTGTGGCTTATCAGTGGAAATGCGTAGTTTCTGAGGGTTCGGCTGTACTAAGGGGTTTGTGGAAGTGGTGAAATTTTCTGCAAGTTTAGAGGGTGGTGGAGGAACTGATTTAGGATGCTCTGGTTTTCTAGAGGAGGTCAACATCGATGCTGGTGGAACTAACAAGGCTTCGGGAGTTGGGGGTGCTGTGGGGCCTCTTGGTTGCCATGCTGGCATGATTTCAGGGACAGGCTCCTTCTTTGCAAAACTGGAGGCAGCACATCGAGGGTCTCTGGGGCTGGGGTCAGGCAGGCAGGGGATTGGAGGAAGTTCCCTGGGTGCCTCGATCAGCGAGGGCCATTTAGTGCTGTTGTCCCCGGGCTTCTCTGGGGGTGATGGTTTCTTGTGCTGACGAAGACGCCGGTACTCTTGTAAACTGAGTGATTTGGGCTTGGGTTCACTTGGCTGACTCATTGTAGGCTCCTCCCTGGAGGACATATCTTCTCTACATTCTTCAAGAGGTAATGAAACAGGACTCAGTTGTTCCTCGGGGACAGACAGCGGTTTTGATTCTATAATTTTAGCAGAAGTGTCACTGTGTGGGACATGAGGAGCTGTGGGTGTGGTGGTTATTAAAGTGGAGGAAGAACTCTCCTTTGCACCTTGTACATCAGTCATCTTCGCCTCTGATGAATTTTCAACCTTGCACATCTCCAGCTGAGCTACAGTTGGGACCGGTGCAAATGTCACCTTTTTCTTCTTCTTGTGGTCCTCTTGAAGTATCTTGATGGGCTCTTCTACCTTCTTAGAGGACGCACTCCTTAATAGTCTTCCTTCAGCAGGTAGGACTTTTTCAGTTTTCCGTTTCTTTTTTCTTTTTGAAGGACATATTTTAGAAGACTCCTTCTTAGATAGTTTAATTACAGCATTCTCTGTATTTTCATTCCTGGATAGTGAAACTTCAGCGGAAGGTTCTGAGGTGACTTCTGGCTCAAGATTGGCTTTTTCCGGGACATTTTCAGGGACTGTCTGTTCTCCCTCTGTGGGGTCTCTGCAGGGCAGAGAAAGAGGGATGTTCAGATCTGGAATGGCCAGAATGGGCTCTCCATGTTCCCCATTATCCACCACCTCCAGAACAATCCCCCCTTCAGGCAGTAGTTGCTCTTGTCCTTCCACACAAACAGTCATGGAGCATGGGTGCATGTGCTTGACCAGCTCACTGAGAGAAACAGGCACGCTCTCTCCGTCCTGCTCCAGAAGTACGGGAAGGCACCAGTCCAATTCATCCAACGAGGATGCACCCAAATCTTGCATGAGCACCGAAGAACTCTCATCACCATCTTCCTCAGCAGAACATGTCTGCAGAGATCCATTAGGTGTAAAAGGAAGTGTCTGTATGTGCACACAAATATCAAATGCAACTTTAATGATAAGGAATGTTAAAACAATGTATTAACTTTACCATTATAAAATAAATAAATAAAAAGTGTCATACCTTTCCAGGAAACTTCCTAGAACTAAACACAGGCTCTTTTTCTGGAGGGGAGCGTGAGAGGCTCAGGAGTTTCCTCAGCTAAAGGAGACAAAGAATTACACCTCAATTCTTAATATGGTTGCTTTTTATCGGTGGTACAATTGTTTTGGGCAACACCCACTAAATTGTGGGCAGAACAAAGCAATGCAGGAAGCTCAGGAAAAAAAACAGGAAGCAAGGGGGGAACTATATCAGTGTGAATTTTAGTATTTAGATCTTTAGAGCATTTTAAAATGAATTTCTTCTAACATTTCATTTCTCCTGACTGTGTGTACAGCAAATTTGATACACAAGTCAGGTAAGACCCAGCTGCAGACTCACCGATGCATGCTCATGGCCCTTCTGCCCTTGTAAAAGCTCTGCATCAGGTAGGGTATCAAAGGGAGAAAGATTTTCGTCATCCACATTGTCAAGTATTTCAGTGAGAGCTGTAAGCAGCGTTGCCTCGCTTTCTTCATCCACACCAATTTTAACCTTCCAAAGAGAACAGATTACGCAAAAAGCGTAAGGCATTAGTCATGGGTTGAAATGTTTATCGTAAGCTGTACCAGACACAAGGTGAGTTATGATCCCAATTCAGTCTGACAGAGAATAAAGTCAACGGTTTGATTTTTAATTCCCTATATAAAGTATTAAAACAGGACTTTACCCCTCCAGGTGGGGAGTCCTCAAAAATGGATAGAATGGATGGATCCAGACAGCTCTGTAAGGCTTCTAGCGTGTCTCCAGCGTCCAGACCATGGTGCTGCAGGCTGCATTGGCCATCCTGGAGTATTTCTGCCTGTTGGAGCAGGATGAACAAGTTCAGTCTGGCACATTAATCAAACTCTGCCTTCAGGGAAATTTCACAAGCAAGCTAATTTCAACCAAAAAAGAAAACAGACAGTTTTGGTGTGGGTAGTGTATGTGTGGCTGCACATACACTACGAAAACACAATGTACTTAAAATGTGCTTAACACTACCTTAATTTACCCCGGAAAATACACCAATCCCCTTAATTTGAATTAAATGGCCGTTCATGTGTGAAACCGACCCCTTCGTTTTACCTTAAAATTAGATTTAGGGCATGAGTGTGAAACCCATTCGTTTTAAATGTAAGATGTTTATTCAGAAGGATCATTATTTAAGGGGGAATTTTGAAAAAGTAAGGGGAAAATTCAGTAGTTATACCCCTTAATCTGTGAATTTTTCCCTTTAATTTTCCTTAATTTCCTGAATAAGGTCAAAATTAAGGTAATTTTAAAGGGTAAAAGTAAGGCGTTTGTTTTCATAGTGATGGTGGTTTATGATTAGTTAAAAATCTGTTGAAAGATTACTTCTAGATCAAGAATCAAGCTATAGATACTCACTCTCTCTACATACCCACACATACATATGCACAATGTATTCAAGCCCCACCCCATCTTCATCCACTTGTCTGGAAGCTCAAGCTCCCAATCAAGAAGCATGACACCACCCAGTCTGCCCATGTGGCTCAGTCCATAATACCGCATGCACGTGGCGGATGCATTCTAGTGACCTATTACACCAAGAAAACACTAGACATATCCAGTTACCAATATAGGGCATCTGAAATATGCCGTTATATTAAAAAACAAGGGCGAGTGACGGGAAAAAAAAACAAACACCGGACAACCGAGAACACCCACGTGCAGCACACGTCGCGTCGTCGTGGCGCATTGCATTACTGGGCAAAGTGCAGAGAACTAGCCGGCCGGTGCCTCAGACACGTGGTTTCAGTACAACAAACTGATCAGTGGAGTTCAAGAGGACCCCAACACGACTGTGCACTCAAATCTCACAATTACTGAATCCACCTAAAGCACAAGAGCATCCAATGTTGCTGGCAGAAATAAATTTGTCATGCAAAAACACTGTCAACAAAAACAGACACGTGCTTCAACACCAGCCCAGCCCATGACCACTGACCACGTGTTGGACTCGTGGGGAAAAATAGGGCACAAACAAACTTTCTGACTTTACAATTGCTTATTCAATCTGAATAACCAGACTTAACCCAAAACAGACTAAGATTCAGTTCACTGCAACTTGATCATGAGTAAAATGGTTGCAATGCTTCTATCAACACGACACTGGTAGATGACAAAGTCCTTTAATAATACCATTAAGTCTTAAAAGACAGTTAAGACTTAATGCAGTCAGGGCTCGTTTGAAACTTTACAGAGAGAAGGTTTATACACAAGATTTAACATTATAAACAAGACGCAAAATGGTCCTCTCTCTAACCCACGTGGGAGGCAGAGGCAAATGTAAGGCTGTAAGGACAGCAGTCGAAAAGTTTAAACAATTAATAATAAAAGAACAGGTTTATTATTTGGATTGGTAATAATTTTAAGTACAAAAATTATGTATTTTGCCATCAGGCCTGGTAACTCATGCACGTTTATGTTATAAACACTGCCATCCCTGCTCCACTCAAGATCCTTATCTGTAAATCACAAGTGCAACCAAAGTAAATCAGGAACAGAGTCACCACAGTGCATCATTATCAGATTAAGCAGATCAACACTCGTATGAAGCAACTTGGCTACAATACTAAAAAAAATGTTTATAAAGTTACATATGTAGCATGGGACCATCTCCAAAGGCTGTGATCCTAGCTAACCAGGTAGCCTGATGCTACTGCAGGCTTGGCAAGCAGCAAGAACAGATACATTTTAACTCTTGTCACTCAGACGTTTAAAGATGAACACTAATGAAAAGCTACTTTGCAATAAATCATCTGATCAACCGAACATTTTAAACTGAATAGAGCAAGAACCATCTCGCCATTCATACAACCCACGTGTCACTTTCTCATGCAGTCCCTCATTTACCTCGAATTGCGAACGAAGCGAGAAGTGACAGCAGGTCTAGGTTTTTGCACAGAATTAATACAAAATAAATCGAAGTCTTTCTCACCTCGTCAATATTTGCTGTTGAAAAATACTCCATGTTACAGGCACTTAATATCTCCTCGCCTGTTCCCCAGCGGGCCGCCATCTTACAACTGCTCTGTGAAAAGTGAATCGGACCTCGTTGACTCAGCCGGCTCGGAGACACGTGGTATTTGCATTCCCGGCAAAATGATCCACGCACTTAAGCCCCGCCCACAAACCACGTCACCCAGCCTTCAGTTCGAAAGTTAAAAGATGCACACGTTGCTGCGAACAGCAGATAAAAGTCCACTAGTTTCCTAATGAATTTGTCTATTATTATTATTATTATTATTATTATTATTATTATTATTAGTAGTAGTAGTAGTAGTAGTATTCATATTAGTAGTAGTATTAGTAATATTATTGGTAGTGGCAGCAGTAGTAGTAGTAGTAGTGATATTAGTATTAGCATAGTAGTAGTATTAGTTGTAGTAGTAATAGTAATATGACCTATGTTATATGATTATAACGTATAAATATAAGTAGGAGTAGTAATAATATAATTAAAAAGAAGAAGATGAAAAAGAAGAAGAAAGTCATAAGATACATCAATGAACTTTTTTCGGAAGATATTTAATGTTGTACTTTGAGGGTTTTTTTCTTTTAACATTTTCATTAAGATTTTCAGAGTATTTAGCATAAATTTTAATGGTCAGGATATTTTCCCTTTTTCTTTTGCCAATCAGTTCAGTATTTAAAAATCTATCCAAATAAATTTCAGTGTAAGGTAAAACTGAGCACAGCTAGGCTAATTTGTGTTCATGTAGGATGTTTGTGTTTCTGGAGGGTGTTTGTATTAATGTAGGGTTAGATTTTAGGGATGTCACAAGCTGATCTCACAATGTAAAATATGATAAGACATCAAGGAAAACAAGCATTCTATTAAATACAGAGCCTAAATATGGCACATTTCCTGCATGTCAGCTGTTATCTCTTTAGTACATTGTGGCACAAAATGATTACAGATTCATTTATCTTCTTTCAAACTATGTGCAGAATCAAATTTGGGCATTTAGTATCATTGCATAACTATTTTTATTTTTATATTCTTTTTTTACATTTTTATTCTAAAAACACAAAGTTGTTAACTCGCTAGTTGCTGTAAATTGTTATTGCTCTAACTGATCACACACTGTTACTACCACTAATATTCATAACATGAATGAATAGGTTTATAATTCTTGAACAAATCTGACATTTTAAGCGATTGATTTACTTTTTATTTTATTTAACATTTTTCATTTCCTGCAGTATATTATAAGGAGTGCAGTCAGGAATCATAATAAATTTATTGCTTTATTATTTATTGCTTTATTATTAAATTATTATTTGACACAGATTAGATGGCCTTTAAATTATTCCCTGCGGTGTGTTTTTTTTTTTTTTTTTTTTGATTAAAAAATCTTTCTGTTCCTGTCTGTTCTGTGTAGCATACTGAACTTATTACCAAATATGGTTTAGGTTCACAGTAAGAGAATACTTTCCTCCATTTCCCCCGTTGAACACACAATCATTGTGTATCTCAAACAACTATATTTTTCACCATTAAAGAAAACATTAAATGAATTTGTTAAAGATTTTCCATTTCCTTTTATGTGCTTAAGTATGTCTCAAAGTCAATACTTTTTATACTCTCATATTTTTAGTTTTGTAGTTTCCCTCTTACAGAGGTTCACCTTGTGTCTTCAGCCCTGTAATTAGACAGGAAAGCCACAGAGAGAAGATGATTTCCAATTTGTGAACGGATCATTCTTTTGAATGAATCAGGTGGATTTTTTCTGCAGCATGTTTGCAGTGCTGACATTTCCTGTCTAAAATAACTGTAATAAAATTCAAATAATTATCTTTCACAGCTTGACCTAAAAAATCCCAACATAAAATAATATACAAAGACATTTTGGACAACGCCATGCTAGTAACTTTGTGGACACAGTTTGGGGAAGAACCTTTTCTATTCCAGCATGACTGTGTCCCAGTGCACAAAGCAAGCTCCATAAAGACATATCTGGATGAGTTTGGTGTGGAAGAACTTGACTGGCCCGCACAGAGTCCTGACCTCAACCTCATTCAACACCTTTGGGATGAACTGGACAGTAAATTGTGAGCCAGGCCTTCTTGTTCAACATCAGTGCCTGATTTCATAAATTCTCTACTGAATGAATGGGCACAAATTCCCCCAGAAACACTCCAAAATAATGTAGAAATCCTTCCAAGAAGAGTGGATGGTGTTAAAGCTGCAAAAAGGGACCAACTCTATATTAAAGTTTGTGTATTTGAATACAACGTCATAAAAGTCCCAGTTGTTGTAATGGTCAGGCGTCCCAATACTTTTTACCATATAGTGTATATTGGAAAAGCTGACTAGCATGTGGATCCGCTTGACCGCCAAGCTCGTCAGAATCAAAAGTGGACGGGAAAGAAGTTTTATAAACTGTTATGTCAAAAAGATTGTGTCAAAATGTTCACCTACATGATTGACAGAGAAATCAACCAATCACCATTTGATTTATGGTGGGTGGGACCAATTTTGTGAGGGAAAACATCACTCCAGATCTTCTGTAAGCTCCATGTCATTGACTGATGAAGAGCAGCAGCTTTACTTCAGGACTCTGAAAGAGACATTTTGAAAGGGTCCTTCTAGAAATGCCACGTACAAGGTAAAATATTAATTGTTTCATCCTACTGGCTGTCACTTAATAGCTTGTTCAAGTAAGTAAGAAAGTGGGTTTTATTGTCATTGTACTTTTATACAACAAAATTATTTTTACATCTTTTCATTTGCAGAGGCAGTGACAAAACACACACACACACACACACACACACACACACACACACACACACACACACACACACACACACACACACAC